>KK122532.1:0-26334 GCA_000611955.2 Stegodyphus mimosarum
AACCAAAGAAACTTAAGTTTAACTACAAAAATTAAAACAAATTAAACTTTAAGTCTGAAGCAATATAAATTAAATCATTACCTTTAAAACAATTTAAATCACAACTGAAATAAGTAATACATAACAGTAGTCAGCACGCTGGGCGCGTATTCCAGAGGTCCGTGGTTCGAGTCGCGGCGAAGGCGTTGCACATTTTTCAATCTCTCTTGCTTCCAATAAATCCTAATGATTCTACAAACTAATTTAATTTTGTCATACAAATAATCATTCTAGTTACTAATTGATATATCCTTTGTTGTCCGGCTTATTAAGTACTACATATATCTGCATAATTCTAGTAGGAATGACTAATAGAGAACAGAAAACGAAAACAAAATTGACTGATTGGGCTTCTCAATATCTGAAATACATGTTCATGAATTTGTGTATTTAGTATTAAACAGTACAAAGTCTGGGCATATAGAATTGTTGCAGAAGTGTGGTGTTACTTATTACTTAAAAAAACTCACGAGTATTGTATGAACTTATTAAGTAACTTTGAAACGTTATTTATTCAGTAACATAAGTATAAAGATAATTACTCCTTTATGCACGGATCATGCTTCTCAGAGAAATAGCTCTAATTTGCAATCAATGATAAAAAGACTTGTTAAAAGTGATATAGGTCGCAATGATAAAAAAATTACATGCATTGTTTTATAGCAATCTTCAGTATTCAGGCGATTTGGCTACTTCTATATTAATAATTTCATATTATTGAAAAATTGTATTGTTAAAGGAAATGGCGTAACAGTATCTGTGGTTTAGGTTACAAGATTAGTGAAATATAGTTTAAACCACATAAGTGATAAACGCCGTCTGAACAAACAAAAAAAAAATCCTACCTGTCTTTACTGCCATGGAGCCCATGTGAGCAGTAACAGACGATGTTCCGAATGCCTCAATAACTTTCGAAAACTCAGAAAACAGGACAAGCAGATAGAAAGACTGCTGACCAAAGGCTTTTCCCTTGCTGACCAAAGGCTCTGAAGAAAGCATCCAAACCAGACAGACCCGAAGAAAATAAAGTGATATCATAAGGAATGGTGCATCAGAAATACCACAAGCTGATAAAAATTTGTAACTAAATACGAATTTCACTGTTATCAGGAAGGAAATTATCTAATTGCTAAAGAGACTAAGAAAACAGCATCAGCGGCGGATGTTCTGCATTTATTTTTGAAAGCAGAGGAAGTACTGATAAATTTTGTAGGAGCAAAATAAGTGGCGATTATTATGTCACCAACTCAAGAGTATAAAAGGGATTTGGAAAGATTATCCCTTCTTTGTGATGCTAAATAATGGCACATATTTGGCCAATTCTTTACCTTATCGGTGGCGTGCTTGCACATTGAAAAACTAATTAACTGCCACAGTAAGCCGACATTCCACAATATTAATTAAAGCCGAATCAGTTAATGCCAATTGCTCTATCAAGTTCCAAGAGATAGCGTAATACAACACTTTTAATTAAAAATTGTCTCTGAAGTTAAAATATGGCAAACTGTTTAGAAAAAATGTTGTCAATTAGCTAAACATTTCATAACATACCTAAACAATAAAAAATATTTTTTTAACTTTAAATACACTTTTCTGCATTTAAAAATGTCTGAAGTAACTATACATTGTATTATTTGTAAAGTAAATGAAACGTAAATTTTTACATTAAGTACGACACTTAAGCATTATCTATTTCAGGCATAAACTTAACTACTTCCTTAAGATGCAAAAAGAAGCCTTCCCCTCCTCAATATATGCTTTTGCGTGCATAAGGGATCACGGATAAACACTCAATTTCTTTTCAGTATCTCGAAAACCCTTCAAAAAGAAGCTTCTTTTTTCACATTTCAACGGTAAATTTCGTTCAGAACCTTCACTCTTCAACGGTGCATGACACAATTATCTTTATCGTTACCAAGGAAACCATTCATCATTCTAATCGTTGCCTCATTCATCTTCACTTAGAAGAGCGCAAATAAACGCATTCAAGATTGATACATTTTGTTAACATACGATATTCTAGCATTCATTTTAGAATTTTGAGGGATCTGATGCGTAGGTGACTTTCTGTCGTCAATTATATCCCGAGGTACTCCAGTCACGTAGACAGCAATGCGTAACAGCGAGTGAAAGTAAAATTACTTTGCAAAATCTTATTCAAAAATATATGCGTCTTAATATTTCTAAAAGTGCTCACCTAGAATACATATAAGTAAGGAGCTCAAGAAAACATAAACAGAAATTGTCTAAATATTTTTTTCTAAATTTCTGCTGCATTTTGCTCCTTTTTTGCATTTTATCCTGGTCAAAACGCTTGAAATTTAGTTGATAATGAGAACACTGTAACACTGAAACACCGATGCGCCGTTAATGAATAGAGTGCCAGATTCTGTAACCCCTCTACCATAGAATACCTGCGACTTGTCTTGTCTGCTGATTTAAAGAGAAATAAATCAGAGCTGAACCTAGACCTGTAACAGTAAGTTGCTTTAGTTTGCTAATTGTAGCACTGAGTTATGGAGAAAGTTGTTAATCATTTAGCCTTACCTTTATCAACATTCAAACATGATATTATTTAATCACGAATATATAAACAGAACATTCCCAGTCTTTGTAAATCATAGTTAAATAATCATAGTTAATAAATTTTACGTTCAAGTCCAAAATTTTAATCCAGTTTTTTTCGATTCATTTATAAAATTCAACAGATAGTTTAGTCGACGAGTTTCAGTAAATCCATCTCGTAAATAAATTCTCTTAACGGAATGCGACTAAGTCGAAAAACTGTGAGTTAAAATAGCAATGAATATGTCAGTCTGAAAGCTAATTAGTATCAAAATGATTTTTATTACTTCCTCCTTTAGTAGTAAATAAACATTTCTCAATGAAAACAAGATATTTAAGAGTTATGTACGTATAAGTAAGTCAGTTTAAAAACTAATCTGTACCAAAATGTTTAAATCAGTAATTTTATTACTGCCGTTTTTAGTACGTTGAACGTTGAAACGTTGTTGTTGTTGTTGTTGTGATTTATCTCACTTGTCTGACAGTAACATCAGAACAGTTCCAGGAAATTCAGCATGGCAAGGAAGTCAAGATTGCGCTTGTTGTTGGCAACAGCCTTGAACACTACACAAATGACAGTTCAACTTTGCTCAGTTCCGCCCCCAATTTTGATGGACAGCACCAGAGGCAGGATGGTCCAATAGGCGACTTCTGATTGATAGTAGAAACTATTATAAAGCGTAGGCGCAAAATCCTGAGAAGAAAGTTGTAGAGGCATTAGGTTTTTTTTATGCGGGGACGTGAAAAGTGAGCAGTGCCCTCGCCAGGACTCGAAACTGGACCTCTCGAATACGCGCCGAGTGTGCTACCGTTAAATCACAAAGGCATGCCGGAAGGAGGGAGAAAAAGGAGGAAGGGTCTATATTTAAGTCCCGTAATATTGAAGTACATTATTTTTCTCAACCACTTCTTTATTTGCGAAAAGTGCGTTCGATGAATTATTCTAAATATAGCGGCAACGAAATGCCTTTTCTTTCATTGGTAGGTTAAATCAGGCTGTGCTGTATTCCATTGTTTTTCTACCTCGCATGCATATCAAGTTCCGAATGAAATCACTTATTAAATACATGATTACAAGCCATTGAATTAAAAATGCATGTTTAATATTTGTAATATATTTGAACACATTCTTTTAAATACATCAAATAAATAAAATCGTATAAATAATGTATATTTACGTACATTATTTTTAAAGTTAGGGTCATAGCAGAGATTAAAAGAATAAGACCTCCGAACTCTAACAGCATTTTTTTCGCTTTAAACGTGCAGTAAGGCAACATAATATGCGTTCCTTCAATTACAACGCAAGTACGTATGAAGCTGTTTCCCTCACCCTTTGGTCCATTAATTCTCAATGCATTCATTCAGTCACGTTTTCTAGTCTTTCGATCAGCCTTGTCAAATATATCTACCTTTTTCTCTAGCGAAAGTTGCTATAATTTCTACTTCCAGTGTCAAACATAGCAATAACATTTTGATAAAATTTTATTTATTTCAAACGAAAGTTATGTCTTCAATAATTTCTCAGTGCTCATTTAAGTTAAATTTTATGCCAAGTTTTGTCTTTTGTTCATAATTATGCCGTGCGGCGTTGTTTCTTTGGCAATCATCCTAACTCTCCATCCTCGGATGATTCGAAAACTAACTTTTTTAATACCACGAATGTTTGACCTTAATATTTTCAATAGACACATTTTCCTTATATACTGCGTTATTTCTTCAAGGCAAATTTTAGCCTCTCTTCAATATTACTAACTACAGTGTATTATTTCTGTAAAAATTAACTTTAACTGACTTGCAACCGCATCTTAAATAAATTTATTAGCCCTACTCGGCCCTAACCCAGAATGGCTATTAGTCTCAAAACGGCATTTTGCGTAGAATCACTATCTGCATCACTTTTTAAATTGTTTCCACCAAATATTATCGCCCCGTATTATATTTAAAGAAATTAAATAAGGAAAAATCTGCATAAGTGTATATATGTTCCTCGAACTGGGAAAAAAACAACGGTACCAGAGACATCAAATTTTGAATAACGTATTCCTCCACTCGAGTATGGGCAAACGGAAGCCTGAATTTTGAATTTGTTTTATTACCTGTTTCATATTTTGCAAACCTTTAACGGAATTTTTGTTTAAAAAACTCAACGACTTCAAAGAGAGCCGAGGCAACCCTCTAGGGAATAAAACATTTTTTCTCCAGCACACGACACGCGCGGAGATGTCTATCAAAAATTCCCAAAGGTATGCTGTTTTTAAATATTTGCCCAATGTGCCGCTAACCCAAATGCTCTCGAAACGTGTATGTGTCTGTATATGAAAAAAAAAACGCCCTTTTGAGCGTAATATAAAACATAAAAGTTACGGGGTTTTCTTTTCTTTTTTTTTTTTTTTTTTTTTTTTTTTTTTTTTATTACTTTTACAATTTAAATTAATCCCTTCTTGAATTTATTATTAAAATAAACTTTAGCTTTTCTTTCCTTTACATAAGCTTATTAGAATTCACAATTTATTTTTAACACAATTTGTTTATTTCACAACTATTTTTTTATTTCGTTGGAAAGGTCCTTTCCTTGTCATTTTTTAGCGTTATTTATTTCAATATATCGCTTCTCGATTGATTGATTACTTCTTTTTCTTTTGAAGGATAAACGCTTTCCTGACCTAATATTAAATTTAGCGTTCTATAATGAACTCCGAATAACGATTTCTACACTGCTTGTACTACACAATGAAATCGTAACTTATAACGAAGATCAGTAAAGTGATACTTAAAACTTTAATTGAGAGATAAAGGAACATAAATTAATTACCAAGGTAAGCAAATTTTCTCTCTCTTTTCTTGTTTCTAACTTCAGTCGCAACATGTAAATCTCCAAGATATTAAAATTTTAGGTCGGACATTCATCGCTCATTTAAGTTCTTCGTTTGGACAAAAATGGTTGTACCATCTCCGTAAAACGCACTGTCATAAAATACATATTTGCATAATATGAGAAACTGCTGAAAGAGTGGTACCTATCAGTATCATTAACTTCTTGATTTATGTGGCTTAAATTATTGAAGTTGTTTTTAATTTATTCAAAAATTATTTTAAGTAATTTTATTTAGCTCAAATTGTACACTGTTGCGTGCGTACGGTTACGTAAAGGATTGAATGCATACAGAATCGATGACAGATCATTAAAATCCATTTTCACAAAAAAAGGAAAACTTTACAGTAAAAGGAACACTTAACAGTTCTAAAACTTTCCACACAAGTACTCGTACAGGACTTCTCAGTATGACAGAGCACAATGAATAGTGACCACTTTAAACTACTAAAAGCCTTTAAAAGAACGCAATACAAAGCTAACGTCAAAAGCGAAGCTCGCACGGAGCTCATGAGCAGAAATAATAGCACTTAGAAGTTCCAACCTAATCGTTGGTTCCTCTTTCATGGTGCAATTTCATATGGTGCATTTTTAGTTTTACTCTGTGCAGGTGTACACAAGCAGTGCTTTAACTACCAACTCACAGAAATAGTCGAATAAGATACATAAGTTTCTCCCGATCGCCAAGAAATCTCTAGTACTTTCCATTTCTCAAAATTACTGGAAAGAATAGACGGTTAAATTTACATATAATGGCCAGATACGGTTGCAGTTACATATAGGAATCAATTACAGCTATCCAATTATAGTACCAGTTACAGTTATACAGGGACCGGACCACACTATCGCCAAGTTTTGCGACGAATATTAGTAGCCAAAATCATCGCCAGCTTGGTGAAATCTCACCAATTTACCGAGATAGGCGTTTATCTCAATGTTAAATAGACTTAACCCTGTAATCTTATTTTTCGGATAAACCGTCGTTTAAGGCCTTTTTTTTACATTATGCAAGAGATAGTACAACTTTACATATAATTTCACTAAAATTACTTACGTGTGTAAAAAATTCATAACAGTATTATTGCTTTAAACAATAATGCAAAAATTTATTGTGAGGCTTAGGAAACAAAACACAAATTTATAAATGTTTCTAATATCAATAATATTAAAGTATCTTAAGGTTACCACTAGAGCTACTGCTCAAATTTCAAAAATGCGTTAAAATTATCATGAAATATAAACAAATGAAACAACAACATTTCTATGAAATTCTTTTGAATAAATGATTCAGAAATGACACATCTAAATCTGAGTGCCTTCTGAGAAGGGACAAAGAATATATACGTATATTAGTTATTTTTACTACGACCAGTTTTACTGAGCAATGTTCCCTCTTGTTGAACTAATAATATATGTATACAAAACAAAGTATTGAAATATTCTTTGCATTTTGAAGTTATGAAAGATTAGGAAATCTTTTTTGATTGAATTTACGATAAAATTGTTATCCTGCATATATTCCATGTCTTCTGACATTCAGGTTTTCATTTCTCACGGAAGCTTAGCAGTTACAAGATATTCCTGCAGAATACGTAAGGAAAATATTTCAATTTTCTCTTCCCGGACTTTCATTTTTATTCCTTTCCGCATATACGCCTGCATAGAAAGGCAGCGCTTCATTAGTGTCGTTTTTCCAAAGGGATCTTGCCTGTTTCTCATGAAGCTCAAAAGCAACTAAAAATAAGTTCAGTTTCCTTCTTAAGTTGAATGAAAACTTGTGAGAAATGATTGCGTTGTGCACAAAGGAAACGTTATTTTTTCCCTCTGCGTGGGTAACTCTGACAGGAATATTGAAAGGATGTATATTTTTTACATTCGAGTTTTTGAGTATTATTTCATATCTCTTTTTGTCCTCTGAATGATACAAAGAAGAAATTTCCCTGATTAGATTTTCAGCCTATTTATTATTTTCTTTTGAATCCAAAGTTGTTTAAACATATAAATTTTGCATCTGCATTTTACATTGGTAAATATTAAAGTAAATCCACTTTCAATGAAACACTATTATTCTGATGATGATGAAGCGTTATTGAAAAGAGTTCACATTTAATAAAACTTAAATATACGAATTTAATTATACATAAAGTTTCACGTTAGAAATTCTTATAATAGAAATGCTGTATACATTGCACGTTCCTGTCTGTTAAACTGTTAAGTTGCTGTCAAAACTGTTTTCAGCAAGTGCAAAATGAATTAAACTATCTTCAATCATTTCTGCAGTATCATTATTTTCTATTATAAACATCTTTATAAATATTAAAACTTTAGATATTCTTGACCTGCAAGAAAAGTGCTTCAATGTCGAAATTTCCTTCAAATTGTTTCCTATTGCCATTAGAAAAGTCATTTCGCAGTAAATAATAAAAAATATTAATCTTGCTGGCCATCTTGTTTTGTCACGATATCAGTTACAAAATTGTCTGAATTCTTTTCAGTTATTCATAATCAGGTCATCTCAGATTATGCAAATATTGGTTAACTTCAATGCTTATTTTGAGAACACAATATGGGCTATATCATTTATGTCATTGTGATTACATAGCAGCATAAACCTGCTACGGCACGCAATACTGAACTTTTCCAGTTTCCGAAGATTAGATTATAATATATTAGCGACAATAATTAAGGAATCAACTGTAAAAATTCATGTAATTTATATTATTTTGCAGATAAGACTGTGTAATTTCCATACGATCTTTATTTTGTTTTACCTGGCGTGTGTTCAAAATGTAGATATATCTATACCTTAAAAAAAGAGTGCGAAGTATGATATACAGTTGGGCAGTGGAAGGGCTTAGTGGTACATCGTTTCAAAGATGCATAGAAACCATTAATGCGGTTAACCCCTGAAAGAAATTCAAGCGTTATAGCGATTTTCCGCGCTGTTTTCTGGATTCCCCAAAGTTCCTGCACTAACAATATTTATTCATGATGAATAAGGCCTTCAAACTCCTGGAGAGTACCAAATGGAGTTATGGTGATGTAGTTGCCATCCCAGTGGCACCACATCCATATTCTAATGGATTTAGATTCTCAGAATAGGTGAGTCACTCAATCCGCTGAATTCCTTCCCTTCAATATAGTCGATCACTGGCGCAGCGTGATGGAACAAGTGTTATCATCCGTTAGCGGGACATTCTCTTCACTGTTAAACTAAACACTTCACTGTTCTGTTTACTGTTAAAATGAGCGACCGTTTAAGATGATGTCCGCCCACTAAATAGTTCTACTTCTCGCTACCGATGCCTTTCAAGTTTAGGCTTATTACGTGCCTTTTGTTCAGAAACAAGATCCATCAAGTTCTAGTTCATGTTACTGAAATGGCTAAGATCTCTGCACAACTGCAATAGGATATTAATTATATTTAGATTTAGGCAATATACAGTGGTCATTCCTGAACTCTGGTTGTTCTACCAGGGTTTGAATCCTGGCGAACGGACTAGCTACATGGACATTTTCGTGGGTTTTTACACATATAAAACCCACGAAACCATTTTCCTACCATTTTCTTTCAAAGGTCCTCCATGACGGCATCCCTCCTCTTAGGCAGATCGCCCAAGTGTTCTGAAACCAAACTAAACCAACTGTAATCAGACGCATTTTGCAACTATAGTTAGACACAAACCATGGGTTTCTTTGCTAACAGTCGTGTTTTATCCAGCTTGGTCACTCGCAAGATATCTGGATAGTCGTGTTCTTATAGTTGCAGTGACTGTCTCATAATTTGGGCTGACGTGAGTTGCCTATTTCTTTCAGTTACCTTGCCAAATACCTCTTTTGTGAGTCTGCTGTTGCACCTTTTCAAGCTTTACCTGGTTGTCTGCTGCCTATATCATCCGTTTCGTTTGGCTACTTTTAGGGTCTTTTACACTATCTGCTCATCTTTCATACTCTCAATCTCTCGCCAATTCTTCAAATGCTTCTCAACCACATATTTTATCTTCCACACGCAAAACGTTTATCCAGTTGTTCATGAAATACTTGAGCTTTGAACTTGAAATTTGATGTGCTTCCTTGTAATCTTATTACTTTTCACCCATGCAAAACAACAGGGGCAAAAGTTTGCGCAGTTGCTTTATCGGGAAAATGAATCCCATTAGAATACATAATAACGCAGATTTTGAGCTACCAACCAATACTTTTGTTGGCTTCATTTCGTAAAATTTATTTAAAGCGGATACTATGGTAAATCGGTTGTCTATAATCTCCACAATTTTCACTTGGCAGATGAATTGTCAGAGGGATATTTAGCAAATTCTTATGTTAAAATAGAAGGATGGATAAAGACTGGAGGAAAAAGGAATCACATTTGAAAGATTTCTAAGCGGTTAGATGTGCTTAGCATGGCGATTGGATGAAGATACTTTCTTTATGATTGAATTGTACCAACTTTGAAATTCATTCATGATGTGTATAAGTAAAAGCTTTTTTCATTTGAAAAGGACAATGCTTATTAATAATTATTCCACGAGCTCTTTCATAATTAGTAATTACGAAATTAGTAGTCAGTAGTTAATTAATATTATTAATTAATTAGTGTAATTAGTAGTTAATTAATTACACTAATTAATTAATAATATTGTCGAAGTCCTTCTCTTAATTCTGCTAAATGAAGTATCGAGAGACCTAGAGAACTGTTAAGCAAATTATCGCTTAGTTCAAAGGTCAGAGATCGTAAACTCAAGAAGGGTTAATTCCCTTTATTCACTCAAAAATAAGATTAACAGTCGGCCCCTTTCTTCGGGCTTACACCAAAGCCTCTACTTGAGCTTAAACTTAAAAGTTAGAATAAAAACTAACTAATGACTAACTAAACTAACTAAAAGGTTTAGCCGAAGCTAATACAATTCTAAAGTAGTTGGTTCGTAACCTTAAACTAGCCGGCGAACTATCAAAGGGCATCTAATATTAATACAGCAGAGCGAAACCCCTAGCTTAGAGAGATATAGCCCAAATGCAAACACGCTCTACTCCGGATTCCTAGCTTAAGACAGTTGAACTTCCCCTTTAATACTACAATCTCTTCCTAATCTGCATTCAACGCGTTTCTAAAAACTCATTGGAAGGTTGGATTGAGGGACTGGTTGGAAGGACATTCTGGTTGAAACTTATTCAGTTGGAAGTTGAAACGAGATAAGATAAGAAAGGTGATCTAAATTAAAATTAACTGTTATAAAATTAAGATAACCTTACATTATTTTATTCTATTGTAGTCAGTCTACTGTGAACAGAAAATACTAGAAAAATTAAACAGGCTGTTTCCACGTTCAGATTTGAAATTAATCAAGCATTTCTGAGAAAACCTGGAATACTGAATTCATTTTCGACTAAGATTACTCCTCTCAAAGAATTCTTCTGAAAGTGCTTTAAGACAAAATAAAGTTTACCGGTTCCTTACCAATAAATACACTCCCCTCATCGTCTAATTTGTTTTTTTCATAACAATGGGTATTTATACAAAATTTAAAGGACTTTTCTTCGGTTAAGTGCCATAATATTAACTCAGATAACAAGATGCAATAATTTAAATAAGTGTTTAAGGTTAAACGTTTAGCTCATTAATGAATATTAATTTCGATTTCAAAAGAAGAGAAATAGTCTAAAGAGGAAATTTTATAGCAATCCTTTCGAAATACGTAACTTAAATTTCGAAAAAATATTTGTTATTTCTCTTTTGAAATAGTCTGAATTTAAAGAAATATGAGATTATTGATAAATAGAAGGATAATTCAAATTAAAAATCCTTCTGTGTACTAGAAGTTATATTCAATTTAGTAGGATTTTGTATTGTTTTCGTATAATTATGTCCTACCTGGCACAATGAGAAGTCCTTAATCTCCGCTAAAAGTTTCATCTAGTACTAACTTGTTATCCGTACGTTTGCCATCGGGGTTTTTAATTAGATCTTTCGAGATAATCCACTTTACTTTGGTTCGAAGATAATTATTGTGGGAATTTTCCCCTTAACTTTTAGATTGAGCAAATACATTTTTAATAGTATGTGAAATTCAGATTATTCAGATTATTCAGATTGTGAAATTCAGATTATTCAGATTATTCAGATTGTGAAATTCAGATTATTATATCAGATTATTATAAGTCAGATTATAGAAAAAAATGACATTAGCTACATTGCCCAAAATAACAAAACATTGCATTATACTTCTCGATACAGATTGCTTTTAACTGTAACGCATCCATATTTCAAGAATTTAGAACTACGTTTAGCAGATTCATCGCGATTTTTCTACTTCTTGCTTAACTTTCGAAAGCTAGTATATTTAGATTAACTACAGTCTACTTTATGTTACCATTTTAACAATTATGCTCGTAGTAATTTCAAAACACGTACAATTTAGAGGAGACGTGAGATTTTCTTTATAAGCGTATACATTATGCTGGAGTTATATAATTCATTTATTTTAGCAACAATAATGAAATCATACATTATTTACATACAAATGACTCTTTAAACAAACTCGGGTTCAGTAGATTAATATCTCAGGAAGCCGCAAAATGCATTTAATTTTTATCTGCTAAAATAATACGCATTAATTACTTGTCCATCTAATTTTATCTACTAAAATGGTATATATTAATAACATGGTAGCCTTACAAATAATTTATTGATATCAAAGTCTTAGACTGTCTATTTACCAGATAAAATGGCCAGTTATCAATATTTTATCAGTATTTGTCTCATTAACAAAACAACTAAAACACCCTATCAGTGATAATGTCTTACAACCATTAAAAATCCAAAACGTAGAAAGTTATTTTATTTGCAGGTATAGTATACTAGGAGGAAGAGGCACGCAGTCTTGGCTAGCTCGAGTCTGACTTAACTGTTAAACTGTTGTTATTTAATACACTTCAATGACGTTCCTTTTTGTGATTTACAGTATTCAACAGTTTTTGTTTTATGATTTTGTTATCTTTGAGTCGCTGAAAGCATTTCATGCATTAACTTATAAGTTATTAGATGCTAAAAATATATTACAAATATTAACTTTCAGATTATTACTTTAGAATCACAATTTAATAGACGTTTATTAAAAAATTACATTTGGAACTAAAAGCATTTTTCATTTATATTTCATGCAAAAAATGAGGCAAGCTCGTTATTCGCTGATACTGAAGTCTGCTACAGTATTTTAGAGCAGAAATTCTATAAAATTATGTATATATGTTACCGCGAAAGACCGAGATTGGAGAATGTCGACTTTCACAGGAGAATGTTAACATTCGCACAACTTAAAAATTCTAATATAAAAATGTTTACGCATTTAAAAAAAATTTTTTTTCGAAAATGTATGTCTACGATTAACAGTCTTGAAAAACGCCTATCCAAGCATTTTATAGAGACAATTGTCTCCTTGTAGTAAGTGAATAAGTGCGTTTTTCTCAGCTAAAAAAGAAACTAGAAAAAAATCTGATGACATTACATTTCTTAAAAATTACATTCTATTACATTTCTTAAAAATGTCTACTTAAGGATATCTTATGAACTATTTCTTAACTATAAACTTAAGTTCAATAAGAAAGGGAATCTAAATGTACTTAACAAACTTACGGATTTTACAGAATGGTGGGAATAGTCCTTTGAATATAAAAGTGTTGTTTGTGAAACATTCTCTGACCCGATCTGAACCCATGAATACCTTTACAGTGAATGCACGTTTAACACTTCTTGTTATTCACACGCTGTACTGTACTTTCATTTCAGCGTGAAATTGTGCAATTATTTTCTTCAGTTTTCTTGAATTTATCTAAGATTACTTGGACAGAATATTTTACTGTAAACTTTGAATAATACCGCAATTTTTTGATAATTTCCTGTTCTCAATTTTAAATTTCTTTCATACTTCTTGGATTATATTTATATCTAAAAATTATTTATGATGTTTCTCGTCAGATAGTTGAGAAAAATATATTGCAGAGATATATCTCAAATTCTTAACTAAAAATCTGAATTTAGCTCAGTTGAACTCGCAGAATACAAGAGAAACCTTTTCCTGAAATCGCGAACAGTTGCCTGTTAATTCGCTGTCTTTATTTATTCACTGCCTTTTAATTCACTAATTAACTGACAATTCACTGGCCTAAAGCTCTCTTCTAATAAACTGCATAACGAAGGAAATCTACGTAACCGTATGTATAGTGTTATGTACGAAAACAAGTTACAGTTAAATGATATCAGTGATCTGAATGAACAAATTTGAAACGTTTCTCAAATTTGATTTCCATATAAACGTAAATTTTGATCAAAAATATTTCGAACCAATTTTGTATTTAGTTGCATATTAGTCGCCTTTGCCATTACTTATTTTATTCTATATATACATATCTCCACTGAAATGTCAGTATGAATCCTCAAACGCGAAATGTTCACGAGTTTATTGAGGTGAATCTCAGGCCACGAAAAGTCTGGCGAATTTTCCCTACTAATAGCGCAAGTGTACCACGAATTTTAATTTGTTTCTCATTGTGAAATTTTTGTCATTTTCATGCACACAGAAGTAATGTTTTTGTAATAAATCGTACCTTCAACACAATTTCTCTAAGGGTATTGCTTTTTATATTCAGAAATTTCTACTGACCGCTACTGATTTCCATAGAGAGTACGATTTATTTCTGGAGAGGTACTATATTTGATTTACGATTCCATAGACTTTTTAAGGATTTTAATAACATGCAGACTAACAGAGGAGAGATCAGTTGTGCTTTGTTGCTATTTTTAACAAAAAGTGGTAATTTTGACTCAACATAACAGACGCTTTAATGGGTAAATTGCCTAATCAATTGACTTACAGATTTCAAGAAAGTCGATGCAAAACTCTGAGTTATGTGATCTGACAAAAAATCCCGAAATGCTTCATTTCTTGTAGAATATATTATGCGAAATCTTAATATACAATGTTTAATCATACTCTGAAGTTCCAATTACTTTTATACGAAACAATTTATTTTTATGACTTATGAAGATTTGTTAAAATAAGTAAAAATATAATTTTTCTTTAAAGACTTCGATAACGTTTCGAAAAAATTTAAATTGAAATATATGAGATTTATTCTCTTCTTTTATGTCTTTTGGGATTGAATCGATGGTAAATTTTCTGCAAGGACATGATTGAAAAGGACGGTTGGAATAATACCTGCCAGCCTCTTATATTTAAAGGAAAGCAAAACTTTTTATTAAATTTTCTGCTAAAGGAGTAGAACCATAAAATGTCGAAATGTTTTCAAAATTAAATTTGCGTTTTATATCATAAATTTCAAAGTCTATAAACTTCGTTTATATCTTTTATCACTGGAAATAAAGGAAACTTAAAACAAGCCTTCAATGATAAGAAAGATTTTAAATATGTCTTAGAAACTTCCCCCAGAAAATAGAATACTGAAACTCAAGAAAGATACTCGGGCATACATAAAAATACTAACTATTTAATTACATTCAAACTATATGTAATGAAATTTGCTTCGGGAATTAGCTTCATTTGATCGGCATACGTGACATATCTCACTTGTCTGACAGTAATATCAGAGCAAGCCACGAAATTCCTCCTTGCAAGTATAGCAAGATTTCACCTGTCGTTGGCAAGAGCCTTGAGCACCATATAGGTGACATTACGACTTCGCTCATTTCCGTCCCCAAATTTGATGGAGAGCACCACGGGGGGACAGGTCTGAGGGTCTTGCATACCTCTTACCTATCACCAACCTCTCAACAAGACTTTCGACTCTCCATATATTTGGAATGCCCCCATACCGGTCTAAATTTACAAACAGCCATGCCTTCTTCGGAATTCAAACCCTGGCCCTTCGATACAGCATTAGGCTCCCCTAACCACTATACCGTATGTGCGACTGATTCACATATAATTCTCGTTAGAGAGAAATGTTTAGGTAATTGTATTTCAAATTTAAATTCTAAATCATAGACAATTTCGTAAGTATAAATAAAAAAAATGCATATTTGAAAGCCTGAGACAAAATAATAATGAAAAATGCAATACCCTTTAAAATAAGGAAATTTCGTTTTCAGTTATTAAGATGCATACAACACAATAGCCGAGTGGTAAGATTGCTGAACACTGGTGGTATGATCGAACAGACTGGCTGAATAAAAGTTTCTGTGTCTTTCGTCATGTGTAATGTAAGTATGAGACAGTGTTGCAGGAGCGTATCCTTCCCTTTAGCTGACAGACCTCATATGCTTTGCCATATTCCAAATAATCAAACCCAATAAAATGCATGCAAAATTTATCTCTAATCTCTGTATGTGAAAGAAGATTATCTGTTTGTGTGTTTGTTCGCAATTGCCTCAGTCACTACTATAAGCTAGCGTCACCAAATTTTCTACCATTGTTTTCGGAGTCTTGGAAAATGACGTCTACGTTTCCCCCCCCCCCCAAATAGCAGAAAACTCTGAGAACGCTAATTTTCGCCTTTTGTTTCCAAGTGGCAACAGTATTGCACGCTGGAGATGAAAATCTGCTTTACTTGGAAAAGCGTTGCCACTGCTCGCTTTCAAATCGTAGAGTTTGTTAATAAAAAATTTCGAAGTTTTACGATGAAATAAAAATACCATTGCCAACCATTAAACACAACATTTTCGATTCCAAAAATTCGAGAGAAGCCATTTCGACTGTCCCCATTTTTGTATATCTTTAATCAACCGAGAAATGAATTAAAAACTCTGAAAACACTAACTGTTTGCACTCATTCTACCCAGTGACAACAGTCTCGCGCGTTGGAGATAAAAATGCTTTATTTCGAAAGGTGTTGCTACTGCTCGCTTTCAAATCGTAGAGGCGGTTAAGAAAACCTTTTTTTCTTAAATTTAAAATTTTAATCTAAAATTTAAATCTATATACGAAAAGAAGAATGTGAGTTTGTGTTTTCGCGCTATTGATTTCTGATCAATTATGATGAATTTGTTGCTACATTTAATCGAATAAAATTGAATAATATGGAAATATCGGAAGAAACTTGAGGTTTTACGACCCTTTGATTAGAGAGACGAAAATCATTAAAAAAGTCGTGCCGTTGTTGCTGATATAATTAGTTTATTTTTCTGCTGAAAATTTTATGAGGGTTCCATATCGCATCAGACTGAAAATTGTATGACTATGAATCATATTTTTTTCATCGTTATTAGAGAAGGATTACAGTGGTATCGTTCTCTCTATTGTCTATACATTGCTATCAATCTAATTAAACTGGCATGGAGTACTTCTGCTAGTTCCAAAGGAAAAGCATACTTATTAATAACTTTAAAGTCTGAGTGAAAACAGAGTGTTCATTTCTTATAGTTATCCCTAAGTATTAGTAACATAAGAAATAGTAAATTTTTAAAGAACACTCCAGACGAATGGAAATAATATTCGAGGTTTGCAAAGAAAATGTCTCCAAAATCTAAAACTCAAAATAAATAGTACTTAAAAAAGAAAAACAAATTCACCATAATTTTTTCTTGTAAATCAATTTTGAACTCTGTAGAACTGTTGGATAAGAGTGAGATGTCAAAAGGCCCATTTACCAAAGAAGTCCCTCAGCGACCGAATAATTGCGATAGCTCAACACTTCTAGTTCAATCTGAGTTTGAATTCTGGTGCGTCAAATTTTACTTAAACCACTCCTTAATGATTTAATAAATAGATTTTATAGAAGTTAATCAATAATGGCTGGACCCATTTTATTAACGTGCAAATTACGGAACTTAAAAAAAAAATCATCATTTCTAGAAAACCTTTAGTGTGAAGAAACGAAGGCACAAAATTCAGTATTACGTAATATTAATGATTTTACTGACTTATTATGCAATTCCATACTTGTATGTTTCAAAACTTCTAAGGAAGAAACTGTTTTTTGGTATTTTAAAATTAAAAGAATTCCAGGGTTAGATTGATAGTAAAATTCTGTGTCTTTTCAAGCAAACAGACATTATTACATCGTCTTCATAGGCCAAAAGTATTCTGTTTGAATTGGACACACGACAGCTCTCTACCTTAAATATAGTGGTGCCTCCGTGAAGATTTTCTAAAGGAAACTGGCTCATATCCATCTTTTATATGGAGAAAATTAGCAAAATACCTTTGTAGCTAAACTGTTCACCGAAGTTCAAACTGAGACTGAGCTAGAAATGTTGAGCCATCGCAACTATTTGTTGAGGGTCTTTGGGACGAAGGGGGCCTTTATACATTTCACTCTCGTCCAGAGAGTTCTACAGAGCTCAAAACTCCTGTCGTGAAATATTCTGAGATTTGCAAGAACAAAAATTTCAGTGAATTTGTTGTTCATTTTTAGGCATTATTTATTTGGAGTTTTGGGTTTTGGAAATCTTTTCTTTGAAACCCTCGAATATTGTTTCCATTCATCTGGATAATTATATATTCTTACACACGGAATACGGTTTATTGCCATATTGCACGCATGAATTTCAACATATTAATATAAAAATAATTCAGCGCTTTATAAAGAAACATCAGATGAAAACTGAAGGAATATTACGACTGAAGCTTCATATTGCGACTTTTAATTCAATGTTTCTGACCGTATTTGTTTGACCAAGATTTCTAGAAAGAAACTGAATGAGTGATTATCATTAATTACTTAACAGAATTGATAAGATTAGGTCTAAGTAGACTAGGGCTACTTGGCTTTGGTGAGAGATTTTTTTATGGACATGACATTCTAAGGAAACTTTCTTCGTATTGACGGTGAACATGGAGGAAATCTGAAGACTTCTATGTTAGTTAAGTTATGCATTATTTCTGTGCAGCTGTTATTTGAACTTGGTTTCAACTGTCTTACCTGCTTGGTTGTTGGTAGGCATTAAGTGCTTAAAAATAGCAGAAGTAGCCTATAATATACAATCGAACGTGATCTCCATTTGAAAAACTGACATAATCATGGATGAAATGAAATTTCATAGACGCATAAATTTAAAATCTTCCTATTAATTGATTTCAGTCAACGTCTGATAAAATAAATATTTATAGCAAGACCGCGCGCGAAGTAAGTTTGAAACTTTCAAATGAAAAAGTCAATATTTTGCTCAATATTGACGTCAACGTGAAATGTTCCATATCCAAAATTCTTGTATATATTCTATTATATCCGTTTTGCAAAGTGAGTTATAAATCGTTTCTGTGTATTGAAAAGCTCTTTTAATAAAAATTGAGAATAAATATAAACTTTATTGTTTATATTTAATATTATTGTTTATATTTCTGAAGAAAATATTAAAATATTGGGCTGCTTTTATTATTGTATAAAAACAGCCCAATATTTTAATATTTTTCTGCCTAAATTTTTACTTCTTTTTTAAATAAGTATCTTTTCATTTTAACTGCTTTTCTAGAATCTCGAGATTCTCGACAGTTTCTGAAACGGAATCTCTAGTCCTGAGAAATAAATTATTTATTCTGCAGTTGCGAAGCCTCAAGAGGGCAAAATATTCGAGAAAATAAAATAACTACCTTGAAAAGCTGCATGTAATTCTAAAATGTTTGCAAGTTTAAAATTTCAAGTAGCATGTTTTTTATCCTTATACCTTTCTATCATTTAAATGGAGTGATGTATATTAATGTATGAAGAGGATGATTTCAACAGCATACGACTTTTACTGCTTATTTGCTTCTTTCTGCTATATCTTTATTTTTCAAATAATTTAACGCTAAATTTTATATGCTTTATCTTATTTTGTGATAAGTATAAATTTTCTTTCTCTGAAATTTTAGAAACTGTCTTTAGTTCATTCAAATATACAAATTTGCGTATGCGAATCCTCTTAAGGCTATAGTTAATATTCAACTCTGCATCATCAATGATACTGGTAGCTGTGTTCAGGATGATTCATTTACGAAATTGGTAATTTCATCAAACTTCAAATATTCCACATAATTTCTTTATTTAAGTCCTATATTTACATTCGTAAAAGATTCAAATGGAATTTCTTTTAAAGGTTTTTCATGATCATGGTGAAACAAAATGACTACATTGCTCTGTTTCTTTCTTATTCTTGCTTAAAGGCCATAAATGAATTTAATCTGCCTGTGAGTTTTGCAATCTGAAAATTGATTTATGGCTTAAGTTTAAACTTTATTTACCACTTTAAGATGTGTTTCTAACATTATTTTCATTTTTTAATTACATTACCATTAATAAATTCTCCACAAAACACAATGGGATTGCTTTTGCATGTTCTTTAAATAATTTGTGATTTAACATTGCAGAGTCAACAGGTTATTTCGAAGTAGGAGTATTGAAAAATGAGCAACGCCTTCGCCCGGTATCGAACCACGGACCTCTCATTTACGCGTCGAATGTGCTGACCACTACACCACGAAGGCGTGCGAAGAAGGCGGGAGAAATACCTTATAACATTTTAGCTTCAATCAGCCTCAGTGGAGATCAAAGCTGGACAAGTTCTGGGTATACCAAAGCAGATTTGAAACATGGGTCTACGCCAAAAGTGGTACTATACTTTTATAATTAATATATCTCTTAATAATTATATTGACTTCGATAGTATATGTTTGATCATAAAGCAATATACCGAGATTAAATATAAGGCTTAAGTATAAGGTATCAATAATGCCCCTTTTAGCCCCTTTGCAGAGAAATGTACCATGTTTTTGCCAAGATTCAAATCACGAATCTTCTAGTTGTCAGCTGCTTGTGGTACTAAATACCTACACCGGCATAGGGAATATGAACATTTTCTATTCTCTTCCCCAGTTAAAATACAATTGAATAGAAAACGCGACCTTGTCGAACAAATTCAGCTAGTCATGAATTATTATCTTCAAACTGAAATCGTGCACCGCTATAAAGCCATTAAGTTTCTGGAGCGAGAAATGTGAAAACTTACTTCTCCAAAATTCGAACCAGGGTCTTACCATTTCTAGCTGATCATGCTGCAAATTACACTACAAAAGCACGTAAGGGAAACGCCATAATTTCTAATAATATAATTAAAGAAGTTAAAATGAAAATTAAATCAATTTAAGAGAAGGGGAAAAACTTCACAAATTCAGTTTTCCGTGTAAAAGAGATGAACATATCTGAAGCATGAAATTGGACAAAATAAACTAACCTTAGACTTTCATATGAGAACTCTAAATGCCAAGCAATTGACTTCTAGATTGCATAAACCATTTCCATGCAAACAATACCAACCAAATTTGGTGCCCTCTAGTGAGAGGGTGGATAAAATGGATGAAACCTAGTAGTTCTATTTGGATTCAGTTCCCAGTGAATGTGTTGGACGTATGGTGGTTTTCTTAAATTTTCCAATGTGTAACACGAATACATTAAGTTTTCCTAAGACAGTTCTCCAGAAATGTATAATTTCCTTTCAGGAAATAGCTGTCTGTGTTTTCCCTTAATGAATTAACATAACCTAACAAATTTAAATTTGTGTATTACCTAATTTTAAAATTGTCGAAATTTTCTTGTATATAGCAGAAAGTCTTGTATATAGCAGAAAGCAATGCGTGTGGATTATGTTACATTTTATACAATGATCGAAATAAATTTTCTACAAAATATTCATAGGCGGTATTGTCCTGTGACAGTCAGAAATTTTACAGCAATGCAAGAAATGTGAGATGCAAAAATGCCCTTTTATGCAATTTTCGACGTCTATAATTTCTGACGCGCTCTAGTGCACAAACAAGTTCTTGCAGAATCCAATACCAGCGAGTTTAGACTACATGATCGATTTCAATTCGATATTCACAAATATAAAGGGCAACAAATATGAAAACATCTTTTGATATTAAATAGGGTTTCCTAGCATAGGAGCATTCCTGGCATTTCTAATTACTTTAATAATAATCTGTCAAAAGTACGCCATTCTTTTCGCCTGAAACTCTCTAGCAAATAAACAAACGCTATGAATAGAAGAAATATTCTAGCGTAGCATCATTTAATTAAATAAGTGCAAGCAGCAGCTCGAGTTTTCGGTACTTCAATATAATTCTGCTGCTACATATTTGTTGTTGTCTCTTTGACATTCTCTTTCTCTGCAAGTGAAAACAAAAGCCCGGTCTGTCATAATAAAAACCAAATATTATGCCGTTCAGATCTTTAACATCAAAGGAAAAAATTTATAAGCCTAAACTAGTTTCATCCGTGATGTCAGTAACACTAATTGGTTAATTATTTTTAATGAGAATTGCTCTTTTTCTCTCTTTAGGGCCATGAAAATTATCTAAATGACATAAGGAAATAACTGAGCTGAATACTTAACCATGTTCCTTTAATTAAACATTCCGAGTTACAACTGTATGATAGTTCCAGCTTGCACTGAGTTTTGGATAAAAAGTATGTTTGGGAAAGATTTAATATGCAGATTTAAATACAGCTTGAAATAGGTTAAAATGGTAGAATTTGGCAGTTATTTTAGGGGTTAATTAAACAATTCGTTTTGCAAAGCATTTATTCAATAATATATACTCACGCTGAATATGTGTGCAAAATGAGGGATTATATTGAACGAAAAAAAATTTTGGGGATTGTTTGGAGGAATTTCTTTGAAAAGATGAAATTGTTCAACTTAAGAAAATGAATGATGAAATTGCCATAGTAATTAATTATACAGTTTGCCTTCACATTCAGTAGTAATTAGGTTTCAAAATCTGCTTTTAAACACAAATTATTATTAAATGCTTTAGATATTTTCTCTGACATATTCTGATTCATAATAATTTTTTTAAGTTCGAAATAAGTTCGTGAAAATGTGCAAAAATAAAATAAGTTAAATGTTAGAAATAGCTAATTAAGACATTTTTTTCTAATCAGAATATTTAGAATATTTGGTATTAAATACAATTTACTTTTAAGAATTTGGAGGAAAGAGGAACTTGAAACTGTTAATAGTAAGTTCGCTACCTTGAGGGAAATAGAAGCTTAAGCTGCCATTAGTACGTTTTCTACCCCGTGTCACAGAAACATATATTAAAACGCATTTTTAAAGTATATTTAATTTTAGACTGTTAGTTGAGTTGTTTTAGCATGCTTCATTAAATTTAAAACGTTATTTTTAATTCCTTTGGAAAATTTGTTGGATAAATTAATAAAATTTTCCGTGACTCTCTTTACCTATCTGGAAGACAAAACAGGGATTTGTTTGAATAATTGTCCATAGATTAGAGAACTGTAATTAGCAGAATCTGATTCCGCCAAATTAGTGAAAATAGTAATTGATGTACACCAAATAAATTCAGAGACTCACAGTCACACATCTGACTAAAATCCATTCGTAAGGGATTTATTACTATTTACTAATTATTTTACTTAGACAACGGAATTCCGATTTTTAAATAGGAGGTTTTCTATTAAAATATTTTAAACATGAAAAGGAGCTTTAGAAAATATTTTATTTGGAGATATCAAAATATTCATCAAATAAGTTTACGGAAAATAAAAATCGTTTGAGACAACTCTCCTGACGAAAACCAGAATGAGCTAGAAAAAATTTCAAAATGTGCAATATATAACCATGAACTGAAGTTCTTATATTTCGTGTATGCATTTCTTATCATTATAAACCTTAAAAAGGATCGAAAGTAAAGTATTAATTAGTAAGATTTCAAGTAAATTATTAATTAGTAAGAGTTCAAGTAAAGTATTAATTAGTAAGATTTCAAGTAAAGTATTAATTAGTAAGATTTCAAGTAAAGTATTAATTGGTAAGAGTTCAAGTAAAGAATTAATTCGCTTCAGGTCAACGAATTGAAAGAGGTGTAGTGTTTAATTCAACGAATATAATAAGTTACAGTGCAAACTATGAGTTATAGACTGATTAAATTCAATGAAAGTAGTTATAAAAATAATTAAGATAAACATCTATTGTGACATAAAATATGTAGAAATAAAAATGAATAATTTGAAAGAGAAAAATCATTGAATTATAACTGGATGATGAATCTTTACAAGGACTAATATGTGCGTGCATGTGTGTGGGGAGGGTATTTCTTCTTTTTTAAAAACAAATCAGGGCAGAATATCTTCAGTTGATCAAGACGTAATTATCTCAAAGTGTGGATTGTGAACTTACAGAGGAATAAAACTGAATTTTCAACACATTGCTAACACCTTACATCAAAAAACATTTTTTTTGATAAAGATAATAAAAAAATCTAAAATAAAAAGATAAATAAGTTATATTTTACTTTTTCTTTTAGCACGTTTATATAATATCACAATATTATTGTTAATACGTAACAACATATGATTTTACTGAAAGAAATCTCTTCTAAAGCGTTTAATCTTTTAAAGCGATTCTGGCAAAATAAAAAGTAGTGCCACTTGAGGTGCATATTTGCCTCAAGCCTCGTGATCAAGAGATCCTGTGAAATAAACACGCAACTACGTCTTGAATAATTAAAATAACGCATAACTCTATGTGCGAAGATAAATAATATTGTACTTTTATAAAACTAGTTTTTCTCTAATATTTGTATCTGCTAGTTTAACAACGCGTTTAAATATAATATTTTAGGTTTCATATACCGAATTCCTAAAAAACTAATTCTTAATCATAACCATTTACCTTAAAATGGTTTTAAGCCTTAAATTAGAATTATACCATGAAGATTAAATTTAGAGTACAATTTGAAATATTTAGATTTTACGAATAATTTAATATTCTTTTGTTATTTTACTATTAAGTTGTTTTATTCTAGGATTGATGTTGCGGTAAATTATCGTCTTCAGATTTGATCAACAATGCCAGTGCTTTTGAGAATTCTTGACGTAAAATTTTAATGTATTTCTCTTACTATCTCTAATCTTAATTTTCCTCCAACACACTACGTTCGTTTTTTCATTTTATTAAATGAAATTCAACAAATAAAAAATTTGACGAAGGATTTAAAAAGGCCTTATATTTTTTCATATAATATTTTCTGATAAGAAGGTTGAACGTCTAAATATATAAAAACAGTATATGGTAAATCAGACTTAAATTTTAAAAAATGCTATTCGAAACCTTCTATCAGAAAAATTTGATTACTTGAGCTTAAATATCTGGAAAAATCTCTATGCTTCACTGCAACGTTTTTTCCTTAGAAAGAAGTATATTCGCTTACGAAACTAAACATCTTTTTTTATTTATTCATTTTTTACATAAAATAGGTATCTGAGAGACGTTTTTCGTATACTATAATTTAGTTAATCAGTTCTGGACAACTCAAAGTATGTGAAGAATATTTTTATTCAGTTTCAAACAATAGTGGTTATGGTTGAAGAATTCCTTAAGCATATAATGAAACAAATAAAAGGTTTAAAAAATACTACTTCGTTTTCCAACGAGGGATTTTGAAAGATTGAATTTATTCTTTAATGCTTTTGTATAAAATCCTAATTTATGAAGGAAGAAGGAAAAACTTTATGCAAATAATGTACTTTTTATGCAATGGAAACATCACTACTTAGTCAAATATTGAAGTTAGAGTTAAGGAAAACTCCGGTGGTAATTTGCAGTTCTGAGGTTAATGTCAATATTTCATAACATTTTTTTAAAAGGGGAGAGATGCGATATTTAAAAAATTTAATCAATGGATTATTAAACTAAAAAGGTTCAAAGTTATATTAAATAAACTTTCTCTGTAAGTTCAATGGTAATATAATGAACTCTAATGAGACTCTACGATTAATTAAGGAAAGCCAAGATGAATTTGAGGTTTTTTGATAAAAGAAATCGAAGAATTTTTCCTTCATTAAGATAGTTTATTAAATATTATTTTAATATTTTAATTGAGTTTTTAAGAAATATAGATGAAATTTGGAATTAAAAAACCAGATATTTAAAAATGATTTAATACAATATATATTAACCTGATTGTAAACCAGAAAAGCACATGAATTGAATAACTTAGAAGCATTACCTTCTTTTAGGTAGCTAAATTCACTTAAAAAATATCTATTATGCATGGTAAGTTTATAATGGAATTTCAAATAAACATTTTGTAATTGCTTTCACCTTTACATCACATTAATAAGGACTTCTAATAATAATAATAATATCTCAACAATGCAGTAGTAGCAGCCCAGATCGTATAGTGGTTAGGGAAGCCCACTGCGATACCAAAGGGACTGGGTTCGAATCGCAGAGAAGGCATGGTTGTAATTGCCCGTCTCTTCATAGGAGGCAAAGGTGGCCCATCTATTAGGTGCCTCCATAATAAAGTGATCATCATATGTGGCCTTAGTAATGGCCAAGCCGAAGTCTGCTGAAGGTCCGCCATTGGGAAAACATAAACTAATTAGGTGTAAATCAAGATGTTACGAGTTCGAATCCTGTCAAGGTAAATATTTTATAAATTAGAACTATAATGTAACTATAAATCAGCATGTATTCATAATTTATTTTGGAATTTGTTAACTCTAATTACACTCACGTTTGTGAAAATTGCAACACCATGAAGGACTTACGCGAGTGAGCTGAAATTTTCAGGAAATGCAAAGTAGCGCATGATATGCAAATGATTAAAATTGCAAATCCGTAGCGCATGCGTATGCTGAGCAGCGCCCTCTGAATGGCTGATGGATCCGAATAAATAGACGGCTGTAGCGAGGCGTGTATGGTTATCGGTGGTTATCTGCTAGTGGTAAACGTTAACTCAATCTGTACTTATGCCTCGTCGACGAAAGAGAGCGAGATTTGAACAACTTACAGAGTTTGAACGAGGGAGAATCATCGGCCTTCGTGAAGCTGGATTGTCGTATCGTGCAGTAGCCTCTCGTGTGCAGCGTAACAGCAGCACAGTGATGCGCGTTTG
>KK122532.1:29459-85984 GCA_000611955.2 Stegodyphus mimosarum
TATTAGTACAGAAATATATATCTCATATATATTTCTCAATATATATTTCTCTCATATATATATCATATCAGAATCTCGTATATATTATATCAGTACATATAATATTAGTAAAGTTTTCGAAATCCACTTCACAGAGTGATCAACAGAACCACTGAAAATTTCACGGAATTAATTCAGCTAAAATATTAATGTCGATATTAACCACGCCATTCAAATTTGGGGTTTGCTAAAATGTAGTATTATACTGACATTAGTTCTACATAAAATAGTTTTACATTTATTGAAATTAGTTCTACCTTATACTGAAATTAGTTCTACATTTTCAGAACGACCAGCTTAGTATTAAAAGAAAAATTATACAAAAACTATTAAAAAAAACAGAAATCATACCGCCATCTGCTGAACAAAACAGAGTCTTAAAAAGGGAATTTTGTAATATAAGGCTTTTTGAACCTTAGAAAAAAGTGAAGTTATTAATTTTGGGGGTTTTACTCTTCAAGGATTGTTTAATTTGCTATTTTAGCCTTTAGGGTAATTTTAATACTCCTAAAATTTTTTTTACCTACGTATGCTTTGCATAGTATTTTCATAAATCAATCTTTCCAAGAACAGATACTAATTTATGCTTTGCTTATTTGCACTGATATTACACTCTGCACTTCTTTACTTACATCTTAAAGGCTTGTAATAATGTGATATTAATAGGGCTACAAAAATAAACTATTTGGCCTCAGTTTATACAGATTTAAAGCTTGATTGCCACTAACAGTACTGCCCTTGAGGTAGATCCTCAAACTATTGGTGATAGATATTTGGCTGTTATGGGCCGAGGTGATTTATGCCTCACTTATGTGCGAGGTTTCGTGTTTTAAACGGAGGTTTAGTCGTGGCGACATCTGTAGGTCGAATCAGAAGTGCGGTGCGAAACGATGAGTTGGCTTCGGGTGCAAGACTTCAGGCTGGGACATGAACTTGATGCCCGGGAGTGGAATCCTCTATCACCTGTGCGTTAAATTGCTCTAGCTGTTGATGGCTGTTGTGAGCTAGACTCAAGAATTCCGACGCTTTCAGAATAGCAAGCGTTGAGTGGCTCAGCGGAAGCCTTAGATACAGAATTTATCCGATCGAAGGAGTTCCAGGCCTGTATAATACTGATCTAAAAAATGATTAATACTGATCTAATACAGATTAAAAATTGTGAACCTGTCTACCTTAAAATTCTAGTTGCTACAAATATTTATAACAATGCTTTATTGGGGGTTCATAATCCTGAATCGAATACTATTAACAAATATTACTGCCAAAAGCAATTATTATTATTATTTTTAAACTTTATCGTTCAGAACTCATGCTTTAACCAGTTCGTTTAAATAAACTGTCTACTTTTCTTTTAAAGATAGCATTTTAATTGTAAATATACAAAATTAATAACCAACGTAATACCTTTGCTAATAATCCAGTCACTCGGTAATAAATGTAATAAAAAATAGCTTCAAATATGAAGTTTAAATTTAGGCATAATTCAGGAATCGAGGGCACTGGTTTTACACAAAAGCTTTCTATAGATAAGATCTAAGTTTTAATTTTGCCAAAATTTAAATTTGTTAATATAGTACTGTTCTGAAAATTATGTTGCATAGAAATGTTTACATACAAAAGAAATTTCTGACACATTTGAGTTTTATTATTTATGGAAACAATAACTAGTTTTTACTTATTTACATATATTTTTAAGTTTCTAGAGATATTAGGATTATTTTGAAGCATTAGACATGACAAATAAGCATTGCCTTCGCTGGGACTCGAACCGCTCGAATACACGCCAAGCGTGCTGACCACTACACCACGAAGTCATGCTAAGAAGACGGTAGATAATACCTTATATACTTCCCCTTTTAAGGGCGACTGGGGATTAGGGGACCCAATCGCCAAATTCTGATGATGGAGAATCATCATCCACCACTTTTTAGTTTGGGGGCCACTGTAGAGATATTAGGATTATTTTGAAGCAAGAAACATGAAAAATGAGCAATGCCCTCGCTGGACCTCGAACCACGGACCTCTCGAATATGCGCCGAGCGTGCTGATCACTACACCACGAAGGCATGATAGGAAGGCGGGAGAAATACCTTATAACTTCAATTATACATTATATATATGCGTGCTTGTGGATTTATTTCTAGAATTCTTACTATTTTGTTCATACTGTTCTTCAATTATAATATATTACTTCTGCGTTGAGAGGAAATTCACATTTCTTTTTAGTTTAGTAAACGAAATCTGTCTGAATTCTAATATGTGTTCTATTCATAAGATCTATATCTAATGCTAGAAATGTTCTTAATTTACTTTAATTCACGAAGTTTGGAACAACTTGTCAATACATGCGGGTACCATTAGAATATATGTTTTAAATCCTTGGTGTTTTAACGCTGACGAATTAATTCATCTCTTCTGCAACATAGAGAAAATTTTAAACGTTTAACACCCTATTTTGATATTACCAATAATAATCTTCCATTTGTAGAATATTCCTCAGTTTAATGCTGCTCTCTTTTGATATTAGCAATAATAATCTTCTATTACAACAAAGTATGCCAAGATAACCATTATAAAAAATTAGCATGAATATTACAAGCTCACAATAAATTAAGCTTCATACCATAAACTTTTATATATTCCCCCGTAACTGCAGAAAAATCAGTTATATTGCGAACAGTAAAGTTTGAATATATTTCTATTATTTAAATTGTTTCTGTTAAGTCCCATAATTTGAACATTATCCTTGGCAAACTTTATCTGGATTTATGTAAACCGCGAAGAAGGTAGAATGCACTCTATCTAGCTGGTGAGTTGAAAATAAGTTGCATTTTGTCAGGGAACCCGAAAACAATCATTTAATACTTCACACACCCGGTGAATTGAGAATAAGTTATATGTTTCTCAATAAACTAAAAAATATTCATGTAATACTTCACATACCTAAAGTCTTTTTTTTTTTTTGCTTTTTTTAAATTTTTATTTACCTATTTTCTGCTTACCTGAATTCAGTTCATACCACTGCAAATCAGCAAGTTTGATTATTCGAATATAAGCATACTTAAAGTTTTTATTCCTTGCTTCATTAATAGCTAACTTGAATACGCCTAGAGCAAATGACTTCGGGAAAAAATTTCAGAAAAGGAAAAACTTATAAATGTTGGCTATTTGAATAATAAATGAGATTTGACTAGATTCGCGCATTTTATAGTTTTGTGTATCTGCAAGCTAAACTTCCTAACAATCATTCCAGGAAAAATTCTTAATCGAGCATATATTTACATTTTTTAAAACCGTCCATTTCACGTATTTTTATTCAACGAACTCCTTTCTCAAAGAAAAATACTTTTTTACGGTACAAGTCGAGTTCAGCAATCATGATTAATAAATTATTTTCAGAAGAAAGACGTAGAAGCAGATTGAATTAATCTCTCAGAGAAATCTTTTCTCGACGCTCTCTTTCTTTTTCAATCACAAGAGAAAGAAAATGTTAGTTGTGATATATTTGTGTTAGAAATATTAGCCCAATATTTTCCTTCGTCTTATTTGTATAGAAGAGTTAGGAATTAAATTACAAAATGCTTATAGTAATATGATTTTCTGCATTCCTACTGCTTGAAAGTAAAATGTTGAAACTTTTAGAGATTTAGGAAACTAACCATAAGTTTTTAACAGTTTTCAATTCTTTTGGAATACCTTAGATAGTAAAGTGTATGACTATATGTGTCTTTAAATGGATTATATTAATACAAAAAGAAACAAAATTTTTCTGTGGTTCATTTCATTGCATTATCGTGAATAAATTGCTTTCAGTTGTATATTGCGAGAACTTGTGTTTTTATATTGAGCCTTAAACGAAAATGTTGTTCTAGTTTTGTTTTCACAAAATATCTGATTGAAACGAAACTTTTCCGCCAAAAAATGGGCTTAGTTAAGTTTAAAAAAACATGAAAGCAGTATCTATCGTACAAATTATAATCACCACGGCAATCTATGATTTTCTGCCAACGTTTCGGTAGTTTTTCAAAGCTTTCGAACCAGAAACTTGGTGGCCGCGAGTCCAAAAACAGATCGACCTCATTTCGGAAGTCCTTTGCAGAATGCAAGATAGCACCAGCAGGTTGTAGCTGCAGGTGAGAAAACAGGTAGAAGTCCGATGGAACGACGTCGGGGCTATATGGTGGGTGTGGCAGAGTTCGTACAGAATCCAGCCGGTGAATGCATACACATGTGGTTTTGCATTATCTTGATGGAACATTACCTTTTTGCGCCGGAACTCAGTTCGATATTTTTCCTTGATAGCAGCGTCAACACGCACTAGCATCTCGCTGTACGCCTTACTGTCCAGGGTTTTACCTTTTTCTTGACACTATTTGTGGATAATACCACAGCAATCCCATCAGATCTTTTTGCTAGTCAAATTGCGCTTTGCGACGCTACCGAAGGGCTCACCAGTTGCAGACCAACACCTTTTTCGAACTGTGTTGTTGACGTAAAGCTGCTTTTCATCACAACTAATGATCCGGTTCGAATGTTTGTCCTTGTGTTGCTATTCGAGCAGGTTAGTACCCTTGTTTTTGAAGACCTCGGTCCTTATATGCTTGAGTCAGCTCATGCAACGTCCAGTGATTGAACTTGTACGTCAAGTTTATGCCATGCATTGCGCGACTAATAGACGTGGCACTAACGTCTAACTCCTTAGTAAGCTCTTGGGTGGATGCTGATCTCCTACCACAAGTTCTCGCAGGCGGGCCTCATCAACATTAGTATGCCGGCCAGAGTGCTCTGCTTCTTGAATGCAATAGTCCTTGTTTTTGAACTATCGCTACCAAACCTTCAGAGTGTCATATGATACAGTAATAGTACTTAAAGCTGTACACATTATTTGGTGACATTCTGTAGCTGATTTTTTGCAGCAGAACTGGAAGTAAATAGTGGTTCTAACCTAGTAGCGTGATAGTTCCATTTCAGGCACCTTGTACTTAAGGATACGATATTTTTTACAAATTTCGCAACGCAGTGCTCTAACACAAGTCCCTTTCTTTCAAATGCCAAAATTCGTTCGACAAAATATGATTAAGTGCGCCAACGTGAACTCTTTGCGCACATAATGCTTGCGATGGCGGGAAACTTTCGTTAAAACTCGATAGTATGATTAAATGTTAAATAATTAAAAACTCAACTTGTCCTACTACCTTCCATACAAATAAAATGTTTAATGCATCATTGGCATCCGTGAATCTTATTTTACAGACACACACGTTATAAGAAAAAAGAGACAGGAATATAACAATGATACTGATATTATCAATTCAGGACTAAGAATGAAAGAGCATTATTTCCTAAAGAACTGCTATGATCATATCTCCTTTGCAGACAGAAATGAATCTAATATATCGTGTATTTATTTTCTCGTCAAATAGTACAATTGTTGGTATTAGATGAAACCCTAAATTTCATGTTTATCGTGTTAAAGACATAAGACATGGATATATAATTATTATTTTAAATCAAAATGAAAATCTGTGAGTGAAACTATCAAAATAAGAAGAGAGAAAAGACTTCTTTTAGTTGAAATCAAAACATCATTTGAAACAATTTTGCCAAAGAACGCCTTTACATATCGTTATTTGGCTTTTCTATCTTTCTTTGCATGGAATAACTATTTCCTGCATTTTAATGTTAATTTAAAGTGCTACTTGTAGGGAGTTATTTTACCTCCCACTCATTATCTTGAAACAAAACTTGAAAAAGATTTAAAACATTATTACTTTTCCCGCTTTAAATTATAAAAATATTTTGCAAACAATAATTGCTCCTGTGGAAGAAAGACCTATATATATTCTATGTCAAAAACAAAGGAATTAGCATTTTCGCCCGATTTTTAATTTCCAATCTTTCTGCCAGTCACCGTTTTATGTATGTTATGATAACTTAAAACAGTGTACAGATTTCGGAAGTGGATTTAATTAAATTTTATCATTTTTTATTAAAAACTCTTTTTAATGTAGCTAAGCAGTTTTACTGTAATAATGATTTTACTCATCTAGTATCAGATTCATATTCAAAGTTTCACTATATATAAAATAAGGCATCAGTAAAATAAAATATTTAGAAATCTTACTGAAGATACAAGAAGCACGTTTGACTTGCCCAAAACGTGGGAAGGTTATTCAACTAAAGGCTTTGGTTAGGATATTTTAAGTGAAACTGGCATATATTTACATTATAAGGGAAAAACTATGAAGTCTTTGAGCATCTCTGTCGTTTAGATTTCAAGCTAGGTTGAACTATAAAACTTTCAAAAGCAGTTACAATTTTTATTTTATAGTAAGAGAACTATTTTTTTAAAGTTTACTTATTCTAAAAAATAATAATGTAACTAATAATGACCATAATTTATGTTAATACATATTACCTTAATTTTCTCTCAAAATATTGCATTTGAATAACTTAATTACCTTTCCTGTAAAATATTTGCAACATTCAAATCATATATGTGAGGGTGTCTTATATCTAAGCCATTCCTTTCCTTATAAAATATCTTCAAAAGTGCAGATCATCATATCAGGTAGGGTTTCTAATATGTCCTGAGATATTGTAATATACTCACAGCCTCAGAAAACGTCTCGCTTTGCTTTTAAGACTTAACAATACAACTCAACATCAATTAAGTAACTGAAGACGAGTGTACCTCTGCTGCTTTCTTAAAAAAGGAATAGATTACATGAGAATGTCTTAAGAAAAATGTGGAGTTTTAAAAGTAATTAATTAACAAATTAATTAGATTTTGTTTTTAGCTTTGCAGAGAATAAAAAATTCAACATCAATGACTAGCTCATAAACAGTCTAAAAGAAGAAGAAGAGAAAAGAAAAAAGGGAGGGAAGGAAAAACGATAAAAAGAAAGAAGAAAAAATCCAATGAATGCATAGAAACCTGCAGTGGAACTTTACTTTGATCTTTTATTTAGGAAATGTAGGACACTTTTTAGAAACAAAAAATATCCTTTTTTATTTTTTTACATTACATCTAACTGAAAACTTCGAACTTGATCCTGCAGATTACAGTTTAACACCAGCAGTTTTTCCTGTAGCTTTTTGCCCCTTATTTTATCACATTAAATTCTTCAACGTAATGGCGGGAGGTAATTATTTTCTTTTCAGTTCAATCCTTCCGGCTTATAGGCTGAACATCATAAAGTTATAATTCCTTTTTAATTTTAGAACCATTTAACCGACGTCCTAATATCTAAACAATTTATGAAGCTTATATTTAATTATCTAGCTTTTTCATCTAGCAAAAATTTTATTTTGATTATTTGATGATCCAAAACTTAAAAACAAGAGCTAGAAAGTAATGTCAATATTTTTTTTCCTTTTCGCTTTTAATAGATTTTAGGAGTCGTAAGCATTTCAAATCACATAAAGTATATAAAAATCTTTCTTTATTATTTGGATAGAAAAATTTATAAATTTCTTAGAAGGCACTAATTCTAAAACAAAATTAGCATTTCACAATATTATTATCATATCATTCCAACCTAGACGTTATAAAGGCAACCTAGACGTTATAAAGGAAGTAATAAGGACCTATGGCTGACTGGTAGTCTTAATACAAGAACACATGTATTCGACACGTGTTCAACACCTGAGGCGTGGTTGGTTTCTTCCCCCTTCTTCGAGTTAGCAGCCTTGTTAAGCAATGTACCCTGGACAACGATCTTAGCAATGCCCAGATAACCGATTTATTTAACCATTCCCGATGAATATTTAATGAGTAAGTGTCTTTTTAGTAACTTCATGATTCCGCACTCACAGACCTTCTGCTCTTTTTCAGCAAAAAAGGAACTAAACGCGATTTTAGGTCATCGTTATTCCTGAAAATTTGGTGGCGAAATACCGTTTCTTCGCGATTTGCCAATTCTGACCTTTTCTCTGCGATTGCTTCCTTCAGTTTCGTAAGTTGTTGGCAGTACATTTCTCAGTCGATCGTTTGGTTGCTTGGAGGCGGCTCAAAATGCAAAACATACTTTGTAATCCCACCAAATTGACAGCATGATTTTTTCTGATGCAATTTAGTTTTCGATAGGATTGTGTTAGTTCATCGTGCTTAGACCATGATATTTTTTTATATATGTTATTATAGAAGATCCATTTTTTATCACCAGTGATAATTTGTTTCCAAACGGGTTACTTGCATTACGTCTGAAATGCGTATCGGAAATGCTGATTCGCCATGTTAAGTGAATTTCTTTCAGTTCATGCGAAACACAAATACCGAAGTTCTTAACGAATCCAAGACATCGCATGTGATTTTGATTTATTGTGTGCACGATGCATTTAACCTTTTTGAAATCTCTAGCATATTTGTAGGATGACCTGATTCAATTATGCCTTTAATTTGGTTATCATCAACTTCAGAAGGTCGACCGGAAATTTGCTCATCTTCAAGTGAAAGATGTCCGGGATGACTGTATTTAAACCAATTCTGAAACAACATAAACTGTTCTGCTAAGCAATCAACAATGAATTGATTTACATAATTATGTTGTGAAACCTGAATTTAGGATTCTTCTATAAATATCTCAAACTCAAAGGTAATAATGATAAATTGCTCTCTTTCAAAGAAAGTTCAAAAGATTCAAAATTCTTTCAAACGTAAATGAATCGACGCCATTTTCTGGACATATTTCTGTAAGCGATATATATTTTAAAATCTTAAATGGGCTCTTTGATATTTTATTTACACATCATTAAATATATTTACGTCTTAAGTTAACGGAAAATTGTTTAACTGGAGTATTATATTTTAATTTTCATACCCGTAATTATGCAACAAAACTGAATCAAAAGCACTTGTCTGTTGCTTAAGCATTCGTTTCTCTTTGATTGTTTAATAATATTCCTACGGCTCGGAGTTATTTGTCTCCATGCATTTTCTGCATTTAGAATAATAAATTCTAATATTCAACTACAGTTCCACTCAGTCTTTAAAAGACACCACAAGAATTTCCGAAAGATCTGGAAAACTCCACAGAATTAAAAAATTTAAAAATAAATTGTGTCTTCAAATTCAGAATCAGAAAGAAAAGCAATGCGGTAAATTTTATATTAAGTATAATGTGGTTTGGTTTATGTGATTATGCCTTCATAGAACATTTTCTAGGGGAATCCACCTCGTACATACAATTTTTACAGCGTCTCTATTTAAGCTTCACCTGTTATTATTGTTTTGTTTGAGATTAATCGGAAAAATAATTATTTATTACAAACAATAAATTGTTTTACCAAATTTGATAACCTATTTCCTGCAAATTATAATCTGTGCTACCAGGATAACAAAATTATAAAGGTTTATAATAAATTAGTTCAATGGTAATTTTTTACGCGTTGTATAAATTATGGCATTATTTTAAAATTCAAATTAAGCTTTTAAAATTACACGTAAAATGGTTTCATCGTGTCGCAATATCATGCCAGCATTTTCTTACATTTAAAGGAAAGCACATTTCTGTCTTCCGTACAATAAAGCACCATTCAAACCCTATTCCTTATACCAATTAACTATATCAACTTACCCTATTCCTTTCTTTGATAGAGCATACATTAGAACCTTTCTTCTAAACGACTACTATTGATTACTACTGGAAATACTACTTCTCTGTTAAAGCTTTCGCAATGATGAGAGCTAGAAACACATCACTAATAACAGCTGTCAAAGCGCTTTTCACAGATGATAGGGTGAAACACATTTTCTCCTCACTGTCAGAACCATTCGAAATTTCAAGATGTTACGGATTCCGCTATAATGCCTGAAGACTGATGTTATGATGAAATCTCCTAATACAATCCTGCAGCACCCTTTGGTTGCCAAACTGATCAAAGTGTGGGCAATGGTTATTTAACTCAAAATTGGTTTGAACAAAACTGGTTATTTAAATGAAGTACTTTTATTCTGCTTCATTATTAAATAAAATAAATTCCTTCTAGAAATACTTTCATAAAAGGTTGTTTCACAATATTAGCATACAGCTCGTTTTGAATTTGCCTTAAACTAATTATGTTATTATAATTAACTATAATGTTAACAAAAAACTATAAATTATGCGTCTTTAATTTCAAATGTTATTGGGGAACAATGCATTGCACGACGTCCTATAACTTTTTTGTTAGAGGATTTCATAACCATAAATGTGTATTCAGTTGATACAAATATAGGAAATTACACTTGTTAATCACATGAGCATTGCTTCCAAGTTTGCATTACATGACATATGAACAGAATGCTAATGTGCAGTTTTGCTAAAATAAAAGAAGTGAGCATAAATGCACGTACACGAAGTCTCTTTTTGTTTACAAAGTCACATCATGTTCCTTTCCCTGATAGTTATCCGCGGATAGAAATAATTTTTCATCTTTTTTCTGCTCTTGTTTCTATATTTGATCGGCGCCTGAAAGGAAACTGTCCCGATACGTGACATGTATAAAGATGGCGATGGACCTTAAAAATTTTCCCAGCGGAACATTGAGTAGATTCAGCACTTATCGATTATATGGAGTTCTTCTAACATTATTTAATACTAGTGGATCCCGAAATACCGAAGCGTCTGTAGAGAAAATATTTTTTTAGAAATGTTTTACTAAGTTTGAACTAACTTGAATTTCATTAATAATTTTTTCTGTTCTGAATTTTGTGATTTCAAAAGAATGCTTAGGAAATGAACGTAACAATTTAAATATTACAAAATTAGACGTGTTACATTTATAAAGCGTTTTCTCTCGCATATCCCTAATATTTTTATCCTTTTGTGTAATAAAATCTATTTGTTCATCATAAGTAAATAGAAAAGCTTTTCATCTTTAATATAGTGAAGAAAGAAAATTTTTGAGAGTACAATTAAAAAAGGCTTTCTTTTGAAAACGAATGTCTTTTTAGTATGAGGCAACGGTGTGGAAATCACATAAATTATATGTGCAAATCAGGTACACGGTTAAGTGTATTCGTATACAAATAATCGGGAATTTTAGTGAATGAGAAACGCAGTATATCGCCATTTAACCATTTAGGGTTTTATATCGATCAGCATATAGACATACAAGATGCTTTGGAATTAATTGGTTCAATTATTGACTTAAGTTTTGTAATTTACAGACCTGCAGTAATGAATACACAAGAAATGAAAGTAAGGCCGTTCAAGTTTTATTTAGACGTAGTCTGGTATTCTGTGTGGATAGCTTTAATTATAGCAAAAACACTATGATAGTAATATTGATCTTGGCATATAAGTGTCACAGCGCATCTTTTATAATTACATCTTCAGTCGAAGAAAAGGAAGGCTTTAATATCACATGGACTTAGCAGCACATGTAGCACGTCATACGAAGTTAATATGCATCAAAAGCGAAACTCGTATAATGCAAGATCTAATGGCATCTGAAAGAAAAAGAACGTAATATACATGAAACAATGATACCCATACGACCCCCAAGCAGTATTTCTTTAAGAAAGCCATGACATTCTTCATCAACATTTGAAACATGGGAAACTGATTGAAGTGGATTTGACGAAAGAAATAATGTTGAAATTATGTTGTTTTGAAAGGCAAGTAGATGGCAGTTTCCAGTACGAAAGCTGCGATGAAATTTTAAATGTTTTTGGTAAAATTTAATAAATTTCCATTTTATTCATAAACGAAATTTTGTGAAGTTTTCTTGAAGAAATGCATAAAAATAATAGTAATATAATTCTTATTTTCTGAATATAGTGTATTTTATCATAGACAAAAAATACAGAATGTTTAGTTTTCTTTGATTCTAGCTAGAAACATTAATTGTGTTTGTGAAACCAATTATATTAATAATTATGAACTCTTTTATTTTATACTGCAACTTTTAGCTACAACATCTCATGGAATTTCGATTTCGATAAAGTTTGAAAACTTGGAGAAAAACGATTAAACATTTTCCTTATCACGAACTATAGGAGCTCATCTATAGCACTGTTCATTTTCTAAATTTACTAATTTTCAATTTATTAGCTGGGGAAAAAACTGTTCGCATGTAAACACATTCTCAAACGACGTAGCTGTTACTCACAGAGCAAAAATTCGCAAATCCGTATGTTTATATTTAAGCAACTGGCAAAAGATTATTAATGTAATCTGTGCCTTCAAATCTTTGACGAAGATTTATTTAAAATATGAATTAATTAGCTTCATTTTTAAATTATCTGGAGCGACGTTCTTCTTCGATTTTAATGGCAAAGAATATAATGTAAAATAGGACTAAAAATGTTAAAACTTTCTTCAAATTCTCAATAATTTATGTAATTAGTTAATTTATGGGAAATGTGTACATGGACTGCATAAAATTGCTTTCGCGGCAACAAACTGTCCCCAAGCCTCCAGATTGAAACCACTGAACTAAGATGAAGATACGTGTCTATCCAGTTTCATCCAAAGAATTCCCCAGAGGATGCATCCGCGAGTCTCTTAGCACTCTGCCGAAAGATATAATGATACTAATATATAGCTGACGTTATTATTTACTATTTTGCATTAAAGAAAAGAACTTAGCTTAATTTTCTTTAAACAGAACATAATTTAAGAGTTCTATTTCACGCGAAAAACATATACATATTTACTTACTTAATTTTTTAATTTAATTATTTAAACAGGTAAACTCGATTCATGAGTAGCAAGTTTTTACGTAAAATATGCGGATTTCATCAGTTTAATTTAGTAAACAAATTTGTGCTTTGCATTTCGACAAACAGAGACTAAATTCGTTTTTTATTTTGTAGAAAATTCTGTGGGCTTTATATTTGGTCGCGCGAAAATTTAAAAAAAATATTTTTTAACAGTAAACTGTAGGTTGTAATAAAATCTCATATAAAAAATAAATACTCCTTACTTGCTTTGCGGCAAATATTTGCATACCTTACCTGCAGAAAAAAAAGAAGAGAATTTCTTAAATTCCTAAGTTGTCTTAGAATCCACGTTATCTTACAAGTATGCATGTCATTAGATATCCTATATAGATTGTTTGCTTAACCCATACTGCTAAAATTTATTTACAAAAGCTTTGTGTTATGTAACATTCTACAGCTTTTGTCTTTTAAAATTTTCATTTAACTCAAAAGAGTAAAATATATAGATATTAAACTAATTTTATACATTTCGATATGTTCACTTTTCAGTTGTAGGCAATTCTCCCACTTTTCTTCAGTTGATATGATACTTTTACTAAGCTCTGCATACTTTTATTCATATTACTTGAAATCTAAGCCTTAGAAGATCAGCCTGTGGAACATTTACTTTATAACTCTTTCTAAATCCCTGTCAGAAACGCTCTTATGTAACAATATGTATTCTGTTGGTGGGTGATCGGCCATTCCATAATTGAAAATGTAACCTCTTCTACTGTAAATGTAGTATATCTTATTAGGCCTTCATTTCCAGTGACTCCAGGATAATTAAAATACATAAAATAATCTGAAAGCATTCAGATTTTATATTACGCCCAAAGAGGCGATTTTTTAACGTCTTGTACTTTTATTTATTAAATATCATGATCTTCGAGCTTAAAACATAAAATTCAATTTGTAGAGACATTAGGTAATTTTATAAAGCAGGAGAGATGAAAAATAAGAAATGCCCTCGCCGGGACTCAAACCACGGACCTCTTGATACGCGCCGAGCATGCTGACCACTACACCACGAAGGCATGGGAAGAAGACTGGAGAACTACCTTATAAATTCAACAGAAATATCATAATATTATTTGAAAAGAGCATATCTTTAGCATTTCCAATACACAGTCTCTCGCGCTGAAGATAAAAATATTCCTTTTCCATACAGTGTTGCCACTGCTCGCTTTGAAATCGTTGAGTTTTTTAATCAAAAAATTCGTTAACGTTTTACAAAATATTGCATATATAATAAAACAAATTCCAAATTCTGAATTTAAGCTTCCAAATGCCCTTATTCAAGTGAAGGACTACGGTATTCAAACTTTCATAACTCTCGGTACCTTTGTTTGTTCACAGGGCGAGCAACATGCATACATTCATGCAGATTCCTCATATTTAATTTAAATATAATGCAGTGTTTTAATATTTTGTGGCAACACTTTGAAACGTAAAACGCCGTTGATGATGAACCAACACAAAATGCCAAAAAAGAAATTAATAGCCTTTCTGAGAAAATTGCTCCTTTGGGATAATAAGTGACATATGATGTCTTTTTATGGATAAAGCAGATGAAAACTTTATAAATATCCTATATTTTGTTTCAACATGTCGTAGCAGTTTCAGAATAACTAAAGAATTATTGTCATCTAATTTTGTGTGCCTGAAAGTATGTTCTACTTTCATGATTTATCTTCAATCTATATATAAAGAAGAATGTATGTGTGTTTGTTGTTCGCGATTAACTCAGTCACTACTATAGCTATCGTCACCAAGCTTTCTAGAATTCTTTTCTGGGTAGTGGGAAATGTCGACGCCCACCTTTGTTTCCAAAAAAAAATTTTTGCCCTCATTTTTCCGACTGCCAACAGTTGCGCACGCTGGAGATAAAAATCTGCTTTATTTCAAGAAACGTTGCCACTGCTCACTTTTAAATCGTAGAGGTGGTTAAGAAAAAAATTTTTAAGTTTCAAGATGAAGTAAAAATAGCATTGCCAAGCATTATATAACTATTCCCGATTCCAAAAATTCGACGAAAGCCATTTTGACTGTCCCCGTCTTCGTACAACTTTAATCAGCGGAGAAATGAATTAAAAACTCCGAAAACACTAATTTCTTGCACTCATTCTAACAATGACAACAGTCTCGCGCGTTAGAGATAAAAATGCTTTATTTCGAAAGGTGTTGCTACTGCTCGCTTTCAAATTGTATAGTTTGTTAATCAAAAATTTGCAAAATATATAAATATATATAAAAGAAAATGTGTGTTTATGTGTTTGTTTGTTCGCGTTATTGATTTCTGATCAGTTAGGATAAATTTTTTGCCACATTTAATCGACTAAAATTGAATGTAGGTGGAATATTGGATGGAACTCGAGTTTTACGACCATTTGATTAGACAGACGAAAATCACTAAAATCGGCGTGTCATTGCTGCTGATATAGTAAGAGATATTTAGTTTATTTTTCTATCGAAATATTTTGGGGGATCCCATATCGCATCGGATTTAAAAGTGTATGACAGTGAATCGTATTTTTTGTATCTTTGTTAGAGAAGGATTACAGCGGTATTGTCCTCTCTGTTGTTAGATACATTACTCTAAATCTAACTTAACTCTAATCGGGTACTTCCGCTAGTATCAAATAAAGTGAACTTTTAATATTTTAGACTACTTGAAATATAATAAACTTTCAAATTTAAAAATAACATTTTATAGGATAAAAAAGTTAACTGATGTCTTAAAATTCTGAAGTTTGTTTGATAGCTTAAAAATTTCATTCCATATTTCAATAAAAGCTTAGAGAAGTTCAAAAGATTTGTTTAAAATATATATCCAAAATATTTTTACAAGTGTAACTTACTTTGATTTAATTTAACGTTTTCCAACATTATATGCAAATGAAATCAAATTTTAACAAATTTTGTTTTTGTATAATTTACTTTTGTTCCGTATTAAATTGATGTTCATACACCACAAAAAATCAATGTAAGTTTTATGTTAATAAACGCATTTTTACTTCCACTTTCGCCAGTTGTTCTAACGATATAAATTAGATGCTGGTATGCAAGAAAAGTTCTTTGAAAATTATATAAAAAGAGAACCTTAGCCTCGCACATTAACCTTTTGCTAGCCGAGATTACTTTGAACGAAACATTGAAACGTTTTGGAAATTTACAGAGTTAACAAACAAACAAAAGAACAAAGACAGATTTCATTTCCTTTTTTTCCCGTTATAATGTTTTCTTATTATGTTTTTAAATTAATTTTTTTAGCCTGAATTCACATTAGGGTACAATTTTGACTATTTTAGAATGGAGATTAGCTTTTGTAAAAACGTTTTGTGTAGTATTTTAAATTTGTTCGCGCAAATAGTGAAAAAAGGGAAAACGTGTATTCAGAACTCCTTAATGGTTCTGGTTTAATGTTTTAATTAATTACACCTGATGAGTTCTAATTGCAACATTTGACAATGAATATTTAATTTACAATTATATATATATATATATGTGTATACTTTCACTTTCCGTATCTTCCAATGTTTATTTGTACTACCTTAGGGTGCGACTTTATTCGAGATTCTAAATGGTTAGGACCTTCACAGGAAAATTAACTGTAAAAGTGCATCTTAATCTGCACTTTTACCTTTTTCTTAAAAAAACGTTTTCTTAAAAACATCTTTTCACATTTTACGAACCTGCAGCAATTGCGCATTTCGTCTTAGTTTTTAAACTTTGTTCTCATGATACTTTTAGAAAATTTCTTCTGACTTTTGAATCTTATAAAACTACATATATATATACACATATGTATATATATATATATATTATTAATTTTGTAATACATATATATATATATATAATAGATTAAAGAGAAAAATAGAATTACGCATTAAATCAAAATAAAATTAGAAGCTTTTTAATAACCGTAAAACAATTAATTAAATTGCTCTACATAATTTATTATTCTTCTTTTAATTACTAAAATGATAGTTTTTTAGAATAGCTCTTCATAGACTATTTTAAGTCTATGTCTACTAATCTATTTTGAAATCATTTTTGTCTACTAATCCATTACTAAGCAAAATGCTGAAGACTGGTAATACATTTTCCTAAAACAGCTGACCGATTTTCTAAATTTAAGAACAAATTTAATAGAAAAAAAGAAACTTGAAGTCTAAAAAAGAAATGATTCATATGAGTACTAATATAGAATTTTACATCAGGACATTTAATCTTTTAATCTTAAAAAAATAGTAAAAAACATATTATGAAACCGTCCGTGGATCACGTACAAAGACAGCGAGTAACTTTCCCCCCAAGAAAAGTTTCCTAAAACGAGATTTGGAAAATTAATTTCTTTCTGCTTTTGAGCTGAATGTTGCTGGTGACTTGGGAAAGAAATTTCACCCCAGATTTTGATTTGATTCAATTTTAATAACACTCTCCGAAACGTCAGATTCGGTAGGCCTACAAAATAAATGAAAAGTACCTTGAGTTAAAAAAGGGGGGTTAAGGGAAAAAATATAACGAGGAGCAAATTTAATTTTCAAAAATCTTCTTTTTCTTCTTTTTAATCATCAAATATGTTTGGCGCATATACTGCTCCTCTTTCTTTTTCAACAAGAGACCAACTTTATGTAACTATCGAAATGAAAAGTTTCTTCTTCAAACACTGAATGGTAGCGAAAGTACGATAATGAAACTTCTTTTGTGTCGCCCGTGTTGTTAGCTTCGCGTTTGATGGGATGTCTCATCATTTGAAAGTGGTGCAAGTTTCTACGAATAAACGCGTTCTCGATATTTTTTTGCGCTTCAGTTCTTTGAAGCCTCAAGAAAATCCTTTTTTTTTAGAGACATCGTCTCTGGCTTGCGGTTATATTTTGATTTATTTTCTGCTACACTTCTTTTCAAGTAGTGATAGAATTATGTCCTGGGAGTGAATCTGCTGCAACCAAGCACAAAAGCATTGAACGGAAATTTTCGCAGCGTCGTAACATTTTTGTTTACTTAAGGCTGACTGGCAATAATGTCAATATCTAATGCCAATTATATGACAGAAGGTAAAAAAACTGCAACATTTTGCTTCTCATATTAGCTATGAGAAGATTTATGGACACAAAGGGATAAGAAAGTTAAGACGGTGAAGAATTTATAGTGCAAAAAGTTCTTAAAGAGCTCGGTCGTGTATTTTGTATAAAATATAAGCAGACTTCCAAATAAAATTTTTTTAAATTTGCCAAAAATTACATTTCCTGCTCTGAAAATCACATAGTCTGGTTTGTTTTTGTTTGTTTGATTGCAGCAAAGCACGCGAGGGCTATCTGCTTAAGGGTAGGGATGCCTTCATGGAGAACTTTCTTAGGGAAACTGGCTCGTTATACACGTTACTCATGGGGAAAAACGCGAAAAATCAATTATCCGGTCAGTTTACCGGGACTCAAACATTGGATAGAACTACAGTGTTCTGCGACTTTAAAGCTCGGCTCCTAGTTTTGAGTTTCCAAAAATTAAATAATACATACATTTTCTCTAAAGGTAATTTTACTTAAACAATGTTTAGTTATATTTCACAGAAGTAATAAATATGACACTTCCAGAAATCCATTATTTCTATGTTTTAACATTTCATCCTTTTCATCTTTACGAACGAAAATTTATTAAAATATATAAAGCTCCATGTTATGAACAAGTGGACTTGAAAAGATAGATAAGGTAGATTTAGGTAAGATTTGTCTAAGAATTTAAAATTATTTCATGAAGAATGGAAGCAGGAACTTATATTCAAAATCAGTCAACATATCTCATATAAATGTGACATAATTAATGACTCATACAATGTGATATAACTTAATCATAAGGCTCATGTAACAGATAGCTATTTGACTGATATACAACTGCTTCGAAAACGAGGGACTTTGTTTTGTTTTCTTAAATATTGAGTCAAACAAGGATTCGCTTATAAATCTTCTCAAGATAAGACAAAGGGTATTTTATAAAATCAGCTTTTGTTTTACAAAACACAAAATTTTATTTTATACAGTCATTTTAAAGCGTTGCGTTCCAATAATACAAAATAATATAATGAATACAAAAATAAAAAGTAAAATACAAAGTTTTAAATTCGTGTATGCACAAAATTTGCTACACCAAACAAAAAGGAATTTAATTTTTTAAATAATTTTTCATTACCTTTTAGCTATCGGAATTTATAAAGTAGGGAGAAGCTAATAAACAAACAGTTCATAGTTTGGACGATTAATGATTCAATATGAGTGAAAATACTACTTATTACTAAATTTGTAGGTAGTAACTATGAACCTTTTAACAGTTATGAACAGTTCCTGTAATCTAATCCATACTTGTATTTTATTATTTAAAATGTAACAAAGATTTTAATGTTTGGAAACGAGTTATACGAAGAGTTAGCTTTTATATTTACAAAAGCCTTATTTTTAGCATTTGAGCAAACGTGAAAGTACATCTACAAAATCCATATTTAAGGAAGTAAAGTTCTTACCACATGTTGTCAACACACTGCGTAATATGATTGTTATATAAGAATGTGAGGATATATATACAAGTGCATAATACGATTCCCTATACTCGTTTATTTGCTGTGTTTTGTTTTATTTCGAGGCATCATTAATCTTAGAAGTAGGATTCTGTAATTTTCAAAGACATTTTTTTCAGTTATTAAATTAATTATACAGAACTGGAAATAAAATTGCTGATACATACTGTGATTTCGTTTTGTTTCTCTTTTTTTTTCTTCTATTTCTTTTTCTGCATTTCTTAGTGTTTTAAATAAGCCATATCGTGATTAAGAATAGTCTTTTTGTGTATGGATGAATCTTCTTCACATATGTAACTAAACGAATCTCATATTGTATATCAAATAGTTATGTAAAATTAAATGTTTAACTTTAAAAAGATAGCATGCTCTTTGCGGCATTTAAAAACAATTACTTTAATTTATAACACCTAAAATGCTGTTTCTGACTATTAAATACTTTAAGCCTACGTCGTCCCTTAAAAACTACCTAAAAGCTATGGTACGAGTTATAACTGAAAGCTTAAAGCATATCAAATGGAATAACTTTATATTTACCCTCCCCACCGTGGTGTCGGTGATGGTCAAATTAAAATATTACAAAACGTAAGTACCATTCTTTTGGACTTGACAGGGAATTAAAGTTTCATCTTAAAAGGCTCTTGAATATAAATCTGAATATTTTCTCATGAAAACTACAATGTTTCGACAGGACGAACTAAAATGTAGATCAAATCGTAACTTCCTACCTTAATTGTCCACAAACTGTAATTCTCTGAAGCAGTGGCGTTCGCTATATAGCAGACAATCACGAAGGGCACTCTTCACAGCTGGACATAGATCTGATGTACTTATAGAGTTACTAATTTATTCCCTCAGTTTTCCCTAAAACGTTTGCCAATCATATCTGTATAAATCTCTGGAATAAACAATTCCGTAAAAGAAGAGGTCTTCAAGATGTAAATGAAAAAGTAAACTAGTTACTTAAATTCAACTCAAGTGCTACAAATTTATAATAACATTTACAAATAAGTCAATGAATAGTATAGCTAATATCAACATCAAACTTCTCAAATATTGATATCATTTCCTGCATATATCTTAATCTCCCATGTTTTGTTCCATGAAATGCATTCATTAAAATATTTTCAGCTTATATTAAACTAGCTATTACCCGCGGCTCGCGTTGATAAGTTTAAAAAGACTATGGAAAAGAACAGAAAATAATTTGATTTTTTTCTTATTGCCTGACCAGGATAATCAGCATAAAAGTTTAATTACAATTACTTATTTTTTAAGTTAAAAATACATTCCGCGTAAAATTTCAGTAAATACTACCCTTCTTCATTAAGATAAAAAGAAATCCATATTGATGTATATAACTGATATAAGAATATTGATATGAGACGCTATTCTGCACAGTTTTTAAACTCCGATTTAGATATACCAAACATTGCAATGTTATGTTTTTTTTTGTTTGTTGTTGTTTTTGGTTTACTAAAATATTCTAAAATAAAATATAATATAAGAACCTTGAAAACATGCTTTATTAAGATATCTCAGTATAAAAATAAATAATTTTCATTACCAAGATTTCCAAAAGTTTAAAGTGTTAACAAAACGTTAAAAACGTTAATTCTTTTTTGAGAAGAGCACGAATAAGAGTATTAGTCTAGGACGCTTCTGTATACTATATTATATGATTTTCCATTCGGTGTTAACACATATAAATTCCTGGCTTTAGATACACGCGAACAGGCAACGTATAGTTGACCATGGGAAAAGCATGACTTTTCGAAATGTACCCCTACTACCTGTTATGTTGTCCTTGAGCTTTGTTAATAGTAACTGCAAAACTAAGTTTGTTTGGAAACTGCAGTCTTTTAACGCGAAATGGTAGGTCAGTGGGTATTATCGGGATTCGAGGTATGATAACACTTTCCCTTTTTTCTACACCTGTTAAAATAGTGGCACCGAGTATATTCTGCTCTAATTTTGTCATCCGAAGCCTCGTTCCATTGCACAGTCGAGGTGCATCTACTATATTTCTCATAAGCATAACCGGTACATTTAGTTTCATTTGGAGTTTATGTGAGGGTACACCTGATAGCTGTAGTGAATTTAAAAACTCAGCAAGATATGAAGTACTTTGTTCTGTATCCATGATTGTATCTATTGACAAATAATCTTTCATTTCTCCCTGCACCTCTTTCAAAACGCCAATGTTGATTTTGTTTACGATTTCGTTTTGTCGGCGCTATAATTGCTCTTTCACATGACCAGTGGTCACTATTTAAATTTTCTTGCAAGTGAGGGTAAACTTTAGCAATAAGCTCCACATCGTTTTCTACCAAATTACAAAATTCCTCTGAAAGTAAAATACAACCTTCAGCATCTGTTTCCAAACATTCATCGCCAATTTTCAGTAGTATCTCTGCGTAGTTCGCTGAATCTACATCATTATGAAGATGCACTCTCATATTTTATTTAAGACTGAATTTTCCAATTTTCGCCCCAAAACTTGATGATTTGATTTTATCTGTAGGTGTACCTCTTTGGATCACCAGCCTTTCAAAACCCCCATTCCTTCCATAATATCTGTACTGTCTCGCAAATCCTGGAGTGTTCGGTTTAATGCTTCTATAGCTATTTTGTGAGACATCATGCTTTCATTCCACACTAAAAGCTAACATTGTCGTAGCATCCTACTTCGATAACTATTTTTACTCAAACTGCAGATGGGAGAATCTTCCTGCGCAAGATTCAGCGGCAATTTTAAAACGGAATGTGCAGTACGGACACCATTAAATAGTGTAGCAGCTATACCACAAGAAGCCACAGCAACCGCTATTTTCTGGTCTTTTCTGACGGACATTAATAATAAATTTATCAAAAACGTGGTTCCCCCAGGAGCTTCGAGAAAGAAAAGTTCGCCATTCTCGGATTCTATTTTACGTAACACCTGATGGAACACTTGACTTTGTTCTGGAAGTAACTGAGGGACCAATTCTGCTACTTGATGCTGCAATGCAATGAAATTGTAGTCTAATTCTCGAGCAATTTCATCATTAAAGTAATTTTCATCTGATCGTCGTGGGCTAAGCATTCCGAAATCTTGAAGCTTCTTCCCCACCATTGTCAAAACCTTGTTTTCAATTATAATCAGTGCTGTCGCCACAAAATATCTTTCACCATGTCCTTATTGTGCTCATCCCATAAAGTGTGAGGATCAGAAAGGCTGCAAGATGATATAAGGGTTGCGTAAAGTTCCCTAATTTTATCTGGCGATCGACATTGTACAGCTTCTTCGATAGTTTCGTTCCAGTGGTTATTATTCTCTAACAGGCCCTGAGCTTCACATGCTTCTCTATAAGTTCGACATTCTAGACTATTAACACTTTTAAGGTCTTTAAAGCTAGTTGGACCTCTAACATGACGCAATAAATTGCGCAGACAAAAACATTCAAAATTCGTTACATGGACGTTGTAGAAACGACCAAGGAAGTCCGATAATTTAACCCCTGGCCACTTTTCAACAGACGTATCTTGAACGCGACGTTGCCATTCTTTTTTTTTGAGTTGTTACATGTATAATAACGCGGAACTTCGGAAAACAATAATCTTTTCGCAAAAGTATCTGTCTGGTAAAGCTGGAAAAAAGCGGTCAGTGTGGTTTTAAGAGGAGATAAAATTATTTCTTGAAAATTATTCTTATTAAAAAAAACACGCCGTCCATTTTCTAAATGTACGGCAAGATGTGTAACAGTCGGATATCGTTCATGTAATGGAAAACCAAGGAACCGCCACTCTGCCTCATTACTGACATATCGCCCTGCTTGATAGGTTGGTATTTTATTCAGAAGCTGCAGCACACCTTCGTTACGCAGATTGAAGATCGCCTGCTCGCACCCTTTATTGATATATTTACAAATATATTTAATCGCACGAACAGACTTGCAGGCTTCAGCATAAATGCGATCATTAAATAATTTCACAGAACGGGTGAATATGGTACAACCCAGCTATTATCAACAGTCTTGACTACCCCACTGCGAGTTTGAATCGTAACTCTTCTACCACCATCTTCGGGTGCTGTTCGTCTGTATAAATGTTAACCCTTATCATTGTGCACTGTTTCCTTTAGTAGCTTCCGGAGAAACCTTTTCGCACATTTGCCATTTTTCATGCAAGGTGATGTTAGATTGCGAGCTCCACAGGGACCATGAATCACGTTTTTGATTGCGATCTCGTGCAAATTCTTATCTAGTTCTGGATCCGGGATTTCGGCGCTTTCGGCTCCATTTGGTTGGATCGCAGCTTTTGTTTTAATCAAATAAGAATGTGCACATGTGGCAGACCTCATTTCTGCCATTCAATGGAGTACATGTGGCACTGGACGTTTCCAGATACCTTTCCTTTTGTTATTACATTAATGATCTTTCGAACTTTAAACGAAACACGCGGGTAACTATGTCATGTCGATCAGTTTCTCTTTGTTCGAGCATAAGCTCTTCTGTTATTTCTTTCCATGAAGGATTGCCGGTAAAAGTTACAAATAGGTCAGGTTTACCATAAGTGCGTACTTAGGTGAAAGCGTTTTGTGTGTATTCATGCAGATAGCGGGGACTGTTCACAAAAGTGGAGGAAAGAATAACCATCTTGCTTAAGTCGTTGGGGCTAATATTAGCATCTGTGCTAATTGCATCTTGTAGGTGAATGTAATTTTCAACTCGTTGTTGTGTCTGGTTTAAAGAATTGTAACGAAGGCGTTCGCTCTCTACTTTGATATACATGTCTACTAAGAATTGATGAAAGAGCTGCCTCGACCACGGAAGGAGGTTGAAATTATTCTCTCGAAGCATCATGTGTGAAGTATGAAATTGGTATCCCGACTGCCCTTAGCATCGTAAAATTTATGAGTATCTGCTACGCGTGTCAGTGTATTATCATGTGCTCGTAACACTATATCTCGTGGAGAGCATGGGTCGCCAGTAACCAAGACAACAACTTCATTTATTCTCAGTGCATTATAGCATCTCTCATGTTGGCCACGTGGAATTCGATCAGCATGAATGACGACTTTATAATCGTATTGAGGCCAGTTTTCTATTGTAATTTTGAAGGTATTTATCAAAACGTTGTGGTCATGTAACATTCTTTGAATTTTCAATACTGTATCTCTCTCGACTCCATAAATATACTGACAACGACGGCTTACTTTATTTCCTTCTTGACCCATAAAATAAACTTGCAAACATTTATGTGGTTTATTATCTGTTGGAAAACGTGAACAATTCGGTGATATATCTGTCCTTGTACGGTAAACGTTGGTGAAAACCCGGGCATTCTTATCTCTTTGTCTAGTTAAAAAAAAGTCGTTTGGAAGCAAGAGTTGTACTTTCTGATTTTACTTTAAAAACGCTTAATTCATCTGTATCATACAAATTTAGAGTTTTCAGCTGGCATTTTTACTCATCGAATAGATAACAATTAATGGATGATTATAGCAATCAATTGAAGGATCGTATTGAAGTCCAGAATCATTAAATACGGACCAATTGTTATGCATGAAATTTCGCCAGTGTTTGGTTTCGATTTCTGCATGAACGATTCTTCTCACCTACAATTGTTCTGGAGTATCTCTCGCTCTAGTAACTGTCTGCTGTTGAGCTTGTTCTTCCAAGCGAATCTGTGTTTGAAGAGGCGTTTCTGTCAAAGCAGTTTGACATTCAGCTTGTAATTTCCAACGGATCTGTGTTTGGAGATGTGTTTCAGCAGCTCTGAAAGCAGCTTGGCGTTTATCTTGTTCTTCTAAACGAATTTATGTTTGAAGTGGCGTTTCAGCACCTCTCAAAGCAGCTTGTCGTTCAAGTTGTTCTGTCAAGTGGAGTTGTGTTTGGGAAGGCGTCTCAGCTGCTCTCACAGGAGCTCGACAGGAAGTTTGGACCTCGAATTTTTATTGTCTTTGAGAAGTTGTTTCATCAGTTCTCAAAACAGATTGTCTCCTTGCTTGTCCTTGTCTTCTTAATTGCACATGTACGGAAGATTCTTGGAATCGAGCAATTTTTGCTGCCCGGGTCCGAGATGAATGCCTAGATATGCTAGATTTACGTTTGCGAGGCATTTCGAAAACGAAAAAAAACTGTAAAAAATTAAACTGCCCTTAAATAAGTTTCAAACTCCCCGTGAATTTTAAAAATACGTGTATCGCCACGAAATCTAGTAAAACTGCTACGTATATTTCCTAATGAGTGAAAAATGTTTGTGAAAGAAGTGCAAAAAGCCGGATATCCAGAAGGATTTTAATAATAAATTAAATTAAACAAATAAAAATTAATAAACGCTTAATTAATAAATGTTACGCTTTCATGCCTTAATTACTTAACCGATACTCATAAAATTTTCAAGAAATATTTTTGATATATTAGAAAAGGTTAAAAATGTTTGCGTGTTTTAAGCCAAGCACTTGCGCGCGCAGACAAAATTTTACATCGTATAACTTATCGTTATGAAACTTTCAACATTTAATGTTTATACAACGACAATCATTTTAAGCTACAAAACCTATTATATAGCTTAAGTTTCAACAGATAAGTTACATTTTATAGCCTATAACTTTTTCTAATATATCAAAAATATTTCTTAAAAATTTCATGACGATCGGTTAAGTAATTAAGGCTTGAAAGCGTAACAAACTCACATTCGCATTTATAATATTACACAGTCCAGTCACATTAATGTGACCATCTGTCAAAAGCCAGAATAACCACCTTTCGCAGAGCGGACTGCTGCGAGACGTGCAGGAAGAGAGTCACATAGGTCCCTGAAGGTGTTCTCTGGGATATTGAGCCATGCCGACTCTAATGCCGTGGCCAGCTGCGCTAGATTACGCGGTTGAGGATCCATGGCGCGAACAACTCGATCGAGATGGTCCCACAGATGCTCGATTGGGTTTAAGTCAGGTGAGTTTGCTGGCCAGGGGAGGACGGTAAACTCATCCTGGTGCTCTTCGAACCACGCACGTACACTGGCAGCTGTATGGCACCTCGCATTGTCCTGCTGGAAGATGCCATCATCCTGAGGAAAAACAATGCGCATGTAGGGGTGAACATGGTCCGCAAGGACAGATGCGTACTTGTATTGATCCATTGTGCCTTCCACAATGATCAGTGAACCTAGAGAATGCCAGGAAAACATTCCCCAGACCATAATGCTCCCGCCTCCAGCTTGGACCGTTCCGGCAATGGTTGCAGGGTGGTTCCTTTCAGAGGTTTCACGCCTTATACGCCAACGTCCATCTGTCCGATGGAGCATAAAACGCGATTCATCCGAAAACGCAACCTGTCGCCACTCAGTGGACGTCCAGCTGCTGTACTGGCGTGCAAATTCTAGCCTTCGCCGTCGATGAACAGCAGTCAGCATAGGTGCACGAACCAGGCGTCTGCTTCGGAGGCCCAGACGCAGCAATGTTCGCTGAATAGTACTTTGGGAGACACTTTTGGTAGCCCCTTGGTTCATTTTGGTGGTCAGTTGCTCAACGGTAGCCCGTCTATCTGCCCGAACGCATCTCCGCAACCGTCGTTCGCCTCTGTCATCTATGGCCCGTGGTGCACCACATTTGCCACGTCGCTGATTTTGGACAGTCCCATTTTGCCATGCACGGTACACTTTTACCACGGCGGCACGCGAACAGTTCACAAACTCAGCCGTTTCGGAAATGCTTCCACCCTTGGCCCGAAAGCCAATGATCATGCCCTTTTGGAAGTCGGATAAATCGCTTCGTTTCTGCATTACGCCAACGATTGAAATGTTTTCCGAAGCCCTCACACACCCTTTATATACGCTCAACTGCACTGTGCTGCCACCTGCCTTCTGTGATTGGTTATTTAACTCTGACATGGAAAGTACGTGGTGGTCACATTAATGTGACTGGACTGTGTAGTTAGGATTCACAATATTTGAATCTAATGGTTTATATGTTAGTCTTTCTAGAATTTTGCTACATCTTTTTTTTTATAAATTCAGGATGTTCTGATTATTGTTGTGTTTTACAAGTACATCAAATTCTGTTTCTGGACGTTTAAACTTTCATTAAGTCATTTTCTAAGGCGAATATGTTGTATAAATGAATTTCTGTCGCACATTTCTGTCCTTCATTTCCTTTCAATATATTTCCATAAAAAAGTCATAAATGCATTTCTTGAGGTAGATAAATCCATGAATAAATAAAACTGCAACATAAATTTCTTCTATCTTTTGTAATGCTAAAACACTACTATCTCTGTAAGTCGAGGTCTCTTACCAGGATAAGTAACCAAACATAAATTAAAAAAAAAGATTCTTTCAAAAAAATTACAATAGTTTGAAACCAAAATCATTACATGCAGAATAAACGCATAAAATTCTTACTTAAAAAAGTAAATAAACACCGCAGCAAACATTTTTACAAATTAAGAAAGTTCAGATTTTCGTTCAGTCTCTTCTAATTGCACAATTCCTTTTAAAGTAATTAAGCAATTAATCTTAGCTCAAGTTATACGAGACTAAGATGGTGAAAACAATTGGGCAAACTTTACTGGACTCAATACTTTTAATTCAGGCTTAAGTTTCTCTGACCCAAGTTTAATTTAACAATAAATTATAAGTAAATAGCTTTCTCCGAACTAAAGAACTCAGACATTGCTTCAATAAATTAAGTGCGCACTAAAGTATTTGCTATCATAATTAAATTACTCAGCAGAAAGTTTTGGAAGTTGTAACGATAACGCTGATTTATGTTATGAAGTTATGGAAGATACTTATCTTCGGATAATGAAACAGAATAATTTTTCTGGTTTCGTTTTGAAGTTTAAATTTAACATTAAAACTTTAAATTTTAGTACTGCTCTTATTTGTATACCTACAACAACTTATTTATTCTAGCAGTGTGTAAATAAATTACATTTTCATTTAGTAACACTGAGATTTTTACAAATAGCAAATTCCAACTTGAAGGGATTGTCCCTGTGCTTACAAGTATGCTAAACATAACCCTTTAAAACTGCAGTAGGATTACTTTCAACAGTAATAAATAACGAAGTAAAAAAGAGATAACCTTGTTGACTTCATTGCATTTTTGGAGTAGAAAAGAGGATAAAATAACTGTGCCCTTGCCGGGATTCTAAATTATCAATCTTTCAAATGCTAGCTAAAATTATTAGCCACCATTACCAGGAGAGCACATAGGAAAAGATCAGGTAATTTCTTATATTCTCCTTTAAGAATGATTAGGAAGAGCCACAAGACTCAGTCGGTCAGCTGTAACAGGGAACGCTTTATAGAGTAATGCATTATAGTAGCATCACTTCTAGTATATTAATTTTATATCAACAAGATTTAACTGTGAAGTCAAGCTCAAAATTCAACTATGTCTTTCTTAGGATTTGGTTTATGAATTTGCGAATTGTCAGCTAGACGCGCTAAACTCTTACTCCACGAAAGCTTCTACGGGGAATGCGGTAATTCCCTTCAACCTGACATGCGTGATACTTATAAATCACACTAAACTCAGTAATACAGAATAGCATCAACTTAAGTAATCTTCGTTTAGACCTTAAAAACAACACCTGTTTCTTGTAATAATGGGTTTGAAGCATTGTGAAGTTTGCAAGTATGTGGCGTATTTGTAATCAAAACGTAATATAAAGATCCTATTTTGTAATTAATACGTAAGGGCAGAATTCATTTCCCAAACGTTAGAAAAACAACCACGAACGTACAGACCTTAGGAAGTAAAACTCTTCTGAATCCATACCAAATCCATTTACAAACCGTTTTGGAAAATGGAATCCTTTATTCTGTCCGTAAGTATGGTTGAGATGCAAAACCATCTTTCAAATTAATTCAAAAGAGGTCAAAATGAATGTTTTTGTTGAAATATGATAACCGAAATTTTTCTCGTTTACAATACTTCTTTTATTTCGCGCATGAAAGTTAAAAAAATATGATTTTAATGAATCCAGTTGATAAAATTTCATAAACATATTTAATATTTCTAAATAGATATATCATGATTTTAATGTATTTTTATTTAAATCAGTAATATTAAAAAGTAGAAAAATATTCTTAAGAACTGTGTTTATTATTTTTAAATCAATTGGTTTTTGACTCAGTAACTTTCCACAATAAATCTAAAAGTTAAATAGCTCAATCATTTTTAAATGGCAACACGTTGGGACATGGAAAATAGAAATATTTTATTTCGGGAAGTGGCAAAGCATTAAAATAGCCAAGAAATTTGAACTGAAAGACCTTATATTTTTCCGAATGCGATGAGTAATGTGCTACAGATAAAAATGTGACATTTCGAACAATGTTGCTACTTCTCATTTTCAAATTTCTGAATTCAAAATCCTTAAGCTAATTAAAAATTCGTTATATTTGCACAAAATGTGAAATAATTAAAATTAATAACTGGAAACTTAAAATTCGAGCTTCGATATGCTCGAACACTATGTGTATTAAAATTTTAGTGGCTCTGGATGCTGTCATTTTTCTGCGCTGCGTGGAACATGCATTAATTCATACGTGCTTCAGATTCTTCATTATTTAATTTATTTAAATAATACGTGGCGACTGCGTTTAGTGGCAACAATCAGACATAAAAATGATATTGAGAAAAAGATATATTTTCAGTCTTATATGCTTACTCTCTCCACCAACAAATGAATATATACGCATTCTTAAAGACATCAAGCGATAAAAATATGTACGCTGAATATATCAGCTTTCATATAAACGAGATTTAAGAAGAGATGATATTTATTTGCATATATAATTACAGAAAACTCATTTTAAGAGAAAATAAAGGTATATCTCTCACAGATTTTAAAAAGAGATCTGATTTTCTTAGGTATTTTTATCAACCAAATAATATTAAAATAAAGCCTCTACCTATGTTACATGCTGATGATAAATTAAATCCACTAGTTTTAGTAATTTTTATTAAAGTTAAATAACTATATCTTCTTATCTTACATAGTTTTCGAACTTAAGGAATAGGATTATCTGATTCTTTGAAATTATATTTATTTATGTATTGCATCTATGTCATTTTTCAAGAATTATTAAATTCGCTGCCTGTATATATATTACAAAGCTAAGGAAAATTTTTATGTTATAATTCGCAATTGGATTAAATATAAACTAATAGAAGACAAGAGCGTAATACTTCCTCTTATACTAAGAACTATTATATGAAGCACGATATTTAAATATCTATTTCCGTCAAAAAACGAGACTTTTATTTACAAGAATAACTAAACAGAAAAAACATGTTTAATTGAGCTTTTGATAACACAAATACCAATTAGATATTAACATTAATTAATTTTAGATTTTAGCTTGCGCACATAAACACGAAGGAAATATTGAAATAAATGTATAACAGTGTTGTTTTTACTTCTGTAACTTTCATCAATATGTCCTTTTAAGAAATTTTTAAAAAATTCCAAACCCCCCCCCCCAAAAAAAAGATCTGAAAGATTTCAGATTTTATATAACGTCCAAAAGGTTTTTTTAACGTTTTGTGAGTTATCTTTATTTATTAAATATAACCTTATTCGCACTTAACCACATAAAATTAATTCAAAAGCAATATCACAAAATAATTAAAAACAGAAAAACAGCATGCTTTTAGAGCTTCCGATACACAGTCTCCTGGAGATAAAGCTGTTTTTTTTTTCGTGGAGTGTTGCTATTGCTCGCTTTGAAATCGTTCAGTTTGTCCCCTGGAAATTTGGTAAAGGTTTACAAAATTTGAAATAGATAATAAAACGAATTCGAAATTAAAAATTCGGGCTTCCAATTGGTAGGAGGATTACGTTATTCAAAATTTGATGGCTCAAGTACCGTTCTCTTTTCACAGTGCGAGAGACATTCATGCATTCATGCAGATTCTTCATTTTTTAGTTTCTTTAAGTATAATATTTGGCGATAGTATTTGGTGGCAACAGTCTGAAAAGTGAATCAACGTAGAAAGTGAAATGACGCAAAATGCAGTTTCAACACTAACAGCCCTTTGGATCTAACACGCCTTTGGACTAAAAAGCTAAAAGGCAGATTCTCTTTTTAAGGAGCAGAAATTGCGGATAATTGAAATCTGAACCTGAGAGTTTTTTGAAATAATAGTGCTGAAATATTTCGTCCAATTCATTTTGAAAGCACCATAATTGCTATGAAAAGCACAATTAAAACAAGAAAGAACCGGCCTTTATAATAGATGTCCATTGAAAGCGCCTTCACTTACATTCATAGAAGATTATTTCCTACAGTTAATGCTAACACGTTCCTATTTGTCTCTTATAAACATTTTATTTTCCCGTTAAATAAAATAAAATAGGAAACACAAAAATTACTGTTTGATGGATTTTTGTTTTACATAACTGCTTACAACCCACTATAATAAAATTCATTAAAAAATTCTTGAAAATTCTAACAAAGCGTTCTAAATTGTCGTTTGAAGGTTTTACAACATATACTATGAAAGGTGGTGTTCTGAGAGAGATTAATGACTTTCTTCATCAATAAGTTGATCAATAACTGTTTCTTGTTTAGTTGCTGCTTAAACCAGATTAATTCTTGAAAACTCATTAATCACTCTCAAATAGTTCTTAGCCATTTTTTTTCTTTAAAAATAATTTAGAAGCGTATTATTTGATTTGAGCAAGATTAAGTACTCCCATAATCTCTAATGATGTATTTCAGAAGAAATGATGGATAATACTGTCTTTCTTCCATTCCAAACTTACTTTTATCTTATATAAATATTTCTAAAAACTGCCTGAGTCTTAAAATCGCAGTTTTATGAGATTGAATAATTATTCTTTGGTAGAAACAGCAGCTAAATGCAGGCATTCATTATTCCAATCGACACTCACTCCTGCATTATTATTAAGCATCATTTTCTTCACACTTATGCAACATATAATTCAACAGCAAAATCACAAAACTTTTATTTAATTTAACAAAATTTAGAATTCCCGGTACAGCGTTAAGTGCTGGCATAAATCTTTAATTTTTTTCACTTTCCTTTCAGTTTATCATATTAGTGTTCAGTTTTCTTAGTAAGATGGCTAGCAAAAATGTTTTTTGTATTTTTATTATTAACGTTTTGTGTGTTAACCTTATTTATTAAATATCACGTTTTTCGAACTTATGCCACACAGCATTCAATTCAACAACAAAGTCACCAGATATCAAAGTACGAGCTTATTTTTAGAATTTTCGATAGACAGTCTCGAACGCTGTAGATAAATATGTTTTATTCCATACAATATTGCCACTGCTTGCTTTCAAATCCCTGAATTTGTCAATAAAAATTCATTAAAAGTTTACAAATTATGAAACAGATAACAAAACAAATTCGAAATTAAAAATTCGGTCTTTCGGGTGTGCACATGTTCAGGTAGATGACTACCTTATTCAACATTTGATGGCTTTAGGCGCTATCGTTTTTTCACATTGCAAAAAACATTCATACGTTCATTGAGATTCTTTATTATTTAATTTCCTTAAAAATAATACAGGGCGATATTATTAGGTGGAAACAATTTGAAAAGTAATATAAGTGATACGCCATTTATAGTGATTCAACGCAAAATTCCGTTTCGAGACTAAAAGCCCATTTGCTCTAACGCCTCTTTTGGGCTAATAAATAAATAAAGTGCTAACTTCAGGAGTACGTCAGAAAATTCAGAAAAGATATCCGTAAGCCGAAAATTAATCCCAAATAGAGTAGTCCGGCATTTATTTAAACAATTATTATATCTCCATGGATTTCGATAAATCAAAGCATTTATAATATGTTGTGATGAAGATGGCATTGCTTGTATAAATCAAGTACTTCTTTTTCTCCTTCAATATCGGGCCCTCAGCCGACCAGAAGTGGTGGTCACTAAGGCCAGAAGTGGTGGTCACTTTATTATGGAGGCACCTAATAGGTTGGCCACCTTTACCTCCTATGAAGAGACAGACTATTACAACCATGCCTTCTCCGAGTTTCAAACCCGGACACTTTAGTATCGCATTCCGCTCCCTTAATCACTATATCTTCTGGTCGGCGAAAAAAAAATCATGCGCTGAATGGGAAGCAAATATGGTGCTAAGCAAGATGCAGATACTGACAGTTTTGAAAAATCAGATTTTGTTGTTGATTTAGAAGAAAAGGGGAATTAGCACAATAGTAATAGGTGTAACGTTTGTTAGCAAACAACTCTAATTCTATTTAATAAAAATATTTATTCTTTCTTCCATGGTAATCAAGATAATGTTGTCAATTATTTTCGCGTTACTCAAGATAAGATAAGCGTTATTAAACATGATAACACGGTGTCAGCAAATGGCTTGATTTGACTCTGAAATTTTGAGATCAGCTTAAGTTATCAGTAGTGTATTTAACTTGAGACAGAACAAAATCTCAAACAACCTTAATAGTTAATCGATAAATGAGTAACCCCTCCCCAGTTTGGACGACTCTTTTTTACAAAATGGATTATAAAACGGATTCAGAATTCATTTTTTGTGACGACATCAGTACGTACATGCGTATCTCGCATAGCTCAAAAGCAATTATCCATCGAACGACATTTTGTATATGGGACTGCTCTAACTGCGCGCCATATATATATATATATATATATATATATATATATATAACGCCAACCCCCTTAGTCGGGGTTTAAAAGTCCTTACCCAGCCTTTATATTCCCAGGTTGTTGATCGTAAACTTATACTTTCAGTTAAAGAATTGTGTTAAATGCTGAAAGTATTCTTGTTTTCGCAAAGCCAAATTTAAGAAAAAAAGTTATTAAGTTAAACATTAAGCTCATTAATTAAGTTAAAAATAACCGAAAACGAAAATAATGAAAAATAACGAAACCTATACTTATTTGAGAAAGTTTCATACTCGTTATGAAAAAATAAAATTATAAGACGTTTCAGTCCCGTAAGAGAAAACTTGACTGGGGTATGTAATATAAAAATTTGCAGTATTTGATATCATTTTCTTTCGAGATCTTATGATTAAATTGTAAAAGTTTAAATAAAGTAGAACAAAAATTGTGCATAATTTAGTACGCCATACAAGGACGTCACGTGGTAACTACATGGTGACACTCACGTGGTGATGGTTTTTAGCCCAAAGGATCGTTAGCTCAGAAACGCTATTACTGACATTTTGATTCAATTCACTGTAAATGTCTGCATAAATTTTTAAACTGTTGCCACCAAATATTATCACCCTGTGTTATAATTAAAGAAATTAATTGATGAATAATCTGCATAAATGTACGTATATTTCTCGCATTGTGATAAAACAACGGTAGCTAGAGCCATCAAATTCTGAGTAACGTAATCCTCTTTCGAATATGGGCATCTGGAAGCCCAAATTTGGAATTTGGAATTTGTTTTATTATCAATTTCCTATTTTGTAACACTTTAACGAATTTTTTATTAAGAAACTCAAGAATTTCAAAAAAAGTAACGGTAACACTGTACGAAAAAAAAAAACATTTTTATCTCCAGCGCGCATGATTGTGCTTCGGAAATTCTTAGGATATGCTCATTTTAAAATTATTAGTCCAAAGAGATTTAGTCCCTAAGGACTATTACTTTCGTTCTGCGATTTTGCGTCGATTCACTCTGAATGCCCGTTTCACTTTTCAAATTGTTGCCACTAAATGTTATCGCTCTGCATTAAATTTTAAAAAATGAAAAATCTGCATAAATGTATGCATGTTTCTCGCATTGTGATAAAACCTAGAGCCATCGAATTTTGAATGACGTAATCCTACTGCGAATATGGGCATCTGGAAGCCCTAATTTTGAATTTGAAATTTGCTTTATTATCGATTTTATGTTTTGTAACATTTCAACGAATTTCTGATTAACAAACTAAATGATTTCAAAGCGAGCAATGGCAACACTGTACGGAAAAAGAAAAACATTTTTATCTCCAGCGCACGAGACTTACGGAAATTCTAAAGAATGTTCATTTTAAAATGATTTTGCGATATTGATTTTGAACTGAATTTTATGGTTTGAGTACGTAGTACATGATATTTAATAAAAAAAAGGTAGCACACGAAACGTTAAAAAAACGCGCCTTTGGACGTAATTTAAAATCTGAAATCTTTCAGATTTTTAATGTTTTTTGTGTTTTTTTGCGTTATTGCTGTTGAATTGAATTTTATGATATAAGTGCAAAGAACATTATATTTAATAAATACAAGTAACACAGAAAACCTTGAAAAAGGTCCCTTTGGGCGTAATGTAAAATCTGAAAGCTTTCAGATTTTTTACTTTTTATGTTGTTCTTTTAATTTTGTTTAACTTTGTTACATAGCCGAATGAATTGCAATATGAGTTAAGGAGTTTTTCGATTGAATTTGTAATGTTTCTTACACACTATTTTAAAGAAATCACTCGACTATACTAAGCGGGATTTCTATATTAATAGCTGCAGCAGATAATTAGCTAAAGCAAAATATGAAAAGGCTAAAGAGTTTTGTCTTTATAGAATAATTTAATAAATATTATTCCATAGGAAAGTAAATAATTAAAAGACTAAACGTAATTTAGGAGCATAAGATATGCAGAATCTGAGTACGAAATGAAGAAAAATCTGAATTACCTAACCCTTCGGCATTTGAAACATTTTAAAAATTGCAACTGTTACGTTAATGCATAGTTGTGCATTAGTATTCTAAGATTAGCAGCTCAAATATATTAGTACATGACTCATTATTACCCTAGCTACATTTATCACACTCCATTGCCTCTAATTCCACACCAGATCTGTTCCACATCCCAAATTATATTGTTCATACTCCTTCAGTGTCGTCCTTAATCCAAAGATCAAACATCTTGACCGCGAAATCATCCTTCTTCTAAAATATTACCACGCAACTCAATAAACACCCACAAGACGCCTGTTATTTATGTTGTTTGCTGATGAGCATCTTTAGCTCGTGGCCAGAAAGAAAAACATCACCGGGTTACAGAGATCTCCCCTGCTCGCTAGGTCTTGAGCAATCGGACTCAAGAGCTAGGAACTACGTTTCTATGGAAACGCATCACTTAGGAGGAACTGAACACGGCATGAAACCGCCTCCACTCCTCGGATGCAGTCTTCGTGGCACCCCGTTAAGAGATCACAGGATGGCATTAGCTCCGCTAATGTGCGATGCTTCTGAAGGGAGCTAAGCTTAAATTAAGGTTTTTATTTTTACAGATGTTCGCTTCCTTACTCACACGTGTGGTAAGCAATTTAATCTTGCTGAACGAGGAGGAATGTAAGGTTTGCGCTTCGTAAGAAGTAAAGTGTTTTCTTTCCAAGCCACGATTCTGTCCATTTTATTAAACATATAATTTAATATTCAGTATTTCAATTAAGGTGGAAGACTTCTGAATTTTCTATTTTTGTTCATTTTATATTTACTTTGTTTTACTTTCGATATGCCAGAAATTTTTCTTCCAACAAAAAGGGAAACAAAGAGATATAAAGGAAATTAATTTCAAGGTTTTAAAAATATTGATTTTTATTACAAGGTAGACCATCGCTTAAATTCCGAGAAGCCATCCGAAGTCCAATTCTAGTAATATTCCGTTTTTGAGTGAAATTATATTTCCAACGAATTTCCAAAGAAGATGGGTTCTAGTATTTTGATTTATGGTTTAGTTATTTGATATTAATTTAGTAACTAATTATTCTTTATTTCATTGCATTTTATTTAATTTTCATAATTTTAAATCATTATTCCGCTCATTGTTTCTTTTCATCATTCCTAATTGCCTTTCATAGGGATCTGTCACTTCAAAATAAAGAAATATGATGAATTCCAAATGTTCTCGAAGTCGAATCTGAAAGATTTATTCGAATCTTTCATGAAATGAAATGAAAAAATTATTTTTATGTATTACTAAAAATATTTAATCAAAGCAAATTTAGTTTTTAAAAAACAAAAAAAAAACGAATGTAAGATTCCAAATTTTTAAAATATGCTTAGTAATATTAAGAAGATATAAATTAAGTTAGTAAATTAAGTAAATAAAACATTCTTAAATTATTTCAACATAAGTGTTCAAAAAATATTTGAGCAAAATATTTAGATTTTTAGAGGTTTCCAGATTGCTTTTTGATCGTAGTATTCGTAAAGGAGAAGTTCACGTAGGTAAACATTAAATATTCCAGAAAATTAAGAATTACCATTATTGAGGGCTCCCACAAGTTAATACTGGTGATAGATTTTTACTGAAATTGCAATAATCAAATTCGTTTTCAAAACATATTTCTAATGTACGTTTGTTGATTTTAAAACCTTGAGTTGAAATATTGAATTTTCTTTTTCCTGTTTAAATTAGAATTCATTAGTTCGCAAGAAGAAAAAAAAACGCGAAAACCTGAAATGAAATTAAACTGCAATTTTGAAACTTGAATCTTTTTTCATTCAGGGATTTCGTTGATCCCGCTAGTATAATTTTAAGTTTTTAGAAATGAAGTAAAAAACGTCAAATTACAGGATAAATCTAAACTGCTATTTTATGGTTCTAAATACTTGTACAATATTTCATTTCTGTTAGAAAACCTTACTTCTGAAACAAGCCTTAAACGTGAAATCAAAATTTTTTACTAGTATCATATTTCACGTTCGATAGAGACATTTTTACATGTTATATAATATCACAAATTATAAATACTCTAATGCAAAAATTTTAATGAGCTTTTAAAATTTCCGAATTTTTATTTTTCATGTCATTAGGTTATAAGGTACTTCTCCCGCCTTCTTGGCATGCTTTCGTGGAGTAGTGGTCAGCACGCTGGGTGCGATTTCGAGAGGTCCGTGATTATAGTCCCAGCAAGGTCATTGCTCATTTATCATGTCTCCTGTTCTCAATATTGTAATGTCTCTACAGTGGCGCCTGAATTAAAAGAAATGGTGGATGATGATTCTCCACCAAGATTTGGTGATTGGGTCCCCTAATCCCCAGTAGCCCTTTAAAGGGGGAGTATATAAGGTATTTCTGCCGCCTTCTTGGCATGCCTTCGTGCTATAGTGGTTAGTTATTTTAATTATGACAAAGCACTAGAGGGATATCTGCCTAATGGGAGGAATGCCTTCGTGGAGAACTTTATAAAGGAAACTGTTTCGCATACTGTTTACACATGGGGAAAACTATGGAAATGCCTATGCAGCCGGTCATAAAGTCACATATGCACATTCCGTTTTGCTGCAAGCATAAAAGGGGAGTGCACCGAACAAGAGGAGATTTCTTTCTCATCTTGACAATTTGTTCATCTCATGGAAAGGAGTTCCTAGTAGCTGAGTAAGATGGACAGTGTGATAATAATGTTCTTTGATAATTTGATTCTAAATAGCTTTTTATTAGTCCAGAAATGGAGGCTTTATTTTATTTCCATTACTAATACCTAACACGCAGTTCTTCTTGTTATGGCTTATGCTCACTTGTCTGACGTATAGTCAACACAAGTCCACGAAATTCCTCATGACAAGGATCGCAAGAGCACCTTACAGGTGACAGCGCGATTTGGCTTAGTTATGCCTCCAATTTTGATGGAGAGCACCCCGGGAGACGGATCCGGGGGTCTCCCACCCCTTCCACCAAACCACACGCGAGGACTTTTGGCTCGCCGCATATTTAAAGTGGCGCCATGCCGCACCGACACACTATACATTTACAAAAATCCATGCCTTCTCCGGGATTCGAACCTAGGCCCTTCGGCACGGCAGTCAGCGAGGCTAACCACTATACCAGTAGAGCGGCGCAGTTCTTTGTAAAGCAATAGAGTACGTACCAGATATTATTCGTTATTCCAATGAAAAGAGTCTGATGAAAATTACATTTAGAAGATTTTATACAGATCTTTATAAATTTTCTCTTTTAAAACACACAAATAATGAAAAAAAAAACGAAATTAACATAGCTCTTATACATTCAGTATAAGATTGGAATAAATAAATCTTATACCCCAGCTTTTAAATATATGCTTTTATTTTTCCTTTTAAGGCGTCTTTACTATGTTTAAAGCCCTTAACAGAAGTTAATGATATGAATCAAAATAGATGGAAATTTTAGAATTCCAAACAGCGAAAGTGAGAAATAAATTTTACCAAGTAAGCAGAAACACCAAACTAAAGTTCAAACATGACCGAGCTTTCAAATGTAATTCGAAAAAGCAATTACTTTTTAACGACTTTGCAATGTAGCTCCAATTATTTTAAACAAGAATATAAGATATACGCCTCTTGAGCCGGTTGAAAATCTGTTATGGCCTATATTCTTCTAACTTAAACATAAATATCCTTTCAGAAATTTCAGCGTTTCTTTTCAGATCAAGGAGCAAGACGACGGAAATGAAAAATTCGCAAATCAATTTTAATTGTGACTTAGGAATACGAAACCCTTCAGAAAATATATTCTGAAGATAGTGAGAGGAAAAGTATTTCTGAATGCATTTGTATGTATACTTAATGTTTGCTTATTTCTTTCCAGAACTGAGAAAGAATGGACTTTGCATTTGATTTTAAAATGTAGCATATTGATAGCGTATATTTTGCCAAAAAAATTTGAAAGGATTCATATTTTTAACGATCGTTCGAAAGAGCTTTTTTAAAGTTTAATATGGTTTATTATTATAGATAGGAACGGTTAGGAGGAAATAGTGAAAACTTTTATAAGCTTATAGATGAATATGCATTTAAACTAGCATGGAACCTATTCATTTAAACTAACATGGTTCTGTATATTTAAAAACTGAATAAATATGTGATGTAATTCTGTAAAAATATCGAATATTTAACTAGGTATGTCATGAATTAAATGTATTTTTATTTAAATCAAACAGATTAAAAAGAAAACCTGAAATGTTTCAGATTTTAAACTACATCCAAAGGGGCGTTTTTTTAACATTTTGCGTGTTACCTTTATTTATTAAATACCATGTTCTTCGCAATTAAACCATAAAATATAGTTAAAAAACAATATCGCAAAATAATTTTAAACTGAGCGTATCTTTAGAATCTCCTATACACAGTCTCACAAGCTGGAGATAAGACGTTTTTTCTTTACAAGGTTGCCATTGCTCGTTTTGAAATCCTTGAGTTTGTTAAATCGTTAAAGTTAAGTTCCAAATTTCAAATTTGGACTTCCAGATACCCATATTCGCAGCAGGATTACGTCATTCAAAATTCGATGGGTCTAGATACCGTCGTTTTCTCACAATGAGAAAAGCATACATACCTTTATGCACATTGTTCATTATTTAATTTCTTTAAATATAATATAGAGCTGCAATATCTGATGGCAACAGTTTGAAAAGTGAACCGACATTTAATGTTTCCGATGCAAAATCGCAAAACGAAAGCAATAATCCGTCAGGGACGCCCCTTTGGACTAAAAATAATATTCTTAAGAATTGCATCTATTGCTTTTAAATCATTTAGTTTGTTAATTAATAACAGATCGATTAAAAGTAAAAGAATGATATCTTACTTTTTCCGAATGGTAACGGAAACTACCTTGGGAATCGAATTAAACAACATATTAAATTGAAACAACGGAAAATCCTGTTTCGAGAGTAAGGCTCTTTTGGGATAATAACATTAAAAATTATCATGGTTAAAATTATAACATTAAAGAAAGACAATGAAATTTGAAATAATGCAAATTTTTGTTTCGATACTAATAGCCTCATTGAGCTAAAAATAATGAATCATGAAACGTTATTTTGTAGAACTTCTGCCTTAAAAGACATTTTCTAGAAATTATGCCTTAAATGTTGTTTCATAAAAATTATACCTTTCTAAAACGAAGAAATAATATACAACATAATTCTCAATAGTAAAATAGTGGCTTGCATTTTATACAATTTACAATATTATCTCTATATATGCATTGCCCTTTAAAAGTTAAGGAACAGCATGCTTTTAAAATCTCACCATTAGAAAAATGTCAATAACGTTTAAATTTGCAGTTAATATGCATGACAGTAACGAAGTTTAAGAAAACGTATGCAAAAACAATAGCCACCAGTTTTATTTTATAGAAATGAATACTTACATAGAAGTTTAAGAAAAAATGCAAAAGTTGTTATTTTTGTTCACGAGTGTTGATCTTCAGTTGTTATTATAGTTTCATGGACAATATTCAGGAGAGTCTATCGATGTCCAAGAGAAGTCGTTTGCCCGATTCCTTGACGTTGTGGGCCATTGGATGGATGGAAATAGGAATGTTACAAGCTGATGCTGCTAGACGTCTCAATGTCTCTAGTAGTGTGGCCCACGGACTATGGAATCAGTTTTAATCCGAGGATTCTGTGACTAGAAGACATGTTCCAAGCAGACCTAGAATTACAACACATGCAAGAGGCCGTTATTTAGTTATTTCGGCCCGAAGAAGGAGTAACATTACTATGCCTCAGTTCATGGTAGATAATGTATTGGCAACGAGAACAAGAGCATCAGCTACTGCAGTGCGAAGACGCCTGTACAATATAAGTCTCTATGCAAGACGGCCAGTTGTTTGTATCCTCTTAACCCGAGGACACAGAGTTGCCCGTTTATGTTGGCAAGAGAACTCGTTTCCTGGCCTTGACAACAGTGGGCATCTGTTCTGCTCACAGACGATTCTAGGTTCACACTGGAGAGTGATTCATTTCGTCCACTTATCTGGAAACAACGCACCAGATACAACCAATCCCAAACTGTGGAAAGACACAGTTACAAAGGTGTGAAATAATGGTTTGGGTTGGGATCTCTCTTGGTGGTCACACTGACGTGCATGTATTCCATTGAGGAATTTTGACCGGTGTTGATACTGAGAAGGGAACGTGGATCAATATGTCCGCCTATATGCCGCTGTTATTGGGCGTGGGTTTCTTCAGATGGACGACAATGCGCGACTGGACCTACCTCAGGTTGCTGAAGAATATCCTGAGGGTCACGGTGTGAAGCGGATAGAATGGCCAGCTCAATCCCCAGACCTGAATCCGACAGAGCATCTTTGGGACTACCTTGGGAGACAGGTTCTGCTTTAAGTCCTCCTCCAAGGTCGTTAGATGGGTTTATTTTTTTTTTCTTATAACGTGCTCCGCCCTTAGGCACTACACGGAAAGGGAGGGATGCCCCGTGGAGGTCTTTTTAAGGGAAACTGGCTCGTATCCACGTTACACATGGGGAAAACCACGAAAACGTCCATGCAGCCAGCCCGTTCGGCGGGACACGAACCCCGGACCGAACTACCAGTGTTCAGCGGCTTTAACCGCTCGGCCGCTGGTGGGCGTTAGATGGGTTTGAACAAGAATTATTCCGTGTCTGGCCGTTGCTTCCCATTTCACTGGCCGACAACATAATTGACAGCATCGAACATCGCTGCCGCAAATGTATTGCAGGTAGGGGTGGACACATTCCTTAATAGAACCCATTTCTGTAATGTTACCACCCCATTTGTCCTCAAAAAATTGTAATATACTGTTTCTCCAAGATTGGGTTTCTCTGTCAAGAGTGCAATTTTTGTTGTAATTCATGTTTGTGTTGAACTTTAGAAACATTTTATGTCGCATTAATTAAGGAACTGTTTAGTTAACATGTCCTGTAAATTTCATGTTTCTATGTTGCTTTATTCTCAAATTAGACACAAAAACATGCTGTTCCTTAACTTTTTTAGGACAGTATATTTACTTAAACATTCTTTCCGATAACTTCATAAAAATAGCCAATTTGATTTAATTGTAAACTAAATAAAACAGGAGAAATTCAGTCCTTTATCAATATATATAGTACTTTTTCCATTCATATAACATTTATCAAATTCATTTTATTCTTTTCAAAAAATGTAACATCCAGAAGAAAGTGTTGATTATTATTGTGACCAGGTTAACGTTTAACCTGCTTTCCATTTTTGCTTGCATAGTAGGTAATATATATAATTTGTTATTATATAGTCTATGCTATGTTTTCAGAAATATCAAAACGCTTGTAAAAAGGTAATACTTAATTTACTTTTTAAAAATGCACGGAATATATCATTTATCAAGGTTTAAAATATAATTTACACCTTCATTCAGAAACCTAAATAAAAGTTTAAAAATGCCATAATCATCCAATCTTTCGTATTCCTTTGGTTTTATCACAAACTTTTATTAGTCGCCCCTAATTTAAATACTTAATTTCGTTGGTGAGTTTCTGTAGCAGGACAAATGTATAGAATAAAACATACGTATAACAGATCTACTTACAAATATATTAACAACAAAAATTATTAACAAAGTTTTAGAATATTCTGGTCACCTAAATGTAACTCACGGCCTGTTAGTAATACTTTCAGTTACAATTTCCTATTAATCAGAAGGACGTTCAAGTGACTTTGAATGTTCATCATGATTTAAGATTCCCTTTAGCTTTCAATGGCATGGCAGTGTGCCTTTGAAACAAGCAAGTAAATTTTTAATAAGGTTGCTATGCTTCGTAAACGTAATTTAATTCATTAATCAGATAATCCATTATCCACGAGCCTAAAATGTTAATTGATCTAGTTACCTGAGCGTAAATGGCGCTATGCTATGTGTGATGCAGAAATTTCTAACCTCTTCCTAATCCACCTACTTAACAACCAGGATCAGATACGTAATCTTCATACTTAACGTTGCATATCTACTTTGACTTCTGCATAATTGCATAATACAGGTCTTCGTGTGTATGCTTCAAGATGCTAAAATGTTAAGATAATGGATTAAGTAAACTTTAAAGCGGACTTTATTAAAATTACATTTCCCATATGTTTCATGATTAAAGAAGTGCTCCCAACCAGCATAAAATTCAAATTAGCTAAATCTTCCTGAAATGAAATTAAACACATTGTTGATAGCATTGTCTGAATTATTAAGCACTTCAGTGTTTCTGCATTGCAAACTCAATGCTATTAATCTTGTTTAAGTCCCTAAAGTTTCATACAGAATAACGAAAAGTAACAATTCAGGTACTACGTAGAGAAATTGCTTAATTCTTTAATCTAATTCTTAACATCAAGTCGTGACAGATACATTTGCTGTCAGTATTTCATAAGTAATGACTTAGGCACATTGTTATGAATTCTTAAAATGCTGGAATTTTAAGTGATGGTAAATGTAAAGGAAAAAGATTTAATTTCATAATGAATATTTTACAGATTCTTGCAAATTAGAAGTCCTGATAGTATGACTCAAATTATAGTTACATCATCAGGAACTTTGCTCACGTTAAATTTACTTACGCTTTTATTACATTTTCAGGTATTTTCGATTTACCAACTTAAAATATTAATTCATTTTTAGTTGCTTAATTAATACGTCTTATGAAGAGGAAGAAATGTCAAGCTTATAGATTTCTCCTACAACGTATTTTATGGTAGAAATTTTCTGTCACATAATAAACAGCCTTTAATTTTCTGTCCGCATATCAACTCAAAACCACTATTTAATTACATCCTTTTAATACAAATAAAACTAATTTAGTCTTTTGGAAAGGGATTTGATTTGAGAAACAAAATGCTTTCTGGTCTTAATTATATAAAGGCTTGCCTTTTTAAATTGATGAATCAGAAAACGAAAACATCAGTTAAATATTAGTCCGTAGAAAAGTAGTTGAAAAGAGGAAATATTTTATCCTCCTTTTGTGTGCATCATTTCTGGTAACGATTTTCATCTTTCATAATTATTTGCAATATTATTATAGTGCGCAATTTATAAAAATACGCACTGCAGTTGAGTACTCTAATTAGAAACCTGAATTTTGTAGCAAGTTTTCTTTCGCTTTCCATCAGACATATTTCTTAAAGGAAGAATATATAATCCCTAGACAGAATTTAGATGTTTTATAGTTGTTTTGAATCTTCGAATATGAATCTATCTTTTTCTCTCGACTAAAATACGTTGCCTTATAGTCTATGAGAATGTCTGTTAAAAAATGAGGAGAAACCATAGGTGACAATTACATTTAAATAAAATGTTATAACTAGATCATTAAATTATCATTATATGTACTTAGGCAGTGATGTATTTTAGTAATGTGACCCCTTTGGCGAAAATAAAGTTTAATATATTAAAATAAATTATAAAACATGAGTATTATAGAACGTAAGTAGCACTTGAAGATTACATAAAAGAGAAGCCGGAAATGAATAATAACAAAAATATTTTTGTTTGATGACAAATTTCCGGTAATGAACATGCAGTTTTATTTTTAAAACAAAAATCGTAGCATTATTTCAAGGAGAAATCGATGTGTTTGCCAAAGCCGATCCATAATCCATAATTCCAAAAAACAATGACTTTGCCATTTTGTCCGTATTCGATTCAACTTATAAAGGCGAACAAATAGTTTCTCACTTGAAGTTTATTTTAAATAAAAATAGGATCAGCTTAACGATCGAAAATTCAGATGCTTTATTGGACGACTTTAATTAAAAATTAAAAAATTAAATTACTAAAAAATTAACAAAGTATAAAATTCTGAAAGCATTTAGAATTTACATTACGCCCAAAAGGGCTATTTTTAACGTTTTTTGTGTTACCTTTATTTATAAAATATCATATTCTTCGTACTTAAACCATAAAATTCAGTTTAATAGCAATATCGCAAACTAATTTTAAAATGAGTATATCTTTAGAATTTGCGGTACACAGTCTCACGCTTGAGATAATGTTTTTTCGTACAGTGTTGTCATTGCTCGCTTTGAAATCTCTGAGTTTGTTAACCAGAAATTTCGTTAAAATTTTATGAAGTAGGTAATAAAACAAATTCAAAATTTCAAATTTGGGCTTCCAGATGTCCATATTCGGGTGGAAACGTGCGTTATTCAAATTTTGATGGCTCTAGGTTCCGTTGTTTTATCACAATGCGAGAAACATACGTACATTTGTGCATATTCTTCATTATTTAAATATAATACAGGGCTCACATATTTGGTGGTAACAATTTGAAAAGTGAAGCGATTGTCATAATGTACCAACACAGAATGCCAAAGCTCTTTGGGCTTTAGCCAAATTAGTAGCCCTTCTGGGCTAATGCCCTTTGGGCTAAAAATTTATATTTCTTGAATTTACTCCAAAAGATGAAATCTAAGGACGTTTTCGAGGGATATAGAATGTGTTTGTTAATGAATCTTTGTACTGAACTGCTTTAAAATTGAAGGTCATTCTGGCCTTATTGCTACGTAGAAATAACTCGATTGGTTTCGTTTGGTTTATTAGTTTATTATGGTAAAGCATGCTAAAGCTATCTGCCAAAGGGAAGGGAAGCCTTCGTGGAGGACGTTTTAAGGGAAACTGGCTCGTATACACGTTACATATGGGAAAACCATCAAAACGCCCATGCAGCCAGCCCGTTCGCTTAGATTCGAAACCAGGTTTGAACTGCCAGTGTTCAGTGGTTTTACCGCTCGGTCGCTGGTGGGCTAGAAATTATTCGAAGCTGAATGCCAGCTTCTATAGCGAGAAAAGTTAAGAACAACGTGACCGTTTAGAGATATAGCACTACACTAGAATACTAAGCAAGTACGCAGACCTTATGCATTTATTTGCAGGTGAGTCGATGAGAGTATTAGAATAATTTATTTTTTAATTTAGAAATAACGCATAGCGGGTTTGTGTATGCCGACTGCTAATTTAAAGATTTAGTGGAATTTTATATAAGCATTGGCAATTAATAAATTTACTGCAGTCAAAAACCTAAAATTTATATATATAAGCCTAGTTCTATTTCAGATTTATGTACTCCATATCCAATAGTTAGTGAACCTTATATGCATAAACAAAGTATTAGTCGAATATTTATTGATTTATAATATATTTGGACATGTCCTTATATTGCTCTAAGAAAACCAGATGAATTCATTAATAAATAACTGTGTCATTTAATTTATTTCTTGAAGTTTTCAATTAAATAGTATATTCCAGTTACTCGGAAATTTCATCTCCTATTACATAAAATCTTTCATGTTAAGTTTAATGTACTTACGTTTCTGATATAACTGAGAATAACAGAAACTAAATAATAATAATGAAAATAATAATAATATCAATTAATAAGATTTCAGGATTTTAAAAATTACCAATGTAAATAAAAGAGCACTAGTCCAAAAACAATTTTGTAAATGAAAAAACTTATGATGATTTTATTATTAACAAAACAGGATTAGGTTACATAAACTCAGTACGCAAGGCATAAATTTAGAACCTTCATATTGTTTCAGGTCTATCGTGTACTACAAGAAATGACAATCTTATTTCCTTTTGGGCTGAGTCATTGAGAGACGGAATAAAAACATCCAAAAGACATCTTGAATGTTGGAATAACTTATTATGAGGACAGCAACGAAAATAACAGTGAAACAGTGGCAGAGAAAAACAGGGAAACTGCATTAATCCCGAAAGATGGACAACAGCCACAAATCAGGTTTCCCTTTTTCCTTTCGGTAAATAAAGGACAGTTCTTGCTACTCAGCACGAGAAAAGTAAGATTTATATTGGTATGTGGGATGAAAGCTAAAGAAATATGGCTTCCAATAAAAAAGTACCTCCAAAGAAGAGTGGTCACTGTCAACAATTCCTTGATGATAAACGATCTTCTAAGATTACCTGGCACAGAGAGGCACTTTAGTGAGTCAAATTCTCTTACGTGATTATCAGATCTCTTGTGAGTGATATAGCATTAATCGCAGAGGTGCATCGCTTGCGATTCTTTCCAAGTAGTTTTCTACAAGCGGTCTGTAATTATCTGAAAATGACAGAAGCTATGCTAATATAGCTTCCTGTAACTGATACAATAAATGAAAGGAATCCGTTCGATGATTTGTAAGTTCTTTACTTTATCATGCATTATTATGCATGATAAAGTAAAGAACTTTACATGCAGATATTACCAATTCTTCTAGTTTAATGTCTATCGTTTTCATTTAATGAAACGCAAAGACTTTAAGTTCTGTATTTTATTTCGCTTCATTTTTTGGCTGTTATGTTTATCACTGTCAGTGAGCTAATTGTAAAATATACTGAAAGCAGGGATATTTTATTTTATATTCCATTTCAAACACTTTTCGTCATAAGTGAAAGACGTTATTTACATTCTTTCGAAATACATTAAAAAATGTGAAGCAAAATTGTATTATATACTAACCATTCTTTATAGCTACACAGTGTATTCTACTGCAAAAAACATTGTATTTCGAAGTAATTTTCCAACTACCACTTTAATAACATATGAAATAATTCCGCGTAATCCATTGTCTCTCTCGCAGGTTACAGATTACATGTTTTGTACTTAAATTCCTTTTCAAGGATAGCGTTCCCAGAATTATTTCCCAGTCATTAAAATGATATATGTTTTGCATGTTTAATATATACTCTTAAAACTTCTGTAATTTTTCTCTTTCTGAGTAATTTCATTTTAAAGAAATTAAGTAAAATCGCAGAGAAAATTAAAATGAGTTCTTTTTATTATTCTCATAATATTAAATATATGCAGGATGTATTCTATAGAAAACATAATTTTCAATCCTGCATTAATGGTTAAACATTACATTATTTATAAATTTTAAAGTCTATTTTTGTTCAATTACAAAAATTGTTTATCAGTTATAATATTAAAAAAACTAATGGAAGTACATTGAGCTCTCTCTAAAGAGGCAGCCCACGGTTTCAAAACATTAAAAATGATTCCTGTAGATGTGATCGTTTCTGAAAGAATGCGTTCTATTTTGGAATTATTTTATTTTCTCAGAAGTATTAGTCATCTTAAGAGGTGCGGGCTACGACAGAGTTTGCTGTATTTCCTAAGGCCGTTTTTATTCATGTTTAAAAATCGCTTAAAATTCTTGTACAATTCAAATTTTTCTGAAGGCAAAAAGAATGAATTTTTGATAAAGCAAAGATTCTCATTTTCTTCGGAAGCATGCTTTAAATCGAGACTCTTCATGGATCTAAACGATCGTTATGTCCAGAAAGAAAATAGATAACGTAAGATGGGTGTAAAAGACCCTTTTATAAAGAACTCAAATAATTTAACAGATGGCATAAAATCAACTTGTATTCATTGCGTAAATCAAGAGTAATGAGTTCACATTAAAACCAAGTTAAATCTTAAGCTGGCCGCTAACTACGCGCAAGTTAACTCAAAACTACACCGGCGTGACAAGCATAATTGGCAAGAATAAAGCAACTCCGAAGCATACTGCTAACGTAATAATTTAAAACAGCAACGTGGCCTTCAGCAGACGGAAGACGCTCTGATTAAATAATCCAAAACTTCCCTTTAAATGCTATTGCTTTCTGCCTCCTTTGAATGTACGCAAACTAAAATTAGCATTTCGGCAGAAAAACGGGAAGAAAAAATAACAGTGAAGATACTGAAATTAAAATAACTGGGTAGATAAAATAAATGAATACTTTACAAAATTAAATATTAATAAAACAAGAAATTAATTTTTTAAATTGTACAAATAGCAAATAAATATTTGATGGTTTGAATCTGCATTTTTCCCTTTACCTGATAAAAGTTAATTCAGACTTTATGGCAGTTTATTTTCTCAATTTGAATATGCCGCGTCTACATTAATATACTACTCTATTAAATTATATATTTATAGTTGAGTTCTGCATTCCTCAAATTTTATTATCTTAACAACCATCAAGCTTATGTTTTCCAAAACAAAATTTCTACTTAATTAGTTTATTGTTTCTTTAATAAACCAACATAAGTTTAGATTACTAAACTATTTCGTAAATAGAATTTAAATTTTTTTAAATAAATCTTGCATTGGAAAAACTAAAAAATGACAGTTTCTGAAAATACATCAGATTTTTAAAATTGTAATCAGATCTGTCAATTTTGCTCTTAAACATTTTCTTAAATTTCAACGGTCATGAATATTTGCAGAAATATATGACATATTTAATTAATTATGCATATATTTTATGAGACTAAGTAACTGATTTGTGTTATATAACTATCGCTATGTATATAGAATATATTAGGAAGTTTGCAGTGACATAGTTTCATACTGTCTCCCTCATACGTGTAGAATCATTAAGACCAACTAATACCCATATACAGTTGTCGACGGAAACTGCATTTACTGATCAATTAATTTTCCACATTTCATTATTAAAGTAATTGATGTATTGTTTTTCCATCAACGACTAATGTTAAACTCGTTGAACACTGGTAATTTGATCTGGGTTACAGAGCCTGACAAATCGGCTCACTACATGAAAATGCTTCTGGTTTTCCTCATGCGTAACGTGAATAAAAGCAGATTTTGTGAGAACGTCTTCCACGAAGGCATTTCTTCTCTTACACAGAAAGCTCTCGTGTGGTTTGCCATTACCTAAGAAATCCCAATCCAATTCATATACTTTTCAGTTTTAAAATAGAAAGTAATTTGATGCTTTTTCAATTATAAGTAACATTTATTAAACAAGTCCTCTATAAATACTATTTTTAGAAAGAACTTAAATATTCATTATTTATTTATTCTGAAATTACAGCATTGAAAGGCAAAGCAAACTGAAAATAATACATATAAGCTTTTGATGTAATATATAATGAAGAAACACTCTTGCGGTTAACATCAGACACACACACACAAAAAGAAATATGAGAATTAATGTCCGCCATAAAATATGAAATTCTATATTTACAGAGAATTTTCTCATAAGATTAAATATTAGATTTCCAGAAAATTTTAGATCTTTAGGTTAAACTACGTATTTTGCGCTTAGTTTATTTAAATTCAATGTTTAACTAAGTTAGGCAGAACAATTTCTTAACATAAACAAGATAAAAAATATTTGAAGAATAAAATAATATTAAAAATATATGTTTCTCGTTTTAGAATGCGTAAGATGATTTTACCAAGAACAGTTTCTTACGTGAGTGGCATTTCATATTTTGTCCTATATAACTGCATTTACATAAAATATGCATTTTATGCATTTCCTTATATAAACAGAAATATTATAATTTTGTTTTCTTATGAAGTAACCATACGTAAATGTTTACTTATTAAAAGTAATATTTCGCATATATTCTATCACTAAAATAAGTAATAATGCTTCATTTATTAGCGTACGCTACACGCAACATTTAAAACAGCTGCAGAAAATTCGATTATAATTTGTGTTGTGTTGTGACTTATCTCACTTGTTTGACAGTAACCTCAGAATTCATTATGGCAAGGAGTGTAAGACTGCGCCTGTCGTTGGCAAGAGCCTTGAGCACCGTACAGGTAACAGTACGATTTCTCACAGTTCCGCTCCCAGCTTTGATGGAGAGCACCCCGAGGGGAGCACGGGTCCGTGGGTCTCCGACACTTCTTCCCCTAGCCCCAACCTCTCGAGAGGACTTTCTGTTCTTCGCATATTTAGAATGACGCCATGCCGCACAAATACTATACATTTACAAACATCCATGCAATTTTTATCCATGCACCTGGATTCGAACCCAGGCCCTTCGGCACCGCAGTAGATTTCCCTAATCAATATACCGGCTAGGTGGCCGATTAAAATTCTCAAACTGTTAATGTAATTTTCAGGGATTGCAAATAGAACAATTAAAAGAAGTCATAGGAAGGTTCTTTTAATTTTTGAGGACTAAAAGTAATTAAATGAAATTTGTTTCTACGGCACCATTTTTAGATTAACTGTCCTGTTGACGCCTACTGCATAGGCAAGAAAATGATCAGGAATAAATACGGTAATATACTAATATTTCTATGATATGTACATTTTAGCATGAGAATATATCTGTATGCATGTAGTTTCATATATATGAATGCATATTTGAAGTATAGGAAAATCACATAGTTAATTCTTAGAGTTAACTTCATGCTTTTACGGAATTCGAGAGGATCTGAATTTTTATGTTATGAGAAAATATCATTATCATTTTCATTTGGAATATATTATACTGCATTCAGCATAACATATCGAATATACCTGAACTTGTATGTTCTGTGTATAACTTAAAAATATTTACTCGACGGCAACACTCGTAAAGGAAATTAAACCGGAAACTTAAGCCCGATGAAATCTCCAAAATATACTGCCCTTCCCCTTTTTTGTTTGCTTTAAACACCACGGGAAACGTTTGTAGAATTTGCTGAAAGATAATCACGAACTTATAGCAGGATGATTTAAAAGTCATAAAGTACTTTTCTTTTACTTTGGAAGGAATGAAAGTCAAATAAACTTGGTAAAATAAAGTAATAATAAATTATAAATACTTGGATAATCCGTATAAAGCGATACATCTCAAAGATGAATATCATGACTATCATACAGAATTTTTCTTGGCATGTTAATGTGTAGAACAGACAATGTGATTCATACATTTCACTCAGAATGTTTCTAAAACACGGAGGTGCAGATCTTTGTTTTATATTTTTGTTTGTTAATGAATTACAGGCCCATGAACGTCATCAAAGCAGACTGCTAAAGAATTCATGCCAGTGATATAGTATAATATCAAATATTCATGAGTTAATAATATAGTAGCTGCTTAAAACCCTTTCTATATTACTGCTGATAAACTTAGCAGTCCTTAGCACCAACGAAGCTACATAGACAAAGAATGCTACAACAAATTATTATAACAAGTCAATGAAGTAAAATCAGTGAATGACAAGAACAGGAATAGATATACAAATCTATAACAAACGGGATAACAGTTGGCGCTTTGTCGAGGAGATTTCCCAACAGCTGATGTCAATCAGTGTCGATTTCTTCAACAGTAATTTACAAGCAGTGATACCAATGTTTAGTTTACACGAACGGAAGGTTACCAAGGCAGACATCTTCAATCGCAAAAGGAGTTGGATTCGTGCGAATCCTATGTTCCCCCCGAGCGTATTTATTAGGCTGTTATAGAATTTATTATGCTGTTATCTTGATCAGTTAACAAACAGAACAGTAAAAGCCGAAAAGTTTATAACCGAAATTGCTAGCAACTTCAGAACCAAAGCATATAATATTCATCACCACTCCTATCGATGGCCTCAGTTCGTGCTCGGACTACGTGAATTGTTCTAAATCAAACAAAAATAGATTAGAACGAATCATTATTAGTCTATTTGCATCAACTTCATATATTTTTGGAATGGAAATATCAAAAATCAACATCATTGGGTGTTGCAGGGAATTTTAGTTTAAATTCATTCATCATATCCCTCTTTTACTATCTAAAAATGTACAGCAAGATTTAGAATTATAATTATGATGTTCGATATCCAGCACGCTTTCTCTCTCTCTTTCTATTAATTTCCCTTCATAATTTAGTCTCAATTCCTGTGGAACGGATCAAGTGAAAAGTTGGTTCCAAACATTTCCGTAGTAATAACATTAAAAATGATTTAAAGAGGCAGTTCGAAGGCGAGAAAATTTTCTATATGTCATGCACAAAGTACGTGCGGGTCGGATTAAGCGGAAGTCAAGAGATTATTTTTGAAATGGTATTATTTTGTGTATCTGCTCCAACATACTGTTGCGTGCGTATATGATCGTAGCAGACTGAATGCACACAAAATCGATGAGAGGTTGATAAAAATTATTTTGCCCAATGTACCACTTCGCAGTTCTGGAACTTTCCCCCAAAACAGTAGTACAATTCCTCACGGTATCACGGCGTACAATCAGTAGTTACACTGCTACTGGGAACGTTAAACACAACGCAATGCAAAGCGCACCTGAACAGTGAAGTTAACCTGGAGGTATCTCAGTACTCCACACTCATGCTGATCTAACAGCTGAGAGCAGATACTCTCTCCGGTCGTATACAGTTTTCACCCGACCGCCTAGTACTTCTCGAAATGACTGGATGGCATATGAGGGCCGGGTACGGCTACAGTTATGCATAACATCAATTACAGTTATTCAATTACTATACTTATTACGGTGATAAAGGAATCGCACCGAAATGCCGCCAAATGATTGCCAAATAATGACAAAATATAGTCGCCAAACCGTTGCCATCTTGGCGATATCTCGCCAGTTTAGCGAGATAGCAATTTACTCAATGTTGCTTCTGTATGCTTATTTTTCCGACATAGCATCCTTTCTCAAGATTTTCATTTTACGTTACACAGAAAAATAAACAATTTTACACACAATGGGATAAAAAATCATCCATCTATGTGCAAAAATTCGTAACAATACTGTGCATCTGTTGTCACACTGCATTATATAGGACCACTATAGGCTGCTACCCAATACAGGATAGCAGTCTATAGTGGTCCTATATAATAATGATTTCAAAAATTATCTACATAAAGGCCATCATATTACTTTGTACACAAAAAGATGATACAGTATTTTGGAACTACATTTTAGGTTACATAAAATATGCCTACTTGACGAAATCTCGCACTCTTATTAATTACTGTCAGAAAGAAGTGCAGTCAGGAAAATTGATGTTTTTATTCAAAAGAATCATACCTTAGAAAGATTTAAAAGAATTTTAAACGGTAATAAATTCACATATATTTTCCTGAATTATTGAAGAATTTGTCAATAAAAGGCATTCATTGGTCAGTTCTAAAACTGTTTGAAATATTTTTAGCAGTACCTGAAATTTACTAAAAACAAAATCTCTCAACATTTCTTTTAAGCTTATGACATTTTTTTTTATTTTTAAGGCAACGGTTATTTAAACAGTACTAAATTTTAAATGTCAGACAGTTTTTTTTTCTCATTTTTCAAACTTACGTATTTAAGAGGAAGAACTATTGTCATAATGTAATTTTAGACTATCCAATTTGAATACTTAAATTTTATTCGAGGCACAGATATGGATTTTATAATAAAATTCCTAAACTAATCACTCCTTTGAAAAAGGCAAATATATCGCGGTTTCTTCCAACCTTACAAAAGACTGTCTGCAGAAATATCTTACTGACAAATTATATTTTATTTTTTCTTAAGAACAACAAAACGTATCCAAAAACAACAAAAAGGAAAAAGAAAGAAATTGAATTTTTCCGCTAATAAGCCCGAGAATGTTAATTAAGTAAAAATAATTTATCCTTTTTTCGGCTCTATTTTTAACTCCAGCTATATCAAGTTAACTGTAAATAAAGGAAGGAAAAAAATTACTCTCCCATTAGTGTAATTTTCATACAGAGAAGAAAGGTTACTGTCAAGTATTGAGATAACATTAATTTACCGAATCAAATAAAAATTTACAGAAGCTGTAATTTGCATCTGGAATCTTTTGAAAGTGAACAAACGAAAAGGCGTGGAATGTTCATTTTTATGAAGATCACGCGCTGAAATAAAATGATTATAACCATTGTGCAAGCTGAGGAAAGAAATAATTAGACGAAGAGATGTTTTACATTCCTCTACGATCATTATTACGTCCGAGAAGTCTTGACTAAATTGAAAGCAATCTCGACATCGGGAAAAGAAAGAGAAATAAATATAAAAGAAAATCGGAATTAAATTACCCACTGCAATTTACTGTATAACATGTAACAGATGCTGAACTTAACAACAAAACGATTAATGGAGAGCATGTTTATTTAAGAAACGAAAGAGCATACAATTATCTATGCATTAGAAACATATGGAAATTTTAATTACCCCATATTTTTAACCTTTTTGCAATGATTTCTTCTCTAGGGTGTAAATTTTTTATATATATTAAATGGAGAAAGATAAATAAACGTTCATATTTTCAGTCTTTCTGTTTGGACAAAATTACATTTATTTACTTATTTAGCCGTACTCAGTTTTGCTAAATGAGTAAATAAATGTGTCATAATAATCTCTGAGTTTAAAATTCTCTGAGACACGGAGACTATTACAGAATGTGTCCTAATACAAAACTGTGGATAGTAAATAATTAGATAGTAATAGTTAGACAAAAAATTGGTTATCATTTCAATTATCAAAATTTAAGTAGTAATACTATTTTAATTTTAAAACCTGGTGTAAAATTTGGACCTGTTTAAGACAGATCAATTTCGTTTATGTCTGGTCTTATTTCACTTATTTTTAATCGTAAATTAGGATCCACTTTTAATTTTGTTCTGCATTTATTTTTTAAATATAACATAGAAGAAGGTCCTTGTTCTCATACATGGGTTGTCCAAAAAAGGCAATAAAAATTTAATGGCTTTATTTGAAATGTCTTTAAATTCTTTTTTTTTTTTTTTTTGTTCACC
>KK122532.1:85997-102450 GCA_000611955.2 Stegodyphus mimosarum
GTTCAGCCAAAAGTTAACGAGTGTGTTATTTTTGAAATCTACTGTTAGAGTTCGATCACAGGAAATTTTATCAATTATTTTTTTCACGAGATAAAATTTCAGGTACATTTGAACAAAATGGATTTCTAATACAATTTTCCTTTTCACAATCTTCAGGAAAATATACGTTGAAATTATTGATCAATGCAAAACAATGATTTTTTATGTCGGACGCTAATTCTTTTATTTTCAAATTATGTCCGGTTAGAAACTTTCTAAGAATGGTAAAGCTTAAAATATTATTATCCAATTCTTTGATTATTAGCTCGAGTTTTTTTTTATCATTGCATTTATTTTATCTCTAATGGGGAACAACTTAACCCTTTGTCCTTGTAATCCTAAATTTAATTCATTTTATTTTCCAAACTTATCAGCTAAATATGCTAAACGCGCCAACCATAATTCACTTAAATAATAAATTCTGCAATTAAAATTTTTAATCGCAAAGAAAAATTTGAATTTCTGATTGTTCAAAAGTACGATTTAAAACTTTGCCTCTGGATAATCTTACTTTGGAATTTAACGAAAGCGTTTCATGTTCACTGCCCATCTCTTGGCATAAAATCTTAAATATTCTTGAATTTAAAGCTCGGCTTTTAACAAAATTAAAAATTTTCACAGCTTGATTCAAAATGATTTTCGGGTTTCGGAGATTGTTTTGGCTACTAAAGCATCATGAATGGAGCAATGAGTAAATTTAATTTTAGGGACAAGTTCCTTTATTTGAGAAATAACACCGGTATGTCAATTACTTTGAAAATTTCATTTGCAGTTGTTCTATCATGAAAGGTTTCACAAAATAAATTCTCCTCAACAATTTCTTTTTGAGTTCACGAGCTGCTTTTTCCTTGCATAATGTTAAAGCGATATTTTTAGCTGCTGGTAATATAAGGTTTTCTCCAATAGTGTGAGGTCGAATCATTGGGAAGTTGGAGGAAGGCCGCAGTGTGACAAGTGTGGCTGCAGAGTTCGTAATTGCTCACAGCATCGTTTCACGACTTTGGAGACAATTTCAAACTACAGGAACAGCAATCCGGGGGTTTAGTAGTGGTCGTCCACGAGGAACCACACCCGCAGATGACCGGTATATTGCCTTACAGGCCAGAAGAAACAGGCGGCAGACAGCGGGAGAAATCGCTAGACATACGACACAGGCGACTGGACGACCGAAATCGCGTTTTATCGTGGCCAGAAAACTGCACGGTGGTGGTCTGTTTGCACGACGCCCTGTACGGTGTGTACCTCTAACGCTTGCCCATCGGAGAAGGCGTTCTCTTTGGTGCGGGAACACCAGAATTGGAGAGACAATGAATGGGGACGAGTACTCTTTACAGATGAGAGCAGATTCAGTCTGAGTAGCAATTCTCATCGCATACTCATCTGGAGAGAGCGGGGAAGCCGCAATCATCCCTCGAACATCATTGAAAGGGACAGGTATGGAGGTGGCGGTGTTCTCGTTTGGGAAGGCATCATGCTTGGTAGTCGTACAGACCTTCACATCTTCGACGCAGGTTCAGTCAACGAGACCCGTTATTGTAACGAGATTCTTCTTCCATATGTGCGTCTTTTTAGAGGCGCTATGGGTCCGCAGTTCCTTTTCATGGACGACAATGCACCATGTCATCGCACAGTAGCTGCCGAACAGCTCTTAGAGAGTGAGGATATTGAACGTATGGATTGGACGGAACGATCTCCGGATCTCAATCCCATCGAGCATGTATGGGATTTTCTAGGCAGACGCTTGAACAACTCATTGACACCCTCATTCTCAGCATGGGCAGACGCTGTGAAACCTGCCTAGCAGTCAGCGGAGATCATATCCCCTATTAAAGACCGGACGTTTCTTGCTGGACACCCATCATAGAGATGTTTTGGCCTTCAGTCGCATTGCGCTCCATGCTACTTTTCCAATAAAGCTTCTTTTTATCCCTCTGATTTCTCTTTTAGTAAGTGTTGCTTACATTACTTACTCATGTCCTTACGTATTGGGGATCTTACGGTATTAAATGTGTTGATTTGGAAAGCTTTTGTACAAGTTATATTGAAAAACCCGTCTCGTCCTTAATTTTTGCACACCCGTGTACATATTATATACTAACTTACTTGCTCCAAAAGAAGCTGTTATGTTCAAGAGCATAAAATTACACTAAATAATCCCGTTCAAAAGATTTTTTAAACAGTTTCTTAACTGCTTGTGCCACTTTTATAAATTTCCACTAATGTTCATACCAGAATACATATATTATGGTTTTAAACAAGAATAGTTGAAAGAGTGAAATTTGTAAAATGGAGAACACTACTAGTTGATTGATACGTAGAGGTAACAATGTATTAATTCTTTTAAAATGTTTGAACCTTGGGTTCATCTCGTTTGTTCTAATGCTGTTTCAGTAACTGGTATGAATTCTGTTTCGACTAGTAATTTTGTACGTATTTTTACGTAAATAATTTACATAGTTATACTTGCCTTCAACGTGCAACAAGTTAACCATTACAATTTAAAAATTTAGAAACATTTATATATAACTAATTATCGCAATTAAATTATATTCATCTGTAGCATTTCATCCTGAAGTCATGCACCCTTCTATTCTACATTTTTATATTTTAAGAGCGGGTTATGTCATTTCAGAAATTAAATGCTGCTGGTTATCTTATTCGCCAGAGAAATAAAAACTTGGCCGCTAAATCAATGCCAAGGTCTGAGCACTATGCTGTGCAACACTTCAAGCGATAATTCAATACTTATGTAACAAGACATTGACATATCAATTTCAATTATCTAAAAAGCTTTGTGATAAAATAACTGAGAACCGATTTTCAAAAACTCAGATTAAAGAACAAAATGCTTTGAGCTAGTAGATTTCTGACTTTGAATTAGACGCTTTGAATTTTACGGTTTTTTATATACAAATAAAACTTCTGTAATTCAGAAATATATTGGATAATATTTACATAAGTGTTTTTAACCTTAAACGCAGATTTTCGGTTCTGTAAATTCATACCCTGATATCTGTAGCACTTTTAAATAAATATTTTTTAATTACGCAAGTTTATGTACGTTTGCAAAAACATGCCAAGAATAGAACCCAGCACTAACTTACAATTCGTCGCAAATACGACTATATTCCAATATCTCCCTCAGAATCCTTACTTAAGCTGAATTAATATTTTATTCCAAATAAAAGTTTCTTTTTGCTTGCCTTCTTTTCTTTTGCCCATCAGGGGAACTGGAGTGAGAAATAAATTTCTCACGAGAACAGGAAACAGATCGAATTCCGTTTCCTGTAAGCGATAAAAAGAAATTGTTTCGACCACAGCAGATTTCCCTTCCACGGCTTTAAAAATTGAACAGGTGAGATCCGCACCTGGGATTCGGTTTTAAGGGTTTCAGAAACGTAATGCAGTTTTGGAGTTGAAGCATCTGAATTAAACGCCACAGATAAAAAAAAATCTAATTCAGTCTGGTTTTAGAATGATTGTTAAGAGAGGATTTTAATTTGTTTTTTATTTATTACTGAATAGAAAAAAGATTTTTGATTTACATTATGCTGCTGTTTGCTATTTGCAGCTGGAAGAAATATTATATTTTGTGAATTTCGTCTAAAACAGCATCTTATTCATCAATGATTCTTCGGATCAATTCATTGATCAATTATTCTTCGTATAGTACTTGGTCATTTTATTGTAAACGCATTCCAAAACCGCAACTGTACTTAATCTCTAATTATTAATCCAAAAGGGCTATTAGTCTCAAAATAGAATTTTGCTTCGAATAGCTATAAATGCGTCGTTACACTTTTCATTCGAGGCTGTTGCCATTCGGCAAAAACTTAAGACATTTTTCTTTCAAATTGAATTTGTCTGTTGTGGATTAACAAACTAAGCTATTTGAAAGTAACGGTAGCATTTCATAAGCCTATTCGTTCCATACTTTTGAATCAGATTAATGTAAATAATAAAAACGCATTTAATGTTTGATCTAGCTAATTAAAAATGTTCAATATTTTTATAGAATGAGGATACATATTTTTTATTATTTATGTCAAATTTAGTGCAACTTTCTTGAAAACGAGCAGTGGCAACTCTGTAAGGAATAAAACATTTCCTTACCTTCAGGCCGTGAGACTATCGGAAATTCGCTGTTTTTAAATATTTTATGATTTTGCTGTTGAGCTGAATTTCGTGTTTCGTGAAATTTACGTAATTTCGTGTTATTAATAGAACGACAAAAATAAATAAAAGAAACAAATCTGAAAAGGTTCAGATTATAAGGATTCGCCCAAAATGTTAAGATTTTTTGCACTCTCGTTTAGACATTAGACAGTCCACAAGTCTGGTGCTATGGTCACTTCTCCATTTATTTTTTCTCTTTAGCTTTATTATTGCAAATATGCCATAAACAATTCAACAGACAAATTACAAATATTTTAAAAGCAACATAGCAGCATATGTTTAGAATTAGTGATGTAGTGTTAAGTGTTGGCACTTTTCTTCAGTCTTTTCTCAGTTTGTCATATCAACATTCAGTCTTCTCAGTAAGATGGCTTTCAAATTTTTGTGTCTTTTTATTATTGAAGTTTTGTGTGTGTTTACCAAACATGATTTTTAAAATTCGAAATTCAAAATTCAGACTTCCAGTTGAACATGTTCCAGTGGAGGATAACGTTGTTCAGAATTCAATGGCTATAGATACCGTCGGTTTATCACAGTGCATACATGCATACATGCAGATTCTTCATTATTTAATTTCTTTAAAGATAGCTCAAGGAGATAATATTTGGTATCAAATATCCCGTTCGGGTTAACGCCCTTTTATGCTAAACATGCTTTGTAAGCCATCTTACCAAGGAAACTGAATGTGAATATAATAAGTTGAGAAACGGCTACAAAAAATAGAAAAAGACATTATACCAATATTTAACACTGCATCAGGAATCGTAAATACACAGTCCAGTCACATTAATGTGACCATCTGTCAAAAGCCAGAATAACAACCTTTCGCAGAGCGGACTGCTGCGAGACGTGCAGGAAGAGAGTCACATAGGTCCCTGAAGGTGTTCTCTGGGATGTTGAGCCATGCCGACTCTAATGCCGTGGCCAGCTCCGCTAGATTACGCGGTTGAGGATCCATGGCGCGAACAACTCGATCGAGATGGTCCCACAGATGCTCGATTGGGTTTAAGTCAGGTGAGTTTGCTGGCCAGGGGAGGACGGTAAACTCATCCTGGTGCTCTTCGAACCACGCACGTACACTGGCAGCTGTATGGCACCTCGCATTGTCCTGCTGGAAGATGCCATCATCCTGAGGAAAAACAATGCGCATGTAGGGGTGAACATGGTCCGCAAGGACAGATGCGTACTTGTATTGATCCATTGTGCCTTCCACAATGATCAGTGAACCTAGAGAATGCCAGGAAAACATTCCCCAGACCATAATGCTCCCGCCTCCAGCTTGGACCGTTCCGGCAATGGTTGCAGGGTGGTTCCTTTCAGAGGTTTCACGCCTTATACGCCAACGTCCATCTGTCCGATGGAGCATAAAACGCGATTCATCCGAAAACGCAACCTGTCGCCACTCAGTGGACGTCCAGCTGCTGTACTGGCGTGCAAATTCTAGCCTTCGCCGTCGATGAACAGCAGTCAGCATAGGTGCACGAACCAGGCGTCTGCTTCGGAGGCCCAGACGCAGCAATGTTCGCTGAATAGTACTTTGGGAGACACTTTTGGTAGCCCCTTGGTTCATTTTGGTGGTCAGTTGCTCAACGGTAGCCCGTCTATCTGCCCGAACGCATCTCCGCAACCGTCGTTCGCCTCTGTCATCTATGGCCCGTGGTGCACCACATTTGCCACGTCGCTGATTTTGGACAGTCCCATTTTGCCATGCACGGTACACTTTTACCACGGCGGCACGCGAACAGTTCACAAACTCAGCCGTTTCGGAAATGCTTCCACCCTTGGCCCGAAAGCCAATGATCATGCCCTTTTGGAAGTCGGATAAATCTCTTCGTTTCTGCATTACGCCAACGATTGAAATGTTTTCCGAAGCCCTCACACACCCTTTATATACGCTCAACTGCACTGTGCTGCCACCTGCCTTCTGTGATTAGTTATTTAACTCTGACATGGAAAGTACGTGGTGGTCACATTAATGTGACTGGACTGTGTATATGCGTCTATGCTGCTTTTACAATTTGTTTGACTTTGCTTTTCACTTGCATATGAGGTAAGTGCGACTATTAAAATCTGAAAACTTTCGGATTTGTTTTTAGATTTTTTTGTATTTTAGTTCTATACTATATGTTTTTTTTTTCATTACTATTCTTTACTTTCGAAAGCGATAAATATTAAAAATCACTACCTCTCTCGCTGCGAATTATATCATGGATCTCGTACACGATACCTAATGCTTAGAAAGGATGTTAAATGGTTTAATGCCTTACAACTACTTCAACTTCAGTGTTAGACGGCTCGGGATTAATATTGGGTTAAAAAATAACTGCACCAATAGCTACTTATAGGTCTTAATTTCCAGTCTTATAGAAGATTTAAAATAACTGTTATTCTAAACTTCTACAAAATTCAAAATAATCTACTTTTCTTACCCGTTTTATATGTGTAGGATTGACGAGCAAATTTAAATTCTTAAAGTTTCCTAATTTTATGCTTTCGTTATCAACGCAAACTGTTTATAACAGGAGCAAGCATAGTTTTGAATCGATTATCATATTATTATTTGCCTGAATACAGTAAATATAAAATTCCACTACTAATGCTTTTCCCTTTTGTGTTCTGATAACATTTTTGTGCTCTACAACAATGGATGGATTGGAAGCGCATGGCACAATCGGAACTTTGAAAATCGAGCAATCAAACGAATGATATTGCGAATCAAACGAATGATGGATGGAACGCATGCAGAATACCTTGATAAAATTCACTTTATCAAAAGAAACACTTTGCAGTTCTGAAACTTTACAAACGATACTCGTACAGCTGTTATCACTTTAACAGAGCAGAATCAGTATTTAAACCTTAGACTACTAAAAACATTAAACACAACGCAATGCATAGCAAATCTAAAAAGCAAACCTCACATGGAAAAATTTCAATACACCGAAGTCGACTCTGAACTGAAAGATTGAGACCTGATGCTTTCTCCAAACGTATATACACCTCGGACGCCAAGAAATCTTTATTTTCCATTTCTAGAAATTACTGGAAGGCTTATATGGTTAAAGCTACACATAAGAACCGTATTGTTACATTTACATAAAGAAATAAACTGTAATTATTTAATTACTGTATCAGTTACAGTTATACAGGGCTGGACCAAAATATCACTAAATTTGTCGACTTTTGGCTATTTCTAGCCTAATTTGGAGACAAAAATTTCTTTCTTGGCGATATCTCGCCAGTTTAGCAAGATTATTATTTATGTCAGACTAGTTTTAAATAGACTAGCAACTGTAATCTTATTTTTCCTGCAAAGCTTCGTCTCTACAGACTCTTCATCCTACAATACACAGATACTACAATTTCACATATAATTGTCCTACAATTATTTACATATATACAAAATCCGTAGCATTATAACTTAGTTCTGAAATTCCTTTTATAATTTTTTAATCTTTAATCATAGCAGTCACAATACAACAGCAATGCAGGAGCTGAAAATTTTCACACCCCTCACAATGAATAATAACACACTATTTAAGGTAAACGGAGTAAAAACATACATCATTTGCGTTAAAGACCGTAAAAGTACATAAACCTTCTCTGCCTTGAAGACATGTTTTTGCAGAACATTTCCTACGACAGTCAAATCATATGTTCGTTCTGAGGAGTTGTTCAAATCTTGGATATGCATTGAAATTTTAAATAAGTGCTGACGAACTTAGCTCGTGCTATTTAATGATGTGGTTTAAATTTATCTATTTTAGAGACTAATAAATACTGCAATATTAATTATTAACAAATTGCAATATGAACTATTACACTGAGCTATTTCACAGCGTGCTTTGCTTAAGTAGTATTTTTTTTCATTTATTTTTAGCTGCAAGCAGCTATCTTCAAATTAGTTAAGTCTGTAAGATGCTCGACGTAAAACCCAAAATCAAAATAGAACCCATAAATCAAAATAGAACTTACTATACCTTTTATTTTTACTTCTAAACTACAGTCAGGTAGCCAGACTTCACTTCTCATGTTATTATAGAGTGCTATAAAACACATAATCATTGTTACAATAGGATGGTTTATTAATGTACATATTAACATTTTACATTACAGGCATGTGTACGTATTATGTATTGTGCATTTCTTCTGACTAAAACCAATAATTATATTCTTATAATATCAATATATCATACTGTTTTAGTTACCTTCACCTGCACTAGCTATTATAATATTACAATACATCAACAAATGTCATCATTATATACACGCAATTTATTACTTTTCATGACATGGTTTTCATACTAATTATAGATTTACACTAAATATAGAATCTTACTTGTCACTTTCCATTATATATTAATAAAGTGCATTTAATTAATTAGAAATGTGTTGAAAACAGGACTTTATGCGCTAAGAGATTTTGCTACGTACAAGAATGTGCCATTAAATCTTCCATGTAATCAAATTACACGAGCAAATTAATTCCGAATTTCGTATTCCTAAAACAAAAACGCTTATATTATAAAAACGTTATTAACTTCCAAGCAAATAACACTGCACTTGATAGACGTAACCCTTTTTAGAAATATGTATTTCTTTAAGCATTTATTAATTAACTAAAGTATTTATCCTAATTACAAAAAAGTCATTTTAGTTTTTTAATTAGCTTTCTGTTTAAACTCTGAAGCCGAAAAACTCGTTACTTTCATCCAAAAAAAAACATGCAAATTGAAATGTCTAATTAGCTTTCTTGTTTGAAATTTACTCGGTTTGGTAGATTCTTGTTTTTCTGAAACAAAAATACCATCACTTTGTTTTTGTAGATGTGTTTACGTATTATGTTAGAGCCCATTTATACGAGTTATTCAAAACTAACGTCCGTACACTCAAAGATATGATAATGAAATGTTTCCTTTATTTGCTACGATAGGAATATATCTGGCTGGAAACTTCTCAAATGGAATTATTTCAATACTCTTATGTTTATTATTGATAATAATAAACATATATTTCGCCTTTCGTGCTATTAATATAATTCTTTGTTTCCGTAATGTAGCTTCCCTTTCAAAAGGAAAATCTTACAAATAGTGCAACGAGATGAGATGAATCAATGATTAATAAATAATTTTCTAATTTCAAGGTAAGAACCATTCATGTATTATAACAACAAAGGATCTGGATGACAGATGTAATGTCACCAGTGTTTCTCTCTTAGGCTCCAAATAGGTATGGCAAGCTAAACTTTTGGGTTGCAAAACTTTGTCAGGACTGAGTGTTCTGTGCGTAGTTTTGGCAAACATCTTGAAGTAACTCCTTAAAGTCCTAAAGTCCTGATCTGGAACATGGAGCTGAAATCAGCTATGTTCTGGTGTAGATACTATGATATAGGTGGTATAATAACTGTACTTGGAAGGGATTTAAAATCCTCTTTTATTAAATCAATGTTATTTACAAATCACTTCCCAACTCGGGAGGGATACAGAAAGTAAAAGACCACACTTGGACTTAAATTAACAATCAGATAAATTTAAACTAAAACTAAATAGAAATTTAATTGATCTTTGCTCACAGAGCTCTTCGCGGAGTTGGCCTCTAACTAAATGGTGCGTAGCAAAAATTACTAATACTAGCACACTTGGATTTATTTCAATAAGCAATCACGTAGCAAGCACTATGGCTTATAAATTTAGCTGCTCGCTGGTCAGGCGAACGTCGAACAGAATGACCGTGATCTGAGACTAAAAGCTCTCTCACACTGAGAGGTTTCTACCTCTGGTTTAAATAGTACTTGGCTCTACTTCAAATTAGCATAAGCTGAAAACGCGCGCTTCTTCTGACGGGAAGTTGAAACTGAGAAGAGATAGAAAGATTTAAATTAAAATAAAACTTTGTTAGTTTAACTAAAACTTACAACTTTAACTCAGATACATAAGTTTGAATAAAACGTTAGTTTAATTTCTTCATGATCCTTAATACGTTACACTTTCTGGATAGTGCAATTATAAAATCTTAGTACTGGTCAAGTAGAGCAATAAATTTTATTTACATAGGAAAAGTACTAACTAGCTTGTTACAGTAGCAGTGGCGCATTGTAATGTCAGCATATAATTAATTTCAGAATCAAAACATCCCGCAAAAATGCAGTACGAAATACGGTTTGCGCCACATATCTTTGCCAAGAATAAATGGGGCAGCTGCATTAAGTTATAACGGCAAATGCTTTTCCACCATAGTCAGTTGTTTTTGTTTGATGGCTACAAGTGCTTAGATTGCAGAAATACAATATTGTACTTACTGTTTTAACGTTTGGTGTTTATTTAAATAATTCTTATGACAGATGCCATTTTATTTACATTTTGAGATAGTCTTTACCAATAAAAAAATGGTCGAAATGTATTGACATGCAATGTTGCAAAGTCTCTTAATCAGGATCTAGTAATCAAACTAGAAAGAAACATTTAAGATGTGAAAAAGAAAATACGGTAATACATTTCTCCATTTTGGCTTTTTTTCCAACAACAATGATATTAATGAGCAACCTCTTTTTTTAATTTGCAATGGCACTTTGGTTATGAAAGGGATTAAGTAGTCAAAATAAAAAAAACTTCTTGAATGCAAACCTGCTGCTTACATCAATAAATCAAAAGTATATTCTAAGCAACTGTTAAAATCTTCAAATAAAGGAATTAGTATTTGAAATACTTATGACTGTTAGCAAAAAATATTTAATGGCATCATTCGAAGTTTCATATTTGATTGCTAAAACTCAAAAGCCATTTACTTCTACCGCAGCCAGTAGAATTTCTGAAATTACTAAAGAAAGGCTCGAACAATTTATTACTGGTATTTCTGATTCAGTTGGATAAAACAAGTGATAATTCAAATATAGCTCAGTTGTCAGTATATGACAGATACATTTATAAAGGAAACACTAATAAAGAGTTGTCATTTTGTCGTCGTTTGGGTATCCTTTGGAAGGACCACAGAAGAGGAATACAAGTATACTGAAATTGACGACGTTTCTAAAACTAAAGTTTAGGATAGAGACATTGCACTGGACTAGGCATAGATGGTGCAAAAGGGCGATGACGGATGAAAATATTGGTTTTATTAAATTTAATAAAGCTATTGGTAATGATTCATGCAACTTTTATTCTCTGCCTGATCCGTCGAGAAGCTTTCAAAGCAACAACATTAGCAATGGAATTGAACGATATGCTTCACTAGTTGTCAGAATTGTAAATTTATTAAAAGCTTGCCGTTAGCGACCGTTTGTTTCAAATATCTCTAAAAATATACAAAACATTGTTATTATATGCAAACGTAACACTGATGTCAAGAGGACGATGTTTAAGATTATTGTTTTTAGAAGAGGAAATTATTATATTTTTAACGGAACAAATATCTTATCTTGCTGGGCTTTTTCAGATTGACTTACGGCTATCAAAGACGTGCTATTTATCGGAACGTTTTGTTAAACGGTCTCAACTTGTCTCCTCAAGGAAGAAACAACAATGTGCTTACTTCGAAATGTTCTGAACTGTCGACAATTTTAAAATTAAAAAAAATAGTCATTGTAAAATTTTAAGTGGAAGGATTGTAATAGATCACTTAAAAATCCTAGAAACATAATTTCTCAAATACTTTTATTTCGAATTATTATTTCAAAAATTTTGGATTCAAAATTCATTTCTGATTGATGTTAATGAGGCTAATCACCTGCCGCATGAAGACCCAGAGTAATCTGTTGAGCTATCGAGTGACTCATTAAAACTTGAGTTCCCACAAAAATCCTTGACTGAATTCTGAATTGGTGTTAGAATTGAATTTCCCATAGTTTATGAAAGGGTATTAAGTGATTCCCTGCCATTCAGCACCACATACATATGTGAAGACTTTTTTAACTTTACCATGTATTAAATTCTTTTCATTCAGTTTTATCATCTTTACTTCAAATATTGTTCTGCGTTGAAAGATGTTATAAGCAATTTACATCCAGCAGTATCAAATATTGTACCAAGATTTAATTTGTTATTCAGCAAGCATATCCGTCTCATTAAAGCTAGATTTTATTTCATTAATTTTTATATACTTGTAACAAACTCTTAAACTGCTGCTTTTCATATTTATATTGTTTACCAAAGAGGAAATATTATTTACGGAAGAATTTTGTTACCATTTTTTCTTTACATTTAATTTTCGGCATAGCGAAAAAATACCAGTGGGGAAAAGGGGTCATTGATGAAAAACGTTTAAGAAACCCTGTTCTAAGCAAACAATTTCTTCATCTGTTTTATAAAGAAAATAATATAGAAATTCAGGCACTTAATACTGAAAATTTATAGCTATGTAAATTACATTAAATACAGTGTTTATCCACGCACAATTTCATTACATCGTTTCTTAACTCTATCACTTACATTATATCAATCATTTTATTTTATGGATAAACGTGTCATCATTCTTTATTACTCAAACTTAATTAATCTTTATGGTCTTGATAATATATGGTATGACAGATTGGATTATTGTATGAATATATGAATTATTGCGTGATATTTATGATAAAGACATTTAATCTTGTGACAATGGATATCAATTTTAATCCAACAGAAAACTTCATATATCTCTGAAGATATTCCATTTCCCTTTCCTTAACTACAAAGGGTCAAAGAAAAAATAATTCTTGTCATCGTTATTACAGTTTGTCAAAAGTAAAATAAGAGTTATAATAATGCCGTAATAAATTTTCAAAATTAAAGCAATATGTACGAAATATATTTCTAAAATATATTTTTCAAACGTTTAAATGAATCATGTCTTTTCCAAGATATATAACACTGATGGTTACACAGTGAACATTTTACTGTAATTTGAGACCATATTATATCTCTATACACCATCATTTATGTAATCAAATGAATATAATATTAGGGAAAATTTTAAACCAATTTTATGGCTATTTAGACAAATGTGCCCTGACAAAACAAAGGACATTTTCAATTAATGAATTTGTGGTAAAAATAGTAATTGTTCTCTCTCTTGTAAGCTCTGGTAAATACTTTCTCTGCTGAGCATACAACTGCATTAAATTAGAATATTTTAGGCATGTTAAGAAACAGAAACTACCTCATTACAATACAGCTCTTCACTCTTCAAAAAGAATGTGCATTGAAATGTGTCCTACTTTCTTTTTGTTTTACTTCTGTTCCTTCAGTGCGTTAAAACAAACTTGCTGCAGGGCAGATCAGTTTTGGCACAAGAAAAACTAAATTTGCCGTAAATGTTAGTCTCAGATGTGTAATTTTATTATGAAATGAAAAGAATTTCTCAAACTCTTTAAATAAGGAAAAGTAAAACTGGATCAATGGTTTAGCTGAAAGAAAAGTTCAAATTTCTACTGGAGTTTAACGCATTCAATTAACATCTTGCTCAGATTTTTATATTATGTTCAATAAGTATAACTTTTATTAACATGTCTACAAAATATTCATTTAAACTACCTTAAATATAATATATTGTAATATATTTTGTAGCACCTCAGTCCTGAATGTACTCTTTCGTTCAATAAAGATGTACTTTTAAACATTCTCTCATGACACTTCAGCATACGTCCGTTACATTTTATTCTTCCTTCGTGTAGGAAACTTCTGATTTATATCTCATAAATGTAATCAGAATTGAAATAGCGTGCGCATGATTTTGAAAAACAAAAGCACCAAGTATACTTCGTTCTATGTAATCTTCTTCTTCTCTCCCTAATTCGTTGCACATCAAATATTTTTATCAAAAAGTGCAGATTAATTCAGTGCTGAATGCATATTTTATCAAAAGTAAATGGTTGAATTTTACATTGTAACTATATTGCTTTTTCGATAGAAATGAAGCTGTTAGATTTTAATTTAAAAATTAAGTATTAGGTTCTACTTTCATCTAATTTCTGTTTAACATTCATAAATTTGTTTCATCAATTTATCCCATATATGTAAAATATTAAAAGTAAGAGTCTGAAAACTATGTCAAAGAAAAGGCTATAGAAAAGTATTTCTTCTTCTTTTTGCAAATTAGTAGATCATGTTTTAAAGAGTAGTTTTAAAATATTCTTACTGAAAAATAGCTGGAACGTAAAATAGCAGATAAAATATCTCCTGCTTTATATCTTGTTTACACATGTTTCATTATAAAAGTGCTGGGAATAAAATAGCATAAAATTCGGGCACAAACGAGTTACCTCATTTGTCCTTAACATTCAAACTATTCCCCTTGAATCTTTAATGTGTCGCATCGGTTTTTGGTGACTGCCGTTTTCAGACTTCTGTTTTTTAAAATATCAAGGAAACGAATACAGTGCCTGCCGTTCATTAAACTCCTTGGTTGCGATTATTGCCACTTATTGCTTTCAAATTTATAAGACCCTAACAAATATTACATGATAAACAATGCAAAAATCGCCGTTTATTAAACGCATCTTCGCCGTTCACAAAACTCACATCGGTAAAAGTCTGATTCTCCATTGCTAGAATATCCTATGGTGTCTATCAAAGCTCTTTGTAATTCATGCATTTAACTCATTAAAGGGCATGGCTCATTAAGCAATCACTTATACAGTGCTACAAAAAAAAAACTGGTTTAGCTGAATTTCGTCCACTGTTAGATTTGCTAACACTTCTTTGATAAAGATATGTTGGTTCTGTCCTTTTCCTGTGAGGCACTTTCCTATCAAACAGATTTTCCTGTCAAAGCTTTTTGTCCTGACTGAAACTGAGAGTAGCATAATTTCTTTACTTTAAAATTAACAAAACTCCTCAGAGATGTGCTAAATGAGTGAATGTTCTTCTGGTTAAACGAAATGTGGTACTTAAACAAGCCTAGGTTTTCCTTCTCTAATGCCTCGAGCTAATAGAAGCTATTATTAATTACTCTTGGAATACACAACAATTTCTTCTCAGCTCTACTTTCTCCTATTACTATCACACAAAGAGAATGTATGTATGCGATGTATGTAAATGTATGTATGCAACATTCTGAAGGAATATGTGATCTTTGTTCAAGTTAGAATATATCAAACCTCAAGGTATTTTTATTTGTTAGCATATCGTTACAAATATTGTTGACTAGCTGTACCCGCCCGGCGTTGCCCGTGCATTTAGAAAATGCAGATAAGTGAATAGCGCAGGAATAGTAGTGTAGGACATGTAGACTGTCTCTCTCTCTTCCCCCCCCCCACACACACAACATTCCCCGTCGATAAAAAGGAACAATATATCCTAACCATGAGCCATCTGTTAAAAAATTAGTTTAAATGAGAACAGACCTCATATTAGCACATGCTAGGAAACCGTAGTCATGTGGTTATAATCATTGGTCTGAAGTTTAAAGAAAAGTAAAACATAAAAAATTCAAAATCAAAGATAGGAAAGAGTTGAAAGGGAAAGATAGAGAGTACAGTACAGAAAAAATAAAAAGTAACGAAAACATGGATGAAATAAAACATCCTGCTTACAGGAAATTTGGAGTTGAGAACCAATTAAATTTTTAATTTAAGTGTAAGTTAAACTTAGATGACAATGAATTAGAAGAGGAGAGTGTTTGTGTATGTTTGTGGAGCTCGGGCTGGGGTCGCAAGGGCCCCTGACCGATTAATGTCTGTTGGTACTGCAGCACTGGGAAGCAGCACCATTCGGATTATTGCTCATGCTCTCAAGAGAGCACTAAACAATAACATCATCATTTAAAGCATGACAGTCAGAGTTAGTTTGGGAGAGTGGAGAGTGGCAATAATTTTTCTTTAGATTGTCCTTTTCGTTAGAGAGCCTCGGGATAAACTATATTTAATGTTCTTCCATTCGGAGCTAAGATGTGTAGATTATCGGCATTACCAACTCTTGAACAACCCACGTACAGTTGACCATGGGAGAAACACGGCTTACGGAGGTCGAGCCCTACAACTTTGAGAGATTGTCCTTGTGCCTTATTAATGCTCATCGCGAAACTCAAACGAACAGGGAATTGTAGACGCTTAAACTGAAACGGGAGATCGGAAGGGATTATAGGAATTCTTGAAATAAACACATCTTCGCCTGCAGCATGTCCGGTCATGATGGTGGAATTGTTATAAATCGATTTAATAAGTTGAAAATAAATGATAGCAACAAATCACAATAATAGCAACACAATAATGCAAATTAAGAAACAAAAACTGAAGAACAAAAACTTTATAAAAAATAATTTTTTT
>KK122532.1:104061-132322 GCA_000611955.2 Stegodyphus mimosarum
CTTGTGCCTTATTAATGCTCATCGCGAAACTCAAACGAACAGGGAATTGTAGACGCTTAAACTGAAACGGGAGATCGGAAGGGATTATAGGAATTCTTGAAATAAACACATCTTCGCCTGCAGCATGTCCGGTCATGATGGTGGAATTGTTATAAATCGATTTAATAAGTTGAAAATAAATGATAGCAACAAATCACAATAATAGCAACACAATAATGCAAATTAAGAAACAAAAACTGAAGAACAAAAACTTTATAAAAAATAATTTTTTTAAAATTTTTCTAATTCAAAAATCGAAAATCGGGCTTCGAGGTCTGGTGGCCAACCCCTTTGTGCTTCCGTGTAAAAAATTCCAGGTCCCTGCGTGCGATAGATTTGGCTGGAGAGCTCGGTCAGACAAATGGACAGACAGGCAGACAGACAGACAGACACATTACATTTGCTTTTATTATGTAAGATGCAAAGCGTACTTTATGAGCCTGTCTGCGGCCTTAAGGTTATAGGCGGTTTCGAAATGTCATAACTTTTACTTGTTATCTTTTTCAAATGCTCGATTCTCCCTGGAAGTTTCACGACGATTGTTGTCTGAAAGTCCGATAGCTTTCTTTAATGCAAAGCGTACTTTATGAGCCTGTCTGCGGCCTTAGGGTTATAGGCGGTTTCGAAATGTCATAACTTTTACTTGTTATCTTTTTTAAATGCTCGATTCTCCCTGGAAGTTTCACGACGATTGTTGTCTGAAAGTCCGATAGCTTTCTTTATGGCCACGGCGTTTGGTATTTTAACTTACCTAGCTCCGTTTACATTCATGTGACTATTCTCACAATGTACTTCTGTGTATTAAGTCGCTGACTCAAACTTTTTTCCCTCAACCGGCGTTTTCAAAAATAACTGCATTCTGAATTGTCTGAAGTTCTTCAGTAACCTTGTATATGTTTTAATGTATATATAAACCTTGTAAATATTTTAATGTATGTATAAACCTTGTATGTATTTTACTGTCCCTAAAGTGCCTTACATCTATGTTTAGTTTAAGTACAATAATATTTAGCTTGTGAAATGTGTAAAGTAGCCAATAGAGAACAAATTATTAGCACTTCAAAAATACTCATTATATACCTAGATGCAATTTATGTCCCTAGTGTTCATTTATAACTAATATTTCTTGCTCTACATACTGTGGCGTTAAATAAAGCAAAGAAATGTTCACTCTATAACCATATCCTATATTCTTTTGATACGAGATTAATCATGTGATCTTAGTATCCAAAGAAGCAATAAGGTCTTTTTAATTCTGAAGAAACTTGCTTTGATAATGCGAAAGTGACGTTATTCTTCTGGAAAATTACCCGAAAGATGTTCGAAGTGTAATATTGCGATTGATTGTATAATCTTATTGGCGTATCAAGTACTCGTTAAAGTGGCTAGATCTCTTGAGACGTTAATTGCTGTTAAAAACAATAGCATCCAACACTAGACCGTGATTTGTAAGAGGTGGTAAAGCAATGCCATTTAGCCTGCCACGCACAATGTTAGAATCGTCACTGCAAGTTGTGACAAACGCAGACTATGCTTCTTAAAAAAAATGTTGTTACGCTATTAATGCGCAACCCAATAAATGGCATATAACACCGAAGAACATGTTACCTTTCGCAATTACTGAGCTAATATGTTGATGATATCGAACTATCAGTATATGACTTCCTGGAGTTGAAGATCTTCTCTTGGTGTTGTTCCATATGATGTCCAGAAACTTCAATTCATTTTTCACGATCTTTTCCAAACCAGTCAGCTTCTGCATGACGTTTCAATTTCTGAAACAGACCAACTTACTCGCCTGGGTTTATCACTGAATGAAACATTACCTCCTCTCGTGCTAATAGCTTGTTCTCTGTCGCATGTCCGACTGTCAGTGTCAGACATATGTATATATGGTTTCTTAGAAGATGTAAAGGTTACCTTCGTTGTTGTTGAATACAGACTATAATTCCTATTCAATCACAAAGCACTTAGAATTAATCACGTAATTTAATTTCATCAGGGTACGTTTCAAGTTCTTGTTTGCATAGCTTCGAAACTTAAACAGCAGTAAAACTGAAACCGAAATTATTTGCTCTTATTGCCTAATTTACATATATGAAAAATAAAGAATGCTACGATTGAAGCTACGTTGCGTCTAGGTGTTCTTTCTTATGTATAGCACTACAAACACATACGTCCTTTATAGGACATTAGTATTCTTCTTTTAAATGGAATGATATTATAAAAATTTATAAATATCCATACATTGCACAAAAATTAAAAATACGTATTACTAAGAATTTGCATTGATTTCTGATGACAAAACTGTTTGCTTGACAACGGAATAAAATTTAAAAATATATATTTACTTCCTTGTACGAAGTAACATCGAAGTATAGTAAGCGCAAAAAACTTCGGGTGCCATATTTCAACTAAAATATGCATTTTGACAGATATCGAATGCAATTTAACGATGTTTTTGCGTGACATCTGACAGAGTAAAGAACTCTTTTTCCCCAAAAAAATTATAAAACTGATTTAAAATGGATTATGAAGAGAATTTTTCGTGACGTCTTTGCGTACATTAGTATGTATGTATGTATCTCTCATAACTCAAAAACGAATAGCCTCAGAACATTCAAAATTTGTATATAGGACTGCTGTAACATGTAGATGTGCACCTCCCGTTTTGCTTGCAATCGACCGCACCAAACGTATATATGTGTATATATATATATATCCACTCATCAGTTTCATTATTCTTATACATTTGCACACTGTGCATTTTTAGCTTTAAAAATGATTGAATTATTTTATTCTTGTCTTCCGGTTAAGGTTTTTATGCCATTAGTTTTTAAAAGTTATTTAAGTGCGGCTAAGCCTAACTATTTTTACGAAAGCAGCCATATTTGTTTACATTTGAAACTTAGCAGAATAGGGGATTTGTTGCCAATCTAGATTCACAACAACACAAATAACGTCTTCTTTTATTATTGCGAATTAAATCATACTCAGACCATTCTGGAATCCCATATATTGACTCAGCATAGCATCCACAACAAACTAAGTCAGTTTCTACGCTCGGCGTTTTTTTGCCAAGTGACACCGAAAGTAACTTTCACTTTTGTGTGCAGAAAAATCTGCCGAATTGCTTTTTTTTTTGTGTACAAACTGTAATTTGAATTGTAATTTTTTATAATTGTTTTAACTGTATTTGGTATTTATGTTTTTCTATATCTTTCAATTTTTAATATAGATATTTTGAGTTTTTATGTATTTTTGCCTTGACGCGGAGTGAGAACTGAATTAATTATATGAGAAATATATCTCTAATGAAATTCGAGGAAACAAATTTAAATGAAAGGCGCGAAAAAAGGCGAATAATTTAATATTCAGCAGAAGGAAGTCATGTGGTGTGCACATCAGATCTAAAAAAAATGAAATGAGAGGGCATAGTATATAATTTATTTTCAAGAATTTTTTCGTAGAATTCAATTAAGGGGAAATTCACTTTTTGATTTAAATACCTTCCACCTAAAACATTTTCACGGTCTATGAATCTTTTTTAAAATTGAAACGTCAGTATTTATTAATTCTTAACAAATGTTGTTATGTGTAAAATATGCATTTATTTACATTTATTTCGTTTCAGATACTTTTTTCTCTTGCAATATTCTCTGCTTCCACTTGTCATCCTTCCAAAGTCTTGCTTTCATCTATTCAGAGCATCGCTTTTCAAAAAACGAAAGCAAAATTTCTCGAAATACATTTTGCTGCCCTTAAATTCGTGGGTAATTACCGTGAAATGAGTTTTCCGCAGTAGTAAGAGGAACTGAAGCAAGCGAAACAATTTCAATTTCTCGCATGATATATTATTTTATGCGAAACAAAATAATAATATCTACAAGATCTTATTTGCGTAAAATTTTTAAATTCACTATCATTCATACTTCTTTTTAAAATTCATTTCTTCTTTTCTTGATAACATAAAAGTCCAATAACTTAAAAAAACGTGAGAGGAAAACAGATTTTCAGAAAATCTTCTCGTTTAACAAATTTTTATGGCCTTCAATATTTATATGAGTAAACTGCTAACTACTTATACAAAATGTTTTATTAAGTTAATAATTTATACCTTTATTTCAGCCTTTTAAATGTCTGTTATCGAATGACGTTTTTCAAATAAGCAGCAGAGGTGAAAGATAAAAATATTTGAATGTGCATAAGTCCCATATATTCCAAGCATAGGGAAGTCAAATGTATTTCTCATTTTTAGCGAATTGCAATCTATTTTGCAAAAACTTTTAAACCCTTACCAGAGATGTAACTGTGAAGTTGAACATCTACTGAATTATTATCTTGGTTTTGATGTAATTTAGTAAATTACGAGTGGCAACAGTTGCGTTTTTTTTACATTTATGTTTTTAGCTTGTTGTTTTTGTTACAAAAAGCTGATGTGTACACCACATGATTTCCTTGTACGGAATATCAAATTATACGCATTTTTTTCTGCATTTCATTGAGACGTATTTTCTCGAATTTCATTACAGGTATATTTCTCATTCAATTAATTCAGGTTCCCACTTCGTGGCAAGACAAAAATTCATAAAAACTCAAAATATTTTCTTTAAAAATTGAAAGATACAGAAAACAATAAAACACCAAATGAAAAAAAAAAAAAAAAAAAAATGTCAATTAAAATTACAGTTTCTACGCAGAAACAAGCAGTTCGGCCAGCGGGCAAGAAGGCAGACTTTCGGTGCGCAAAACTGAAAGCTTCCTTTTGGTCCCACTTGGCAAAAAGACACTGAAGATGCAGAAAGATTTAATTCACTAATTCGCTAAATTTCAAATATAAACAAATACGGCTGCTATGGTAAACAAATTTAGGCTTTGCCGTACTTAAAAATTGTTGATAATTCTGCAACTAATGCAGGCAGATTAACTAAAGACATACAAAGCTTAACCGGAAAATAAGAACAACACAATTCAATAATTTTTAAAGGGAAAAATGCACAATTTATCAAAATATAACAATAAGATAAAACGAAGCTCACTGGGCTGAGTAACAGAGTGGTTATATTTACATATATATTTATATATATGGGATTACCGGATCAAGAGCACGAGATAAGTATAAAGTAAATTTATTACGAAATTATTAGTATGAATGAAGGATGATAAAAGATGGGATGATAACATGATAAACTGACATAACTAAGGATAACGGTAACCCCAAGACTAAGAATAGTCCACGTATTGTTCATGTAATAATCAACAGTTCACAGTTTGGGGTATCTTGTCAAACCTCGGGAACAAGATCAGGATTCACAAATGCTGGTGGGTTCTGTATGACCATTGGGACATCATCCCTCCTCGAGAACACGTCTGTTCTCTTCCACGTTTGGAACTCGTCTGCTCCACACCACCTCTGGTACTCGTCTGAGCTGTTTTGCGCTGCGCTGGGCTGGCGGCAGATGACGTCACCTCGCTGGCGTTTCTGATTTCCCACAGTCGGCCATCCTGGGAGACATCGCCCCCGATGTCTGCTGTATGGACATCACTATCATCATGGGGTACCTGTAAAGATAATAAAAAAAAAAAAAAAAAGTATCAGGTCCTTAAATTTGAGCTGACACAATTATCAATTATTTGACCATGGCTTCATATGGTCAGCCGCAGTAGATGTCATATTTGGTCCTTCATGGCATCCTATTTTTTCGACTTCGTATCTGTCATTCGATTTAACGGCTATGACTTTGTACGGTCCGTGAAATTTAGGTCGTAGTTTCAAACCAGTCCCATACTGAGTTCGTTGAATTGCTACCAAGTCGCCAATCTTGTATAGTCTCGGTTTCTTCCGTCTTCTGTTAAACTGTTTACGATTCTCTTGTTGTAGCTTCAAAATATTGTTTTTTGCATCTTCCCTCATTTCATCACGTTCTTGCATCAACTGCTTTAAATATTCTTCATTCAATATCTCGCTGATCCTCAGATCTTCCTTGTTCTTCATTTTCGTACCTATGAGCAATTCAAACGGTGAATACTTCGTGCTTCTCGTACTTGTACTATTGATTATTCTTTGGACATCTGGAACATATTTAAACCATTTTGTTGAATCTTCATGTGATAATTTTGACAAGACAGGAATCAAAATCCTATGGATTCGCTCAATCTGTCCGTTGCCTCTTGGAATACCGGTAGTAATTTTGACATGATCTATTCTTTCCTCGGCACAATAAGCTGCAAATTCTTTCGACGTAAAGGCACTACCTCGGTCAGATATAATTCTAGCGGGATTTCCAAACACAGTCTGTTGTTGCCTCAATTTTGAAATAACTTCTTGCGCAGTTGGTGATTTCACTGGGTAGAACCAAGTAAATTTCGTAAAAGCATCAATCACGGTTAAAATGTGCTGGTATTTTTTGTTCGTTGATGGAAGTGGTCCAATAAAGTCGACATGGTACGTACTTAAGGGAACGTTTTCCTTCGGTATAGGATGAAGAAATCCTTCTGCTTTTCCCTGCTTTTTGTTGTATAGTATACATTCTATGCAATTAGCAATTACTTTTTCAACTTTGTCTTTCAGTCTAGGAATATAGAATTCTTGCTCTACAGCATTTGCAGTTTTCTCTACAGCAAAGTGACCTCTTTTATGTACCTTCTGTATGATTTCGTTTTGTAATGTTTCTGGCACTACTAGCAGATCTTTTCCATTTTCCAATTTATACAAAATACCATTTCTCAGAAAGAATCCATTGTCTTCTCCTTTCTCGACTAAATTCTTAATCAATTTCACATGCTCATCTTCATTTTGTTCTTGTGCTAAACGAATTTTCTCAGTTACATCGGTTGTATATGATGTCAAAGTTAAAGCATTCCTACTTAAAGCATCAGCATGTTTCATTTGGTTTCCTGAACGATGTACAATTTCGTAATCGAATTCTTCAATGAACATTGCCCATCTTGCAATCTTAGGAGTTAAATCTTTCTTATCCAAAGTTTTCTGGAAAGCGCTACAATCTGTTACAATTTTGAATTTGGAGCCCAACAAATAGTTTCTAAACTTCTTAAGAGCTTCTATAACTGCAAGGGCTTCTAATTCGTAACTACAGAGTTTCTCTTGCTGCGGTGAAGTCTTCTTACTCATATACTGGATTGGGTGATAACTACCATCGTCAGACAATTGGAGTAGTACAGCACCAAAGCCTTGACTACTAGCATCGGTATGAAGTTCTAATGGATATCCTTGCTTAAATATGTGTAGAACAGGTGCTTGAGAGAGAATTTCTTTTAATCTACAAAAAGCTTCTCGTTGTTCGGAATCGAACTTAAAACCAGTACCTTTTCTAAGTAAATCACTAAGAGGTTTGGCTATCTTAGCATAGTGTGGAATGAATTTACGAAAATATCCCGTTAGTCCTAAAAAGCTTTGTAGTTGTTTACAGTTACGCGGTTGTGGAAAATTTTGGACAGCAACAGTTTTGGAAAGTGATGGTCGAATAGTTCCGTTTTCAATTACATGTCCCAAAAATTCAATTTTTCGCTTTAAGAACTGGCACTTTCTGAAATTTATTTGCAATCCGTATTCCGAAGCGGTTTTGAAGACTCTCTCTAATTTTTCTAAACATTCAACTTCATCCTTAGCTGGTACGATTATATCATCCATATAAATAATTAGTACACCTTCATTTAACAAGTCTCGAAACACCGAATAAATATACCTTTGAAAAACATTTGGACTAATACATAGACCAAAAGGAGCTTTAAGAAATTCGTAAATACCATTGTGTGTCACGAATGCGGTGTATTTCGTGCATTTCTCATCTATGTCTACGTGGAAAAAGCCATTTTTTAAATCTAATGTAGTGAAGATTTTTGCTTGCTCCAAACGATCGAGAATTTCTGGAATTAAAGGCAGTGGAAATTTGTCTTTGATAATCTTCTTATTTAATTTCCGAAAGTCAACGCATAATCTTTTAGAACCGTCCTTCTTGTTACACAAAACTATAGGTGCTGAATAATTAGAATTACTAGGCTTTATTATACCATCTTTTAACCATTCTTTAATTTGCTCGTCAACGATTTTTTGTTCCGCAAAAGACATGTATCTTCGATTTTGACAGACCGGAATATCATCACTTAAATTTATTTGCATCTTGAAATCGGATTGTTTACTTTTTTGAGGCTGGTACGAATTAATTAATTTACACAGTCTTTCTTTATGTTCGGCATTCGAAATATGAGTTAAATCAATCTCGTTGACAGAAATAGCATTCACCACATGAGCAAGGTAATTAGATTCCAAGTTACTTCCGCTTTCAGAGGTAAAAGAACTATCACTGTTTACATTAAAAGAGACGCTAGATGATTGCGAAAGGTCATAAACATTCCTAATTGGCACGGCGATATTCAAATTTCCCATAACACAACAAGCGTTACCATAAGCATTCCGAGATGACTCAGCACTTATAAAATTCGCATTACTTTTATTCCGTTGAGAGATTATTTGAAGGCCATTCTCAGTGAAGGATAAGTTTAACTGATTTATTACATCCAAACCTAACACAATTTGATTGCATAATGATTTAACAACATAAATTCTCGTATGAAGTGAAAAACCATCAATTAAAATATCAGAAATAAAAAAGCCAACGGGAGAAGTTTCCTTCGCCTCGATACCGATCAATATTATGTCACTAGGATTTAATTTCGGAGAACCAATTTCTTTATGTAACTCTACACTGCATATTGTAACATCTGAACCAGTGTCAACTAGACTATCAACTAAATGATTATTTATTTCTACAGTTTTCATAATTCTACCGTTATTTGGAATTTTCTGAACCAACGATGTTTGCTTCTCGCTAATTTCGTTTTGACAGTCGGTCGATTTATGTCCGAACTTCTTACATTTGAAACATTTTATTCCACTTGATTTGTTTTTACACTCAGATGATTTGTGACCCAGTTCATTGCAGTTAAAACACTTCACTTTATTTACGTTGGACTGATTTCGATTTGATGACGCATTAGGCTTACACCTATCCCTAGTTTGCATGTCTACTTTCGATTTCTGGTTTTTAAACTTATCATTATCAGCCCTCATTTTGTCATAAATTTTTAGCCTTTGTTTAAATTCAGGTATTGTTTCGCAACCATAGAGTATAGTTTTCCTAACCACCGAATCTGGAATACCGTCTATGACATATTTAATTAACGAAGTATCTTCAATGTTACCTCGCGAACATATTTCTTTCATTTTCAAAAAATACTCATCTAAAGATTCATTAGGCATTAATTTACGCTTACACAACATTTCATGCAATTCAGCTGAATTAAAAGCTTTACCAAATTCAGATTTCAAAAGATTTTTTAACTTACGCCAGTCATTTATTTTAGGTTCACTCTGAACAAATAGTTTCGCTTTACCTTTTAATGATCTTTTAGCGAAAACTAATTTATGCAAATCACTTAATTTTAAAGAATTTATAACATCTTCAAATTCATCAATCCATTTATCCACATTTTCATATGCATTACCAGAAAAGGGATTAACAATACTTTCAATATCCGAAAAACTAATATGAGGTTTAAAATAATCTTGAATTGGAAGCTGCACATTGTTATTTACTTGAGACGCGTTAAAACCAGGATTGTCTCTTTGATTATCATCAAGCATTACTTTAGAAATTCTATTAACAGTTTCGTCTTCAATATCACTATTTTCTTCGTGCAAAATATTTTCAAACAATACAGATAAATCACATAGAAAAGAGACAATTCGGGTTACTACTTCCGTTTTCGAACCCTCTGAATTTATGCATAGTACATTACAAACTTTAATTAACTCATTTAAAGTAAAGTCATTCTGTACTATATCTAATTTCTTGTTAAATTCTTCAGAATCTGGTTTAAATGTAAAGCCAGGAAATTCACGTAATCTTTTCCTATTGTTTCTATCGCCTTCAGTGTTGAAAATAAGTTTATGCAAAGTTCTGATTTCAGAAGTTTTACTGTTCTTTAAAGCTGCTTCCAATTCTGGAATTTCAACTAACTTCATATTGAAAAGAAAGTTTTCTACTCACCCGACAGATGAACGAGCTGGTAATCCAAACACCATGAAATAGCAATCCAAAATTCGAATAAGTTCGTAAGACAGTCGGAATTCACAGTTCAATTAAATTCATAATCACTAGAGCACTTGTAGTCGAACAAATCGCAGTTCACATACTCAGAACACTCCTTTAGGTTCGTGGTTGATTCGCGCCACTGTTGGGGGCCATATTTTTATAGGATTACCGGATCAAGAGCACGAGATAAGTATAAAGTAAATTTATTACGAAATTATTAGTATGAATGAAGGATGATAAAAGATGGGATGATAACATGATAAACTGACATAACTAAGGATAACGGTAACCCCAAGACTAAGAATAGTCCACGTATTGTTCATGTAATAATCAACAGTTCACAGTTTGGGGTATCTTGTCAAACCTCGGGAACAAGATCAGGATTCACAAATGCTGGTCGGTTCTGTATGACCATTGGGACATCATCCCTCCTCGAGAACACGTCTGTTCTCTTCCACGTTTGGAACTCGTCTGCTCCACACCACCTCTGGTACTCGTCTGAGCTGTTTTGCGCTGCGCTGGGCTGGCGGCAGATGACGTCACCTCGCTGGCGTTTATTATTTCCCACATATATATATTAATACTTTTGGTGTTGTCGATTGCAATAAAAAAGGGAGGTGCACAACTGCATGTTACAGCAGTTTTATTTACAAAAATTCAACGCTCTGAAGCTACTCGTTTTTGAGTTACTCGAAATATATACATATATACGTACGCACAAACGCCACAAACAAATCTCTTCAGAATCCATTTTAAATCAGTTTTATAAATTTTTGGGGTTATTCTGTCATTACGTACAAATGTCCTCAAAATCATCGTTAAATTGTATTCGATAGCAGTCGAAATGGATATTTTTGTTGAAATATGCTACCCGGAAATTTTCGGGATTACAATGCTTCCTTTATTTCGTACAAGGTAGTAAGAAGAATGTTGTCTTTAAGTTACTTTTCATAGGTACTTGGGAATTAATGAGTATTACCGCGTGCCAATTATTTTTTTAGTGTTGTATGAGATGCCCAAGCTGAAGTTGTCGCTTATTAGGTTTGTAAGTAAAACTGTAAAAAGCAAACTGTTTGTGTTGTCACAAGATGTATCGTTCAGTAACTGATTACACTCAGTTCCATCACTATTCTTCGGATATTGAAGACAAAACGGTATAGTAACCTAAACTGTTCACATGATCTTTAAATTGGGGTTTTCATTGAATGAAAAAAGCGAGTGTTCTCCCAGTTCGGGAAATTTTTGTTTTCTTAATTACGTACCTGTCAGTATCTAGACTTTAAATGTCATCAGAATAATGTCTGAAAACGTTGCAAATATTATAACAGTTGAAACCGAGCAATTAATCAATAAAAAATTGCTACAGGGCTGTCAATTTTCCTGTATGTAGCAGCTCTATAAGGTTCTCATGGATTATTTATTTATTACCGTAACGCAAAAGTGGTAATGTTAAACCAAAATTTCGCTTTTCCCAATTTTTTCTTTTGCGTGACACTGGCTGTAACTGCTTAGTATATTTAGCAGCAACAATTTTAAGTAACTCGGAATTCACAGTAGATTTCCTCAGGATTTGGCTCACGTAGCGCACGTAGCTTTTTAGTCAATATTTCGATAATATAAACAAATTCGTCAACGCTTGTACTGGAGAAAAAGAACAATTTTCTACTTTTTCTTAACGACTGAATTATATACTGTATCAAATTAGGATCAACATTTTGAAACATCACAAATAAAAGTTATAACGAAAGGAATTCGACATTGAAGAATTTTGTTGCTAATTGTGATATGCCCTATACAGTCTAAAAGTGAATATCAGATAGAATTGATGTAGTGGGATATTTAGCATTTTCTAACAATTAAAACTTTTCATAGTTGCTTCTATACTGAATAATACTGCATGTTGCTTCCCAGACCACTTTCGTTCCTTCTATTTGATAAATATACTAGTTTTGATTAAACATATTTATTTGTTTTCTTTCTCGTAACTGTTGTGAAAGGACAGTCAGTCTCACCTCACAAACATCACTTTCTTTTGAAGTTCATCAGTATTCTTTTGAATTATTTAATGCATTATTAAGTCAAACATGTAAATCAGTCATTTCAGTGTAAAATATATTATCTCTTTTCTTCCTTAGATTTCTTTTAAAGATGCAATCTGGGACGGAATGAAAATATTTTTTATGTAAAATTTGAAGCAGAGATGTCCCTTTTAAGCCACCGTCCGTACAGTTACTTGGATAATGACGACGACAGATTTTTACATAGACGACACAAGAAGATTCACAGGAAAAAGTTACACAGGTAAGTGTCAACTTCTAAACCTTTGTTGATGAGAGCTTAGCTTATAAGGTATATCTCCCACATTCTTAGCGTGCCTTCGTGGTGTAATGGTCAGCCCACTGAGCCGGTATTTCAGAGGTCCGTGGTTCGATTCCCGGCGAAGGAAATGCATATTTTTCACCTCTCCTGCTTGTAATTAACCTAATGTCTCTACAAGCTTTAGTTCGAAAGAAAGGAATTCTTACCCATAAAAACTGTTTTCGATCCCTAGAGCATTCTTCTGTGTTATTCATTGCTTCATTTATTAATTAATCAGATCATCATGAGTTTAAATAATTCTTTGTAGTTCTAGTTGAAGCGTAGAATGCCATGCTACGATATTCTCCTAAAAATAGAATTTTATAGTAAATCTAATATTTAAACTTAGGCAAAAATTATAAGTTTTCAAAGTCTTTATTCTGACTCTTAAATCAAAATGCATTGTTATCTCAAACACAAAACATCAATCTAAGTATGTATAGATTATGAAAAATTGCAGTCGGAAAAACATATAGAAAAACCAACATACACTCGTGTGCAAAAATAAGAACATTTGCACATTATATCGAATTTCGGAAAAATTAATGGACTGATTTTAATGAAATTTGGTATGAATGTACATTTATAACAGAGAAAGAGATGTTATTCAAAAGTCTTTTTATGTATGCACGTTTGTCAGTAAAGTTCAGGGTGCAGAGACGTCCAAAATCCATATTGTGTTATCGAACTGAAAATGTGTCTAATATGGCATATACTCCCCTCTCACAGCGAAATAGTTCGCGCAGTTTGAAGTTATACTGGACAGGATGCAGTTCAGGAGTCCCTGTGGCAGATCATCCTACTCCTGCAGCAAGGCAGTTTTCCACTCCGGGATCGTTTTCGAAAGGGGATCCCAAAAGCGTCCCAGACATGTTTTGTAGGGTTAGAGAATTGGTTGTCTAATCCATGCGACGAATATCCTCACTTTCCAGATAATCGTTGAGTACCTAAATCCTGTGTAGACGAGCGTTGTCATCCATTAACGGCAACCTAGAACCAACTGCCCACCTGAAACGTCGAAGATGGGGCTATAAGATATCTTCTCTGTACCTCATAGCAATCAAAGATCCTTTGTCAAACACATAAAGTGGTAAGTGTATGGGCCAACATATTGCCTGCCTAAACCATTACACCTCCACCGCCGTAATGATCATTTTCCCTGATGACGTATTAATGGTATCATCTTCCAGGTTCTTTCAAGATACAATTACTCCGAAAATCAGTGAATGCAATGTGCTTTACTGAAGTCTGGTCCAAGGCGCATGCTCTCTTCATCATGCTAAACGCGCTGTCTTTTATGCTGCAGTTTGCAACAGTGCAGACGAGACGCAAACAGCAACTTCTCTTCTGTCATACAGCCCTATCTCATGATGCGTTAGGGAACCTTCAGACAGTGAAACTCGGATTCCAGGGGCAGCATTTAGTTCATGTGAAAGCTGTGAATCTGTAGATATCTTGTGTTGCCGTGCATAAAGCGTACATGGATACATCACTTTCAAACTGTTTCCACAAACTGTATATTACGTTGACCTCTGAAGCTCCCTGCGCTTGTATTTCGCTATCCTTCAATCTACCTACAATTCCCCATCTCATTCCGTCATCCATTCCGTCCATGACACCGCATTTCACTTGATACCTTAGAAAATTTACCCACTCTTGGGAGAACTTCGGTAAATGTAGTAAAGGAATACGAGCGCACAAATCGCCGAAAATCACTCGCACGCTTACATCCCCTTCATAATCACAGCTCCGCAGACAAGCACGTGTGCGCTTATGTGTTCAACTCCGAATGTTTTTAGAATTCTTTGGGAGCATAATTAATACCTGTGGTTTCCATACGTTCCGTAAAATGGACATAATTTAAAAATTACCTTAATTTTGCATGCGAGTGTTTGTATGTATATGTGTGTCTGTGAGTGTATCTTCATCATCCCAACACAATACAAATGAATATGTAGATAGAAATTGACACGAATTTTTATGTAGTTTATTAAAGCTTTAAATTTAGCAAATTTGAATCACTGTAAGTTCCGAAACAGACTGATGCATTTATTTCTCTCGATACCCCAGTTTCGAAAAGAAGACGTAGCGGAAGATATAAACCGTTTAAATTCTTTTTTAATTTTTTATTTTTTGCACTACTATTTTTGAACTTGTTGAATGTTGAATTTCAGTTGGATGAACTTTCACATCTCCTCACAGTTGTTTACTGCCTTTTCAGGATAATTTAGTTATCTAACTGTTTAACTAAGTTGAACGTGCATTGAATTTAAAGTTTCGATTTGATTCATTAATATCTAAATGGTTATTGCAGCTTATAGTGGATAATTTGATATTGCTTTAGAACTTTGTCTTTAACTGATATTCACGATATTGCTATTAATCAATTTCGTTAGAACATCCTCCACAAAAGCCTCCCTGTCTTAGCCAGGCAATTCTAGAATAATCTGCCACAATCTAATAAATCCAAGTCCACACCCAAATCTAATTACTTTGTAAAATTGTCAATCTCTTCTAGCATCGGAAGACTAGACAGACATAACTTGAAATACATGGTAATTTGATTTACATTTTGAGAATCTGACAATGAATCCACAAGAAAATATTAGTTAATAAACTGGAATACGATATTTATTATCAATAATCTAATTTTATATACATCTCATTGAAAAGATGCAAATTATTGAATTTTGTTAACGAGTTTCCAGATTTTTATGGCTGGAAGAATTCAATCCTTCATACCACAAGAGGATGCTCTCCCACAATATGAAAGGAAATTTTACAAATGCTTCTTAATTGCAGAATTTCATTTACAATTGATACTCAAAACTTTTATGAATTATAAAAAAATTCAAATATTTAATTCCGCTGAAGTTAAAAAAGCTTTTAAGTCTTTTCTCGTTTAAATCCGTAAATTGAGTTTGATATGTAATTAGAGTACAGGTTATTTCAAATAACAAATGCAAAATAATTTTAGTTATTATGCACAAATTTCTCATAAATACTTGTTGTATGGCTGACAATACAACACGTGGTCAGCCGCTATCTAAAGGATGTGAAAGTGTCGCAGAATCACAATCACAATTCATTGTAGGGCGAAATTAACAAATCTTCAATAGCGTATCATAGTTGGAAATTTAATCATAATTTTGACTTTGGATCTACAAAAGTTATGCAAAAAGGTTCTTCCTTTGGTGAATTGGATTTTTTTTTTTTTTTAGGCTTTTCATATTCACAAAGATTTAGCAAGTTTAGGGAACGATTTTAAGTCTAATCCAGTCCTTCTTAGTGCTTTTAAAATTCTATTAACATAATTCTGATTATTATTTATGCCAATAGATGGCGTTGCCTCCTCGCGCGTGGTTATACCCGAGGGTATAAAAAGCCGTTACTGAAGTTTCTTTCGCTTTCTAGATATTTTGTTCTCCTGATGAGGAGGGACCTGTAGCTGCCCTCGAAATCGATTGAGTGTTTTTAGTAAATGTACGCCAAATACAAAGTTATTTCAGCAAATTTGATTGTCACATTGGCGGGTTTCTCTTCTATTGTACAGAGAACTAACTGAAGAAAATTATATAATCTATAACAATAAATAAATGATCTAGCTAAAGACTTTAAAATGGTAAGTAATGGCTTCAAAATTAAAGATTATTTAATAACAGCAGAAACTCCTAATATTTGTGCAGTTTACTATATTGAGAATTCAATTTTACATGTGGCATAAATAAAAATTGGTTGATTATAAAACATCAGAACTACTTTCGCAGTACTTCAATAGCCCTGTTGTCATAGCGCGATTTCCTACCCTTCAGAAGGACAAGAAAGGTTTTTTAGAAATTTTATTTATATGATAGGTCCACTCTCTGAGTAAGAGATCTCATGAATATTCAATGAGAGGCGGGCTTGATTGAATTTTAATGATTTCTTTTTATGTAAGAAGTTTTCTGAGCGGTTTGTAATAGCTGACATTTCAAAAAAATCAAAAATAGCATTTACCCTTTCCTTTTCAGCATCCCGTGCTTTAGTTCGTTTCATATATTGTTCTAAAATAATTTTCGTTTAAATCATTTATGAACATAAAATCGTCAAATAGCATTGAATAATAGGGATTTTTATTTTCTTCACAGTGGAGCGATATCTTCTCAATAGGTAATAAGATAAAATATGTATCGAAAATATGAGTGCAGTTCAAATTCATTTTATATTAGCATACGCTTGGCATTCACTCCGAATCGGTTGTAAAGGATTTATCTATTTATTTTTGACTAACAATTAATTTTGAGTTAAGAAGCTTTTCTATCACTCTCCTTTTAACCCACGCTATTTATGCCAGATTGTAAATGAGATAGAGACATTTATTCAGATTGAGGGAGGAAGAAGTGCTGTTTAAGCTAAGGTTCCGTAAGTTGATTTTAGAGCGTGTTCTGCCTGCTTGAGGTCATGTTGTTACCGTAAATAAACAGCGATTTGATTCTGTGGCGTTGAATGTTTCTAGCCATTAGGTTTGTCTCGCCGGTTGTACAAACCAGAGCCTTCCTGCGAGTTACTTTATCCTCTAAGCTATTAGGCTAATCTAACTTCATTTAATTTTACTTCAACACTACTTGTTTAAGTTAAACCATAAGTGTAGGCTTAACCCAAGTGTCTGCGAAGATTTTTGTGTTTGAATAAAAGGGTCTTACGCACCTTTCTTCTGACTTTTGTCTTTTTACAGTTCAAGACAAGAGGATTTTCCCTCAGTCTAGTCTTTCTAGAGCACATGAATTTATGACACCAAAGAGAGTGAGGCTCTATAAGCCGGTCCACAATGAAAGCAAACAAAGAAATAATTGTTATTCATTCCAATACAAGGTACTGTATTCTTGGAAAATTTAATCATTTGAAAGTTAGCACGGTTCGGGTAGTTCGCAAAAGACACAATTCTTCTTCATAATCTTAACGTGATCGCTCACCGAAATTTCTACTTATGTCATAAAAATTAAAATTTAATTGCTCGAATTTTAGCATATTCTAACTACTTTGAGCAGCAGAACATAAAGCATCAGCGGTAAAAGATATGAATCCTGTTCTTTTTCTCAAAGGAAATAATAAGAAAAAATATTAACAAAAATAAATATTCATTTCGTCTTTGTTAAGTCTCGAACGGAAATCTTTCTTATTCGTGCCTCTTTTACAAGATTTATGCTGTGTATCGAAATTAAGCTAATTAATTAATTAATACTTTAAATTATGCTATACAATGTGTATTTTATTTAATTTCTGTGTTAAATTGGTTTACCTTAATTAGAGTTTTGTTCTTAAGGTAGTTAAGTTCGTACTTTCATTTTCGGAACGCGGTTGGCAGCAGACAATGGGAATGGGGTAAAAACGTTATTATCAGGATTTTAAAATACTTAATTTTAGTTTGTATAATTATCACTACACTAGAAGAAACAGAAAGATTTGCACTTTAATTTAAAATTACTTTCAAGTCGATGGCTTAAGTAGTTTGTGAAATATGCTAATTTAATTAACAAAGTTTTGTAGCTTTTGTAGGATTTAGTGTGATTGCTATCTTGTCACTATTAACCTGCTTTGGGGTGATTTATGACGATATATTACAGATATCATACACAAGTCACCTTGTGTTTCCGGTAGAGTTCTAGGTTTACTGTTAACACCTGCTTTTATCTGGCGAGATTAAAACAAGGTGTTGAAGTAACGCTTTAAAAAGTAAGAATTTTTATACTGTTTTCTTTGGGACGTTTTTATCAGGAATTGTCACCCTTTTGAGTGAGTTTTGGCGCTGTTGGTAGAGGTTTATAACAAAAAGCCAGTGAACGCGATTTTCGCGCTGTCGAACACTCTTTTCCTCCGGTTTTGGATGTGCTAAATCTAGGTAGGAAGAGGGGCCATTTCTAGCTCCCTCTGGCTTCAGCACAAAAATGTTGATTAAAATCTCTTGCCCAGTTGACATGCCTTATATCGTTGTACATCTTACTTTAGTGTTCTGTTTGCAGTAGCTACATCGCAAGAACATGCCGTTCACTTATCTTCAAGAAGCGAAACTGCAGACCAGATAACATACTTAATATTGCTCTACATCTTACCTTAGTGTTCCGTATGCAGTAACTACATCGCAAGAACATGCCGTTCAGTTATCTTCGAGAAGTGAAACTGCTGACCAGAAGGCTGAATTTTCCTTTGTTCTTCCTAAATTTTGGAATGGAGATGGTCATCTTCCAATCTAAAGGGCTTCTACACCGAACCATTGTGTTTATTTTCCATTCTACCAGTGAACCTGCGGTCCAGTTCGTCTGAGTAGTATATCCTACTGATGAAATTTCCGGTGTAAACTCTGGAGTGATGATGATAAACATCTGTGTGTTTCTAAACATCTGTGGGTTACAAGTCCTACAGATTTTCGGGGAAATTTTCATCGAAGTCCAGGAGGAAGCGGCAAGTTAAAGGTAACAAATTTTGGAGGAAAGCTTGATAGGAGTTTAAGTAAATGTTTGTCGGGAAATAGTTAAATAACTAGTTTAAAAATGGCTTTGTACAATCCTAATTGATTTTTTTAATTAATTTGTTACAATACTTGGTTCAAATTCGTTAATTGTCTTCTTGTGCTTCAATAATATCATGTCCTGTTAAATCTAATAGCCATATGTTACGAATTATGATTTTGAATGAAAACAATCTATGCCTTAATATGTTAATGGTACAATTGTTTTTAACTCCCGGGAGCCTTAAATTCTAAATGTCAATAGTTCAAATTAATTTTAATAGTCAAATAAAAGTCTGTTTCATTTATAAATTTAGTATGATGTTTTATTTCATTTACTGGTAAATTATATATGACACCAACACCAGTATTCATTGGGTTGTTCGGGTACTTAAATCATTAAACACAACGCACTTTAACGTTTTAATGTACTAACCACTAAAAGCTCTAGTTTATATTTGGTGTTTCTTCTGCACTAATATAACATTTACAACTGTAAATAAAAGAGAAGACAGACTATGGTGAAATATGCCTATTTCCTTAAATATTGTTAATTGCGTATAGGTTCGTAACGGATTGAGTGCAACCGATGATAAAATTAACCGCGATAAAATTTATTTTACCTAAAGAAAAGAAACCCCTCAGTGGTTGACGTGGAGAACTCTGCGAAGCTACTGGCTAGGATCTGTACTTAGGTAGTCTAGGCCACGGGGGTATGCAAATAACTAATGGTAATGGATCTAAAGGTCCCGGAAAGATCGCTTATCAGTTTGCCAGTGGATCTGCACGTCCTAGAGCACAAACCTCTAGTAACCCGGGGTGGCGTCCTGTGTTCTGCCTGGGGGTGGAGCCCCGGGTTTTCTTGGTAATGTCCTTGGGAGCCGGGCATCCCGTGTGAATAGTAGGTAGCAAATTGACGACCAGTGTTCCATTAAGGCGACGAAGCCGGTCTCTCCAAGGTTTGAGGACAGAGGTTGAAGGCTTCGTTCGGCGTTGGGATCGGACTCGTAGTGTCGTTGAGGTGACTGAACGAGGAACGGCCTTATCTTAGTTAAAGAAACAATTTACAGTTCCGAAACTTTCTAAAAAAATATTCCTACAGCTCTTGTCAGAGTGACAGAGCACAGTCAATTGTTACCACTTCAAACGACTAAGAACGTTACCTACAACGCAGTGCAAAGCGCATCTAAAGAGCGAAGCTTGCACTGAGATGTCCTAATACTCTGAAGTCGATTATGAACTGAAACCTTAGAACTGATCTCTCTCCGGTCTTGTATAATTTTTTCCCAATCGAAGGGAAATTTCCATTACCTTCTATTCTTTTAAAATTATTGAAAGGCAGGTACGGTTACGGTTATGTGCAAAGCCAAGATACAGTTACAGTTCGTATAGGGATCATTTACAGTTATTGAGTTACATTTGCATAGAGACCGGTACAGAACCCAAATGTAGCCTAGCGAATTTTGGAGATTTTTCAAAACATTTGGCATTACGTCTCCTAAACCATCACTAACTTGGCAATATCTCGCCAATTTAGCAAGTTAGCCATTTATCTCAAAGTGAAATGAACTTGTACCTGTAACCTTATTTTTCTTTACTAGTTTTATCTCAGCAATTGCCGTTGTTGAAAAATTTCAGTGCCGTGTATAATGGTTAGATCTTATTGTAAATGGCTCTGCTTTACAAAAATGAGAATATTTTGCTCCAAAATAAATTTTACATTAACGTGAAAAATCTTAAGATAAACTTTTTCTTGAAGTTAACTGTTGAAGATCCCAGAAAGCCTTTCACATTCCAAACATATAAATGTAGAATCCCGGATCATGTCCAGTATTACTTTACTACAGGCAAAAGGTAGAATGAAAAAGCATAAATGTAAACGGGAGTTGTAATCTTCTTCTTTGCAAGAACAAAGATTTATATGTCATTGCAAACATCCGCATAATTTCTATGATTTCATTTCGGCAAAGTATACTCGTGCTAAAAAATTACAGAGGTATTTTATTCCATTTCTCTCGAACAGTTTTCCAAAGTCCAAGAAAGGTGGTAGGTGGACGTTTCGACAATTCGCTTTTAAAAGTACAAAAGCGCAAAATTCCATGGGATTCCAAAAGGAGATTTAGTAAACATGTTCTAATTAGGTTCTAATTAGGTAATCGAGTCATTAGGTTATTCCGACATTAGGTACTTTTTGAAAACAGGAGAGATGAAATACCAGCAACAATCTTAAATCCCTTTTGAAAAACCTGCTTTAGATTCTTTGAACCATCTTCTAAGATTTCTAGCTCCTTTTTGATGGTAATAAACGAACTGTGTCGCGTCAACTGTATGAAGGAGAACTGCACGCCCAACAAGCTGTGGCTAGTATTCCTTTGTCCCCAACGTATCTCAAAGCGCGAGTGAATTGGGCCTGTGAACATCGCAGTCGGACGCAAAAACAGAAGGGTCACGAACTCTTTACAGACCTCGATTTAACATCCAGAACGATTTCCGAAGGACAATTAATGCGGCGAGAGTCAGGGACACTCTATCATACGACAAATATCTTCGAAAGAGACCGTTGCAGACGAAGAGACTTACTTGCCTGGGATGGGATAACAACGAACGACCGCACCGATCTCTACCTGTTTCCTGGTTGTTCCGTCAATGCCGTCCAATATCGCAACGAAATTATACACTCTCTTACGCATCCTTTTATTATTACAATTGGTACTGACGCCATATATATAGACGACAACGCCCGCCCGCATAGAGCTCGAGTAGTACGGAGTTATCTGAAGAGTGGGGAAATCATTCCACATCTGCTGTGGCTTGCTAGTCACATGAGTTGAATCTCATACGATATGTGTAGGATATGTTCGGACGACGGATACGAGATCGCAGTGTGTCTCCAGCACTCTCCACGAACTCCGGCCCTGCATTATTATAAGAATAGACACTATCGCCAGCTTGCCGTTATCAAGCATGGATTTCAGATGGAAGTACCATACCCGTTATTTGTAAATCCGTTATACCGTAAAGGACAGATTCGTCTATGCACATTCTTCCGACCCATTACGTCTTTTGTGATTATTTGAGGTCGTAATGCGTGTTTTTGTATGTCTTTGTTTCATTGTTTGCTATGTAGTCTAGTAATGTCACATCAATTTCTTAGCTCAATTTCACGCATATCCGTTAAATAGTTAGTGTTTTATTCCGTGTTCGTGTTGGCTTATTTTTGAGCAGGAGTGCAGTTTATGGTGATATACTGAGTGCCTGCGTGATGACATCAGCTTATGATACTTGTGATGCTGAAAGTTATTTCTCTGAGTTTCTCAGCGTAATAACCTTTTGCTTGATATAAGTCTAAATATCTGTAAAGGATTTTTTAATACGTAAGGTTTATAATTTTAACACATAATTTTCATATTTCGTACGGAATGTTGTTAAGTTTGTTTCTCGTATATACAGAGAGAACCATTCAGCTCTCCGACCATTTAAGTTTAACTGTTATAAATATTTCTGTGTAATATTTCTCGTCAATAGTATGTTTAAGCGAAATAAGGTTCCTTTATGTTAATTAATCAGTTATTTTCGTTTTGAATTTTCACTGTCATTTTTCCCTTCCGTGTTCTCACCAGAATGCAAATTTAGTTTGCGTATTTAAGGTGAGGTTTTTAGATTGTAACAAGCGTGCTCTGTCTCTCGAAGCTAGATATCTAGTTTGCTAAATAAGATGATTTGTAGTCTTCCGCCTTGCATTATAATTAATGATGATGAATATGCACGCTGGTTAAGTTTTGAGCCAACTTCATGTTAAATTGAAATGTGTAGCCTTCAACTAGTAGATTGTTTGAATTTAAATTTTGCATTTGACTAGCTGTTACTTTAAATTTTCACACCACAATATTTCGACGAAGTTGTTAACACCAAGTGTACCTTCTGCTCTTATTGAGTTTTAAATAAAGGGTCTTTTACACCCTTTTCAAGTTTCAACTGTTACTTAGTGATAATAATCTGCCATTCTAGCTTAAGGTTTAGTAACAGTTTACGATTGCAAAGAAATTTCTAAACTTCGTAACGAATTTTTTGTTTAAAAGATATCTTTAACACTTTCGAAACCATCTGTCCCCGGTTTTCGAACTGCACTGAAGATGCTGTCTATAACCTTCATCATAAATATCGTCAAATGTTTCTTAGTAACCTTAATAATAATATTAATATCTTAAATATTGTCTAATTTATGATTTTTAACTTTGAGCAAGGCATCAAAACCGAAAAGGAAAAATAAACATCCAACTAAGCATGCTTTGTGGGAATGGGACTATTCGCCATGGCCGTTTCACAGTGGCCATTTCGACGTTGGACGTTTCGCCGTCGATACATATTTCTCGTTACATGACTGTATTATATCTTTCCTTATTATATTGATTTAGCTTAATAATTCTATTTACCTATTGTATATTTAGGAGATATTTTTCTTTATATGCCTATATTATATCTTGTCATATTATATTGTTAAGTCTACTTAATTTAATAATTTTGTATACCTATAGCTATCCTAAATTTTAAAAGAAAAAAAACTTTTGAAATTAAACTCATCTTCTAGAATTACTTACTTAGAAATAAAGACTGTTTCCCGTAAAAGAATTTGTTTGGAAGGATTTTCTCAGTGTGATAATTAGATGTAATGCATATATATAATAGTGTTACCGTAAAAACGTTAGGTAGCCTAAACATTAGGTCATTAACGTTTAAAAGACGGTGGTCGAAAAATTGTTAAGAATTGCAGTATCTCAAGAAATGGCTCCGACCGAAACGGCAAAATATAAAAGAGTCATGTAAAGAAATATATGTCTTTGCGGCAAAACGTCCCGACAGCGAAATGTCCCGATGGCGAAACGTCCCGACGGTGAATCGGCCATAGTAAAATGGCGAAGGCGAAACGTTCTACATACTGCTTTACAAATAATGCAAAAATGAAACATCTCAATCAGAAAACCGCTGCAGTCAGCAGATTCGATTATCTATGCCATCCCTCTAAGTAACACTATCTTCCATTCACCAACAGGATTTAAACTCCTGTCCAGTCTCAAACATCCCATACCTCCTTCCCAACCGCTCTGCGATCTCAGTGTACAACTTCCAGCTGCTACGAAAGGAAAAGCGATAACTTTCAATGAAACTACGAGGCTGCGGGGGAAAAACAGACGGCATTAATAAGTCAGGAAAAACACAGCTTATAACCTGAAGCGATTTAGTATAGAAATTTAATAGTTTACAATTAATATGAATAGGAATGATTTGGTATCCAGATAAAAAGACGAATAAATATAATAGATGTACAAGTAAGGAATTAATTCATAAACGGTGCTCCAGTGTAAAGTTTTTATTATTTACTCATATTTTATTTTTTCTTTCATTCAGCTAAATATTTTATCAGATACTTAAACATATTTAACAACAACTATTCCATGTAAAGCTGAACAATATTTCTCAGGGGAATAAAAATTTTATTTAAACAAATTAGCAGTATTTACATACGGATACAATAAGCTATTAATAATTTTATTTCGAGGTTTTCATGTAAAGTCTACTCAAATGGTCATGATAAATTAGTTACATTTTAATACAAAATTTTAAAACCTATATTTTTCCCAGCAACTGACAGCAATATTTATAATTCATACATCTCTTGTAGGTGTCTCTTGGGGACGGTAGTAGTCCTGAGTCTTCTGCTAACGGCTGTAGTGATAGCAGCCATACAGGTCGCACTTTTTAGTTCTCGATCCCCTCCAGATGATCAATCATCAGTAGTACGTAGGGAATCCTCAGCTGCATTTGAAGACGCCCTGGTGGTCCGCACAAATTGTGGAGAATACATAGGAACCATAGAAGATGGAGCGTTTGTTTTCAAGGTAATGATGGAATTCATTTAATGTTTCATTTAATGATGGAAACAGTGATGTTTCAATTCTTTTTAGCTCAAAGGGTGTTAGCCCAGAAGGGCTATTAATTTAAAACCGGCATTTTTCGTCGATTCACTTTTCATATTGTTGCCATCAAATATAATCGCAATGTATTTTATTTGAGGAAACTAAATAATGAAGAATCTGCATGATTCCATAAATGTTTTTCGCATTGTGAAGAAACAACGGTACGTAGATCTGTTAAATTTTGAATAATTTAGTCTTCAAACCGAACATGGGCACTTGGAAGCCCGAATTTTGAATTTCGAATTTGTCTTATTATCTTTTTGAAATTTTGTAAACTTTTAAAGAATTTTTTATTAATAAACTCAACGATTTCAAAGCGAGCAATGGAATCACTGTACGGAAAAAACATTTTATCTCCAGATCGCGAGACTGTGTAAAGGAAATTCTAAAGATATGCTGTTTTTAAATATTTTGTGATATTGCTGTTGAATTGAATTTTGTGTATTTTAAGTGCGAATAACGGGATAATTAATAAATACAGGTAAAACACAAAACGTTAAAAAACGTCATTTTGGGCGTATTATGAAATCTAAGAGCTTCCAGATTTTTTTTAAATGAATGTTTTTTTACCTTATTATTACTTTCGTATTCATTCTTAAACTATACACCAGTTTAACCTTACTCGAATACAGTGGACTTACCGACCTTGCCTTTAATTTAGCCTCCAAAGTATTAATTTAATGCGATATTTAATGCAATCAAGCGAAATATTAATTTCTTGACTATAAGAATAAATCAAATCTATTGCTCACTAGTTTTTAATTAAAAATATGAAAATTTGCCACTGCTGTTTGGAGGTCTAGGGTTACAGCAATACAAATATTTTCAAGTAAGTGGCAAATTGAATACCTGACAAAGAGGTTCCTGAACTGTAAAAAAAATTTCTAAATACTAGCAAAAACCAAAAATTGCACTCGCCGAACTTCGCAGGTTTGCATCATAACTGAACAGAAGCGTTGCCAGAACTCTGCGCCTTGCGCTTTCACTCGTAATTAAAACTTACTTCAGTTATATTTCTTCTGTTACTGACTAAAGAAAGCAGGAGTTTAAGATAAATTTAATATAAAAAAATCATTACCTTCTTGTACAGAATACTAAATTATACGCATTTTTTTCTTGCATTTAAACTTATTCGATTGAATTAAATCTACTTCGTCGATAGCACGTAAACCAAAATAGAATAAACGCACTCTTTAAAATTCACTGTATTTAATTACCATAGCAACACTCTGGAGCTAGGTTCAATTAACAGCGTTACATATCAATCATTTTATAAGTCAGAATGCACAAAAATTATGTATCTCATCGGAAGAATTACCTAATCGTTGGCACATGTTCTATTCAAATGCTATAATAAATCTAAAACGTTGTGTAAAAGAAATTAAACAAACAAAAAACACAGTTTTTCACAGACGATCCAGTATTTCTTATTCAATTAATTCAGTTCTCACTTCGCGAACAGGGAAAAATGCATAAAATCTCAAAATATCTATATTCAAAATTACGAAGTAAATTTTAAACACTTATTTCCTCGATTAAACTCCACAATGGAATAAGCATGCTTTAATTTCCAATAATAAAAGAAGGCGTTATCTTTGTTTTTGAGAAGCTTAGTTTCTCTAGATTGGCAACCAATCCACTATTCTGCTAAGTTTCAAAGTAAGCAAATATGGCTGCTATGCTAAAAATAATTAGGCTTAGCCGTACTTAAACAAACCATTTTCTATCAGTTTTATAATTTTTTGGTGGATCTGTTCTTACGTTTAGATATCCCGCAATAGCATCATCAAATAGCACTTGATAGCGGTCAAAATAGATATTTCTTTGAAATATGATAACCGAAATTTATCGCAATTACAATACTTCCTTATTGCTTCCTGAAAGTAAGTAAAAATGACTAAAATAATCTGAAAGCTTTCAGATTTTACATTACGCCCAAAGGACATTTTTTAACGTTTTCTGTGTTACATTTATTTATTAAATATTATGTTCCTCGCACTTAAACCATAAACTTCAATTCAACAGAAATATCGCAAAAACTTTTAAGAAGAGCATATCTTTAGAATTTCCGATACACATTCTCAAGTGCTAGAGATAAAAATTGCTTTTTTCGTACAGTGTTGCCATTTCTAGCTTTGAGATCATTGAGTTTTTTAATCAAAAATTCGTTAAAGTGTCACAAAATATGAAATTGATAATAAAACAAATTCCAAATTTGAGCTTCTAGATGTCTATATTCAGAGGACGATTACGTTATTCACAATTTGATAGCTCTAAAGGTGCCGTTCTTTTATCACAGTGCGAGAAACATATATACATTTACGCAGATTCTTCATTATTTAATTTCTTTAAATATAACACAGGGGGATAATATTTGGTGGCAACAGTTTGAAACTGACACGGACATTTACAGTGAATCGACGCAAAATGCCAAAATGAAATTAATAGCCCTTCTGAGATAACTCTCCTTTCGGTTAATAACGTGTTAAACCTCAAATGTTTGAGATAATGATACCAACGGTATTTTTATTTGCGGCGTAAGTAAAAAGGAGTAATCATCAGTATTGTATATGATAACAGATTTTATACATATTTAAAGCATATTCAGGAACCATATATTCAAATATTTTGGAACCATTAGAAAACATTCAAATGGAACCTTTCAAATATTCTGGATTGAAACCATATATTCAAATATTCTGGAACGTTTACATCTGTCTCCTAAGTATTGATAAAATGCCTTTTATTACGAAATGAATTTTAGTACGACTATACTTAAAATTCTGTGATCCAAAATTTATTGCATTCTTACCTCCAAAAGACAAGTAAAAATGCACCAAATTTCATTCTTCGTACAGCTGGAAGCAGTTCAAGTTTCAAACGAAAAAAATAAACTTTGTGCTTTATAATGTTCTCCCTTCTTATGGTAAATGAAGCTCTTCTTATGTTTAATTAGATTACATTTAGTTCCTTGAATAATGTAATGAGTATTTTTCCTTTTAAGTCATAATGAAATTCCTAAATTTCTGTTCTTGGGAGACGATTGTAACTTATAATTATTTGTTCGATATTTTACTATTAAATAAAAGTTATTAAATTTCACAAGTTTCTTAAAATGCACTGCACCTGATTAAGTTAAGCAACGACGTAAAGCAATTTGGTGATCGGAATTTAATAAGCAGAGAGCTTCACTTTCTGTAAATGAAATTACCTCTTCTGTATCTCAAAGTACAGCTGGCTGACAAAAGTCACTGCAGTGTACTTTCAGCTTCACTGAAATATCTGCAGGA
>KK122532.1:140405-151365 GCA_000611955.2 Stegodyphus mimosarum
ATATATATATATATATATATAAAGTATAAATAAAAAAATATCAGTATAAATAAAAATCACAGTATAAATTTCAGTATAAATAAAAAATCACAAACGTACCGAAATCTTTGACCTTAAAGAAGCAAATAGAATCATTGACTAAATATTTAATTAGAGCTTCAGTGGTAAACAAATCTGTCTAAGGGAAGTGGTCGTACAAAAGGTCCTCTCTTTTGTCTCAAATTGAATTAATATTCTGTGTAGAGGTTTTCTTTAAATCATTGTACCTTTAAATAATATTAGATTGTTAATTACATTCAAACGCAAACTAGCTAGCAGACATGCTTTTACCTTGTCTTAATGCTTATCTTTATGTTCTTAGGATTTTGTTATTACTTTTAATTATTATTTCGCTTAAGAATCCATTTTTAATTAGGGTATTATTTCCGAGAGATCTACACTTTTGCTGTCAACCATCCATGAACAGCTTTTCTAGTCAAACACTATAAAAACAAACGACAGCAGAAAGAAGTTAAATAAATGCCAAAAACTTTTAAATGTGTTTTCATATAGTCATTATTTGAAAGCGTTTTGATCTCAAGGGCCATTATAATTCATTTATAATGACTGGGATATGATACATAAACATAGTATTAATAGCAGTAAAAATAATAAGGACTTGTAAGTGAAGTTAATTCTTATTACAGAGAAAAGAAAAGAAAATTCCTTAAGATGCAGCCAAATTTGAATTCATTTTTAAATCTTTAAATCTTGGGAAACTTATTAAATTTCACTCAGCCTTCAGATAAGCCAAATTAATGAACTTTCTAAAGAATAAATATTTTAAAGTTCACTGAAGATAAATTAATTTTCAGTAAAAGAAATTACTAGCGTAATATTTACCTCATAGAACTCAGTTACGGAAGTGCAAGTTTAATCCGAAACAGTTTCAATAAAAGGCATAGTGAGTATAATGAAATGGCCTTGCCGGAGCTAATAACAGCTTCTGTAACTTTTTAAAGACGTGAAAGGGTTGATAACATTAAAGAAATCCTATAATAAACAGTGAATTTATGAGCATTCTATCTAGAAGCTTAGCACTAGTCTGACATATAATGGAATTATCGCTTAGAATATTTTAGATGCTCAGTTTAATGTTTATGTAAGTCATATTTCTTGGAATTCTAATTTTAGAAGAATTTAGGATCATTTGGTTATGTATTTTTCGGTTCTCTGGGATCCATTCAAATTATACTTTTGATAGCGTTCCAAAATTTTGAATAAAACTCTCTTTGTTAACTTTATCTATTTAAATTATCTTTATTTTGTAAAACACTGGTCAAAATATGTAAATCATACTATTGTTTAAAACAATATTAATTAAATTAATCCCAAGATTATTTTAGTAACTGTTTCCAGAAAAAAATTATTGTCCAATCTCATTGAAAACTATTTGAACTAATGTCTTTAAGCATTGAGAGAAATGCCTGAAAATTATGTAAACTTGTTACGTGTCATTTATACATCAATTATCGAGACATCACAAATTTTGTCAGGAAGAGTTGTTAAAAACAAAAGTTACCTTTTCCCAAAGTTCAACTCGAAATCTTCGGATTGTTTGCTGTATGTATTTACAATCTCATTACGAAAGGACACAAAAGTAATGCACTCAGTGATTTAAAGCTTTACATTGTTTACTCTGTGTGAAATAGATTTCATGTATTCAATGACATAACAGTTTGCTTTATAACCGAAATTCATTAATTTTCTTATAACTTTAAAAGGTATTTCTCCCGCTTTCTTTGCATGCTTTCGTGGTGTAGTGGTCAGAAAGCTTGACGCGTAACTGAGAGGTTTCGATTCCCGGCCAGGGCGTTGCACATTTGTCACAACTTCTACTTCAAAAATAACCTAATGTCTCTACAGTGGAGCCTGAACTAAAAAGGGTGGTGGATGATGATTCTCCACCCTTTTTAGAAGGATCGTGATTCTCCACCACCGAGATTTGGCGCTCGGGTCCTCTAATCCCCTGTCGCCCTTTAAAAGGGGAAGTATATAAGGTATTTCTCCCGCCTTCTTCGCATGCCTTCGTGGTGTACGCTTGATGCGTACACCACGAAGGTGGTCAACACTCTCGACGCGTAACCGAGAGGTCCTTGGTTCGATTGTCGGCGAGGGCGTTGCACATTCGTCACATCTTCTGCTTCAAAAATAATCTTAAATAGACCTTTGTCCTAAAACAGATAATTCATTAATTGTAGACTTCAGAGCTTAAGAATCGAGTTAGTCAGTAACAAAATTTGACTTTATATGAACATTTAAGGTAAATAGAAGCGTTTACTGCAGAATACGTGTGCCATTGGAAGTGATAACTCTCCTAGTAGTGTGTTAAAAAGATCAAAGGAACCGCTTTATAATTCATTAAGGAATTTAACACTGGATAAATGGTATACATCTCATCCACTTTCTCGAGAACTTTTGAAAAAAAATATAATAGTTTTTGGAACTTTGAGGAAAAATAAAAAGGAAATTCCTCCAATTTTGAATACAAGTAAGAGAGAAGTTTACTCCTCCCTTTTTGGGGTCTCAGAAAGAAACGACTATTGTTTCTTATGCGCCCCCAAAAAATAGAAATAGTCTTCTCATATCTACAATGCAGAATGATGATGCAATTGATCTTGATAGTGGAGAAGCTAAGAAACTGGAAATAATAATCCTGTTCATTTTTCTCGCGTATGTAATGTAGAGTTGAAAATAATTAAAATCAGAATATATTCAAGCATTATGAGCTAACCTTTTCAAACACTTTAGAAAGAACATAATTTGAATGAAAATTGTCAGTTGAAGGCCCTGAATATAATAACATTATTAACGAATTTTGAGGATACATAAGTTCTCAAATCTAATTTACCTTTCAAACTCAAGAAGTTTGTTGGTACAATTTTAGCAGAACTGAGGATGAAAGAATGGATAAAGCACTACCTTCAGAATCCTTATCTTAAAATATTTTATTCTTTTCTTCAAGGTATTAGGCTACAATCGGGATTCAAATTGTTATCCTTCTTTGTTTGTTTTTATTCCGTTTAATTAGGTGCCTTATTTACAGAAAAGCGACGCATAATATTTTTATTGCACAAAAGAAGCTTTGTAAATCTTTAAAATGCACAGAAGTTTTTGGTTTTCCATATCAACCTAAGATGGAATTTTTCTTAATTTTAAAATACTTATTGAATTGTTTCTTTTTCTGTAGTTTCTGTCTATTCTAAATTCATTTAACGCTTGTTTTTTGTAGTTTTTTCAAAGAAAATATGTGTTTTACTGAGGTTTAACTCAAATCTCCTATGCAACAGTAGTTAGCGATTAAAATTATACTTTTTTACTTGAAAACGCTTTTTTTAGCTTAAAAGAGCGTTAACTCAGAAGGGCTTTTAATTTTGTTTTGGCATTTTGCATCAACTCACTATGAAAGTCCGTATCACTTTTCAAATTGTTGCCAACAAATATTATCGCCCTGTGTTATATTTAAATAAATTAAATAATGAAGAATCTGCATAAATGTATATATGTTTCTCGCGTTGTTATAAAACAACGGTAAATAGAGCCATCAAATTTTGAATAACGTAATCCTCCTCTAAATATTGGCATCTGGAAGCCCAAATTTGGAATTTGTTTTAATATCGATTTCATATTTTGTAACACTTTAGCGAATTTTTTATTAAGAAACTCAAAGATTTCAAAGCGAGTAATAGCAACACTGTACGGAAAAAAACATTTTCATCTTCAGTGCGCGGGATTGTGTATCGGAAATTCTAAAGATATGCTCACTTTAAAATTATTTTGCGATATTGCTGTTGAACTGAATTTTATGATTTAAGTGCGAAGAACATGATATTTAAAAAGTAAAGGTAACACACAAAACGTTAAAAAAACGCCTCTTTAGGAGTAATGTAAAATCTAAAAGATTTCAGATATTTTTTAACTATTTATAATTTTTTGTTGTTGTTCTTTCATTTCGTTTTACAGTAAATATATCGGCATTCTAATTTCTACTACCTTCAATAAGTAGAATTCCATATTCCAGTTGAGTAAAAATGTTATACACTTTTTATCTAAGTGGGATAGGTAAACACAGAATTAAAGTTAAAAAGGAAAATGTGCGTGATGTAACTAATAGGTATAAATAACTTAGTTAAATCTGCAGACTACTTACTTTTGGAGTACCAAAGACTTTGAACTTAGTTCTCATGAGTAACAGAGTTTTTGATACCATAAGTAATGAAGCTAATTCCTCATTATTAAAGATTATTGCTTATAAATAACAACGTTTTTGAAATGCTAAACATGAACAATCATCAGTACTTTCGCACCATGGATCTTCCACTGTCTAGTTGAAAGTATTCTCTAAGTACACTGCTGTAACGCTCATGGGAGAAGACAATAAATTCTTTCAAAAATATTTTTGTCCTTTTTAGTTTTTGCTGTCACCTTTTCGTCCGCAACAAGCTTTGTGAGGCTCAAAAATCCCTTTCGAGAAAATTACATTATTATGTTAATGTAAGGAACTTATTTATTAAAAAATCTCTTAATTGAACATCATCGTCAAGTAAATTATTTTTGAATGATAACATAATTAAATCATTTTTACTTCATTTTTTATTTATTACGTAATATTTCTTTCATAAAAGATAATTTACTTACCTAATCCTTTTTACCACAGTCAATTTTACAAGCATTATCTAATTAAAAACTATTCTCATTAAATAAACAACTGATTTCTGTGTCATTATATTATTCACTGTCACTGTTAACTTAAATCCTGCTGGATTTTCTTTTTAATAATGCCTTCTCTGCCATTACTAATACTTCTAAAACGATGGTTTACGGAGCTGCCCTAATCTCACATAAACAGAATTCAGCAGTGGATAGTGTCAAACGGTAAAGTTATTAAAATAAAAGATTGAAAAAAACAGAAAGAATAAAAGGATAGGCATAATAACTGAAAGTTCTAAAGACTACATCATTTATCCTTTAATGCCTACCTACAGCTGTAAATTTATTTCATTGAAAAATAAAAATATATATTTTTTGTTCATTCTCAATTCAGTAGATAAATCGGCTGATGATCAAGAGAGAAGTTCAGTGGATGATCAAAGAAAATAACTCACTTGATATATACCAATACACATCCAGCTCTGGTTCAAATCTTTACTTACATAGTGGAGGTAGTGGCTAGTTGTAACAATTTTGTGGAAAATGTTTAAGTGTATTTACGATTTCTTGATTATAACTTTTACTTTTCGTATTATTCGTTAATCACACGCATAGAACAAATATTCGGCAAGTTTGAGAATTTCAGCACAAGCAAGTATGTATTTTATCAAAATTTACAATTTGCCCGAAACTAGGGTAAATTGCAACAGTCCTGCGGCAAACAGTAACAATGAAAACGAAGATAATTGAAAACTATCTGGTGGTTGTTTTTGTTTTATACAGTCATAATAAAGGATATCAAGTGATTTATAATAAAACAAAGATAAAATTCAATGAACCAACAAAAGTCAGTATTCATCAAAACTGCAGTTAACACAATCAAATGCTGTATTGCTTCCTTCCATGCATTTAGCGTGAGCTTACGTTTTGCAAATTGCACCCATTCTTCTTCATCAGAATCGCCGTAGGCATTTCGAGAAATTAAGAATAACCATCTTTTCTGTTTCAGAATCTGTACCTCAATTCAAAACCCTCCTCCTTCCCCATTTCATATCTTTACTGTCTTTTTCAATTTTTTCTTTAACATTTTTTTTTTCCTTTCTTTCTACGTTTCTTCTTAATTACCTTTTCATATTTTTTTCCAGTATTTCTACTTCAAATTTGTCAATTAGAATTTCAGATTTCCTTTTGCGTCGGCTTCTATTAGAGTGTTTCCGAGGTGAAGACTTAAGGAGAGGTGTAATCGTTGAGGTTTGATTTTTCCATTTTTGGAAAGAAATCTAGATAGAAAAGAGTAATTCGCATGTTAGCATTTAAAGAAGTAAATCCAACTAACTACGTGAATCAAATTCTTGGTGAAAGTTGTATCATGCTACAACTTGCTCCAAGACTTTGCTGTAACGTACCCCATTGTATGGTTTCGGATATTTTTGTTGATTGGTAAAAAAATATTGCGATTAGTGAAAAAATTAAAGCAGCATTTTAAAACTTAATATAAGTAAAACTCTTTTTAAATAAGATTGATTAAATTATCTTAAGTCAAAATTTTCAAAATATTCCCTTCCATTATCTAGCGAAGGCGAAGCACATGCACGCAGTCTCTCACTACACTTTTCACCCAGGGCACTGATTGTGCTTACGTAATAAGGCATGCAATTAGAATTAAGTTTTGAGAAAATTCTAATCAAAAGTTTTAAAAACCATCGCGTAATGTGAGTGTTACTCCTTACCCATGTTATAACCAGCCTCTAGCTTCCTTACTCTTTATTTATATTTTAAATATTAGCAAGTTGCATTGCATAGCTAGGCGTCCAACATAGCACTGACGCTCTTTCATCTAGTCTTTAAAAAATTGTTCTTAAATACGTCTGTGACTGTGAAAATCATTTACTTCTGCTTTTTGCTTTTTATTTCTTTTTACGAAATACAGGAAGTAGTGTAATCACGAAAAATTCTGGATATCATATTTCAACACAAATATCTCCAAACAAATTAAAAAACTGATTTAAAATTGGATTCAGAAAACATTTTTTCGTGGCGTCTATACGTACGTATGTACGTATGTATCTCGCATAACTCAAAAAAGAGTAGCCTTAGAGCGTTGAAATTTTGTATGCAGGACTGCTATGGCATGTAGCTGTGCACCTCAGTTTTTGGTGGCACTCGGTGGCACCTAAAGTATATATTAATGTATATATATATATATATATATATTGCATTATATATACTATAATTAACGAGCAAGAATGCAGAAACCACAGCACACACGAAACTTCCTAAATCCTATTCGTAAAAGCACGGCAGTGCCAAAAGTTACATATCAAACAGAATCAAAACACCATTATTAACAATAGAACATGACTAAAAAGAAAAAATAATATATGAGACCAATAATTTAATTTAAAAAAATGTGGGAAAAGTTGCAAGAAAAATGGGGGGAAAGTAGAAGTTGCAAGAAAAATGGGTGGGAAAAGTATATATATATATATATATGTTACTCGGCTCCGTGAGCTCGGTATTTTTATTCTTATATGTTGGTAAATTGTATATTTGTTGCTTTAAAAATGAATGAATTATATTTTTCGTATCACCCGGTTAAGGTTGTTATGCCTTTAGTTAATCTGAATGCAACAGTTGCACAATTATCAATAATTTAAAAATTGTTTCAGTGAGTCTAAGCCTAATTTTTTATCATAGCAACCATATTTGTTTACATTTAAAACTTAGCAGAATAGTGGATTTGTTGCCAATCTAGAGAAACTAAGCTGAGCAATAACAAAGATAACGTTTTCTATTAGTATTCCAAACTAAATCATGCTTAATCCATTCTGGAATTATCATTTAAGTTATTAAATTATCCCATATATTGACTGTGCATAGCGTCCATAACAAATTAAGTCAGTTTCTATGCCCTCGGTGTCTTTTTGCTGAGTCAGACACAAGTAAACTTTCTGTTTTGTACGTCAAAAAAGCTGTCTTTTTGCCCGCTGGCCGAATTTCTTATTTTTGCGTAGAAACTTTAATTTTAAATTTTTAATAAAGTTATTTTGAGGTTTTATGTATTTTTGTCTTGAAAAATCTAGTTAATAAGTGAGAACTGAATTAATTAAATGAGAAATGTGTCTTTAATGAAATTTGACGAAATACGTTTAAATGAAATGCAGCAAAAAAAGCGTATAATTCATTATTACGTACAAGGAAGTCATGTGGTTCACGCATCAGATTTTTCATATAATAGAGAAAAAGAAATCATCTATATTACATCACAAGCGGTTGAAGTAAGCTAACCCATCTGCAAGTAGGAAAGTTAACATAGAATGAAAGATTGTTGCATTTGATCCCGTAATCAATTTGGATTGTAGTTTTAGGAAATGGATTAATCTATTGTGGCCCTACAATTTAGAGTTATCTTCTGAACAGGAGAAAATGTCTTTATGCAAGATTTTCTAATAGGAAATGGTACACATTCATGTTACTAATTGGAAAATCATGAAAAGACTTCATACACTCAACTTCCTAGATGGGAGTTTAACTCTGATCGAATTATATATTAGATTTCAGAAAGCTTATCCGTTTGGCCGTTAAGAAACAGTAGTTGTTGTTTCCAGGTTTATGACGCGATTGAAATGCTATTAATAATGTATCTAACAACAAACAAAAAAATACAATACTACTGCTATTAACAGCATAATTACTACTAATAGTGATAATAATAATAATTTCTAGTACGTTTGCAAAGACATTAGAATTTTTGATGCTGAGAGACGTGAAAAAATGAGTAATGCCCTCGCCGGGACTCGAACACAGACCTTTCGAATACGCGGCGAGTGTGCTGACCATTACACTATGAAGGCATGTTAAGAAGGCGAGAGAAATTCCTTATATACTTCCCCTTTTAAAGAGCAACTGGGGATCAGGAGACCCAATCGCCAAATCCTGGTGGTGGAGAATCATCATCGACTACTGTTTTCAGTTCGGGCGTCACTGTAGAGTCATTAGGTTATATCGAAGCAAGAGACGGGATAAATGAGTAATGCCCTCGCCGTAACTCGAATCTCGGACGTCTCGAATACGAGCCGAGTGTGCTGGCCATTACAACCCGAAGGCATGTTAAGAAGGCGGGAGAAATACTTTATAAGTTCTTCTAGATTAAACTGAATGGTATGTCGGATAAATTGTAACTCAAATCTCCTCTTCAATATTCAAAGACTTTAGTATAACTTACAATATCAATAACAAATCATCTGGATCTGGCTTCAGCAGTGAAAGAAAGTTCTTCAAACTTTGCGATATGGCTACTAATTGGCAGCAAGCCTACAGCAGACACTTTTATCTACTCTGCCTTCAGCTGTTTATTAAACCCTGCTCACTGGTAAGAGTAAATCTTTGACTCTTCTTACATACCACCTAATTTTTTTCTTCGTTTACAAAGGATGACATAGAAAAAAGATTAAAGGATAGCAGGTCTTTTTCCTTGTTGCTTTTTCAATGGATTACAGAAAGCATTTGAAGGTTATGTGTCTAAGAGTAAGGATGACATTGTGGAAAACTTTTTGAAAGAATACGGAATTTTATGATGTCGAAAAACATGAAAACGTTCAGATAGCTAGCCCGTTCGTCGGCTTTGGATTGCGGATCGAACTACCAGTGTTCATCAGACTCATTCATTTTCATATTCGGCTTTAGGTGCAGATCGGGTAACGATTCTGAAAATCTAATTAATTAGTTAAAAATCAATACTTTTAAAAAGTTTTAACACTGCACTTCACATACATATTACGAATTTTCATACTCAGTGTCCGGATTTTAAAATTGAATAAAAATGAAATGAATTCGATTTTTGACAAAATAATGTAATTTAATGAAATTTTAATTATTTACACAATTAATGGAAATTAATATCATTCAAACGGTTCCCACCGCTGCTTTTGAAATTTTGCATTTAGAGACGTATAACTGTCGAAATAATTTTATCATATTTGGGGTGTGATGTATTTTCGCCTTTCCTGCATGCCTTCTCTCTATAATAGGAAGCAAGCCCGAATCGTATTCCAGATGCCCGGAGTTCGAACTCGGTGAGGCCATTGTACATTTTTTGCTTTCCTGCATCGATATAACCTAATGACTATATCCCACCGGATGTTCTCCTTTAGCTGTTAAATTGTATTTACTTATTTGCGTAGATGGTGCTTCAAACAAATAAAAAAAATCTGTTGTGTACACCACATGACGGAATAATGACGGAATAATAAATTATACGCCTTTTTCCCTGCATTTCATTTAAACTCATTGGACTGAATTAAATCTGCTTCTCAAATAGCGCATAAACCACAATATAATAAATGCACTCTTTAAAAAACACTGTATTTATTTACCATAACCATACTTTGACGCTAGGTTCACTTAACAGCGTTACATCTCATTCATCTTATAACTCAGAATGCACAAAAATTATGTATATCATCTGAAGAATTATCTAATCGTTGCCACATGTTCTATTCAAATACTATAATAAATCCAAACGATATATGAAAGAAATTGAACAAACAAACAAACAAGAAACAGTTTTGCACAGACGATCCAGTATTTCTCATTCAATTAATTCAGTTCTCACTCCGCAATAAGACAAACATACATAAAAACTCAAAATATCTATATTAAAAATTACGAAGTAAATCTTAAAGACTTAATTCAGAAGTCAAAACAACGAAAATCAGCGTAATATTCTCAATATTTTCACAGGACTAGTTTCGATGGTTTTTACCGAACCATCATTCTCAGCTGCAAAACCGTAAATGAAGAAGATCGGAAATAATGATTAGATAAGATAAGAAAGCCTGGACAAGAATAAGCAAGTGGCGCCATCTGTTGGTGAAACCAGAACTAAAACATAATTTCTTTAAAGGCCGAAGGCAAAATTGGATTGGAATTAGGATCGTTAACTAGAACAGAAAGATTTTTTTGAATGTGAAATGCCTCTAGAAAATCCAGTTCTCCAATGAAAGATGTTTTTTGAATAATTTTGGCAGCAGAAAAATTGAAAATGTGATTTTCGGACCAACAATGTTGAGCAACAGAAGACTTCTGAGTTTCCTTTTTTCTAACATATGCCTCATGTTCTTTGACGCGAAATTTTAAGGCTCTTTTAGTTTGGCCAATGTAAATTAAACCACATTGGCAAGGAATCCTATAAATCCCCCAGGAATTCATATCCGGAACGGGGTCCTTGAGTATGGAACTCGGAATTTTATTGATGGGAGAATAAACGACT
>KK122532.1:152795-163051 GCA_000611955.2 Stegodyphus mimosarum
TTTTTTTTTTGGTTGAAAAAGAGTCCTTTATTCTGTCCTTACCTAAAGATGTCACGCAAAAACATAGTTAAATTTCACTCGATAACTGTCAAAATCGATATTTTCGTAAAAATATGATACCAGAAATTTTTCGCGATTACAATACTTTCTTTTTACTTCGAACAAGGAAGTAAAAGTCTAGAAATGTTAAATCCTACAAATAGCGACGTCTAGTTCACCACATCATTTTGAGAAATTAGACGTTCTCAGTCTCTAGCAGTCTCAAAAATGAATTAAATTTTGTAGCTTTCAGAGGTTATTATCAAATATGTGTGTATTTTTATTAAATATGATTAAAGGAAAAAAATAAAATCTTTCAAATTTTACATTACGCCGAAAGAGGCGTTTTCTTTAACGTTTTGTGGGCTATCTTTATTTATTAAATATCATATTATTCTCACTTAAACTATAAAATTCAGTTCAACAGCAAAATAATTTTAAAATGAACATATCTTTAGAACTTCCGATACACAGTTTCGCGCCCTGGAGACAAATATGTTGTGTCTTTCCGTACAGTGCTGCCACTGGTCGCTTTGAAATAGTTGAATTTGTTATTTAAAAATTCGCTTAAGTTTTACAAAATATGAAATAGATAATTCCAAATTCCAAATTTGGGCTTCCAGATGTCTACATTCGGGTGACAAGGTACGTTATTCAAAATGTGATGGCTCTAGGTACCATTGTTTTATCACAATGCGAGAAACCTATATACATTTTTGCAGATTCTTCATTATTTAATTCCTTAAATATAATACAGGGCTCTAATATTTGGTGGCAACAATTTGAAAAGTGAACCGACATTTATAGTGAACCAACGCAAAATGCCAAAACGAAATTAATTCTTCAGGGCAAATTGCCCCTTTGGACTAATAAGACGTTGCAATGAGAGCAACTTAAAATCAACTTGAAATAATAAATCAAAACTGTTAAACGCTTTAACTATTGTTGGGAGGGAAAAAGGAGACAGAGAGAAAAAAATCTTAGGAAATAATAATGTAATAATGAAATACTACTACTGTTATTACTGCTACTAATAATAATAAATGAATATATATAAATAATCATTGGCGAATGATAAACAATTATAAGTAAATGTTACTCCATTAAGAAACATCCCCTTTCAGCTGCTAGGTTCCTATTCTAAATTGTCGCTAAAGGTTCAAAATATTTACGGACCCATTGAAAATAGTCTCTTGACTAACCCGGTTTTGTTATGTGACATACTTTAGTAGGAACTTCTCTTTAGGTCCTCGTTTTGATGTTGACAATTAAAAAACCCTGGCTTTTATATAATTTATTTGAAATTTTACCTTAAAAATCTTACTTAGTTCAGAAAGTATTCTTTTTGAAAAATTACCATTGGTATAACAAAATGGCTTTCTTATTTCATTCTATCGTTATTAACAAATGATTAATAGTTATAACGTTGTTAATTATTGTAAATAAATAAATATAAATCTATTATGAAATCAAAGCTTCAAAACGTTTCAAGACGCAGCAAAAACTTTTTCTCCAGGCATAATTTTGAATCGCTACAGTTTTCCCACTTTAAAAGGAACTTCGTTGCGAATTCTTCTTTTAATTCTATCAGTTGAAAAGCCTTAGTTCTTAAGACGTTTGAGTTAAATTGAAAACCTAATCTTTCAGGAAGCCTCCTTCAATTCCTTGCTGCAATAAAATGATTGTCTCTTTACTTATAATTCTCTTCCATTTGGATAAATTCATTCAGGGTATTTGTACCATTATTCTCATTTTGCACGCTTTGATAACTTTTGCTTTACCCCGCCTTGATACCCACAAAATCCCTTTCATCACAGTCTAATAAAATTTTCAAAACAACGTTACGTAAATAATTTCATTTCCAATTTACTTTAGAGAAGATTACTTAGTAATTAGTTAGTAAATGCAATATTCAAATATGAACATATCTGTTAATCCTTGAATTTAGACATCTAACATAAGTCCAAAGTTGGTAAAGCAGCAATAGGAAATCAATTAACATAAATATCATTATCTTACTTAGTTACTTAACCGCGCAGAAACTGAGAAATAGTTGTTTTCAGACTGCTAAATTTCATAGAAATTTGTTTAAAGGTCTCGTACCTCTGACAAACAATTAATAGTAAGGTCTTTGAAATTTTTAATTTCTAGACTTTTTAACTGCATAAAAAAACAAAAGTATCACTTACAAAAATAAACTCACATAACTATTAAAGTTTAATTAGTTTAACAATTAATTATCTGCTTTGTCACAGCTATTTATCGAGGTTAGAAACATGCGCTTTTTGTAAATTCAGTGAATTGTAAATAAGTTTACAACCTGCTTTCCAAACGACTTTGGCCTTCTGCAAATGTTTCCCAAGTATTTATTAATATTTCTTCAAACTCATTATGAATTATTGTTCATATTTTTTTTGAATTGTTACTAAAAACTCAACTTGAGGTGCGAAATGTTTTGCGTATGCGTTTTATACGCGTTAAACATAAACATATTTTTACTCATTTGAGGGTAAAAGTTAATATAAGAGACACATAATAGTATATTTGACGCTGAAGATACAGAAAAATTTTAAACATATCTTCCCATAACTCCTGTTCCTTCTTATCAGAAAATCTTCAGCTCTTCCCTGAATCAGGACCTGCCTTCTTATCATGAAAAAAATATTCGTTCTCATTTTTCATGCAAATATAAATTTTTGCGAATATCTTTAGAATACCTGGAAAGGCATTTTGACCTTCGAAACGTTAGTATAAATAGTTTATTTCGGATTTTCCTTAGTGTAAACGAAAAGAGTACAAATTTTCACTCTGCAAAAGGATTTAAAAAATAGGATTTTTTTTCATTTAAATCCGAAAGCATTTATTTTTTCCCTTAAAATGCAGAGTACAAATATATATTCAAAGTTTCATTGTCCGGTATTTCTCATTTCAATAATTTAATTATGGACATATTTCATATTAATAGTTTCTTCATTTCATGATCCATGAAAACTCCATCCTGTAAATAACTGTCATTATTTACAGGAGACTCATTTTTTGTACTGGAACAATATTGCAGTATATTTTGTATATACACATCTGTGTTAGAGAAGTAAATGCACTTATGTACACAGGCGCATGTATATACAAACGTACGTATATGTCCATGATTATAGAAAACATACACTAAGCCTTACAAAAACAGACCTGACAGATATTAAAATTAAAGAAATATAAGTCTCTGATGATACTACAATGAAACTTTCGACGTGTTAAAGAAATATATTTTTATAAGACACTGAGAATGCGATTCATGGGATATAGGCGTCTATAATTTGATTTTATCATCAAGATAAAGTATTTATGTCCTAATTACTGAGTTCTAACATTGGCTATTAAAATTATTTGAAGAATAATGACGATTTTAAGCTTTAATCGCATAGCTAAAATACAGAATATATGAAAAGTATGTCAAATTCAAGTAAAATCAGGAAGTCAGTGTAAGATAAAATTAAATAAAAATATTTTTAAATTTCTTTTAAATACCTTCAGATGTTCAATATCTACGTTTCGATTAGACATATTTAACTTGATAACAGGAAACAGGCACCGATAAAATTTGGCTTCGCAGCAAAATCGTTCCATTTTGCCCTTTTGCTATTTTTAACATATCAAACTATCAATTAAATCTTCATTAATATCTTCAGGGGTAGCTGTCCATATTTCATATGCAAATTTCCTTTGCATAATAAAAAATCGAAAACTCTGAAGAAGTGAATTTACAAAAAATTTCAACATTAAATGGGTTTATGGGATTTATGCCATAGACCTACAGAGTAGACTATGATCAGGTTGTGATAGGATTTTGAAATAGTAAGGGGGAAACGCTTGATCCTGTTCTAACTGAATGATGCTACCGATGAATGATGATACTAAGCATACAAACTTTCGATAGAAGACTTCTCTCTTCTTCAGAGCACATACGGAGAGACTGAAAGGAAACAGGATCTAATTTTGGTAACATAGATGACTGTGCAAAATCATAAACTGTTGAGCCATAGCCCAGTTTAGAACTGATTATAGTCCTCTAAGCATGTAGTATATAGCAATGATCTGCACCCCTTTATATATTCGCCAAAACGTTAAAAGTTAAAAAGCTTTAAAGCATTTCTTTCTCAACTAGTGTACATGCGGAAAGAAAGTAAAATTTCAGCCTAAGACGTTTCTAGAATCTCCAATTCTGATTCACCTGGAATCAGTGATCCATAGAAACACAACACAGGTTCGGGATGAAGATTTTGTTTTATACAGAAATGCCCACAAACGGTCATCTGACTTATAAAATTGAAACCATTGTGGTGGACCAGTCAAATATTCTGTTAATTGCAAACTGCAGTTGCCTCTCCACATATCTTATATCCGCCCCTAGGCAACTTATCTGGAGGTCATCAACAAACAATGTAGCTAAAACAGAGAAGATTTCAGCATTAAGCTTGTGACATCTCCTTGTTCAACTTTTGGAGTGACAGCTGAAGTAAGTGCAGACGCCTGGCAGGAGAAGAGTTAAAAGAACCCTTTACTAAAACTCTTTAAAATTCACAATGCGTCGACTTGACGCTAACAACTACGTCTCGTTTGGGCGGTAACTCAGCTAACAAAACTAAAAATTCAAGGATATTAATAAACAATAGAGTTTTTCACCAGGGCTCAGATAATCCTGTTACCCAAAACCGCGTCGAAGTCTGGTGGTAGCAAAGTAATAGCTGTTACGCCACTTTAACCAGAAATAAATGCAGAATTTGAAGCTCACGCTACAAAGTTCAGTACTTGCCCACACTCTCTAACTTTCCCTCCTAGAACTGAGTATTTAAACCTTTTTATCCCACTGGTAGAATTTGCATTCTTTCACGCTCGCTACCAAATTTAAATATTCTGGCATTATCAATTTAGTATAATGAAGGCTTATAGGAAAGCATAAACTTAATAGGTTAGTGAAAAATGAATATAAATCTGTACAAGCTCATAAATCGAGTTTAGCATGGGTCAACTTAAAAATTTATACGTTTAAGTTTTACCAACGAAATGTTATTTTATTTTCTTCTTTCCTTTCTCTCTCTTTACGCCACAAGATTTGCTCATTTCAAAATTTATGTATTTTTGCTTGACAAGCAGTTTGATTATAAATGTTAGAAACTTATGATTAGACTATTTTGATAAGTATGTTTTTGAATTTTTGTCTCATTCTAGGCAAGCTCTATGTCTGTAATCAAATTCTGTTTAAATTGTTGAATTTATAAACATTGTGGAAGATTGGGTGCTTTGAATTTTAAACTAGGTCCAGGTTCGCTGATAAATGTGTGTCAGTATATTTTAATTTATTCACTCACAATTGGTGAGGTTGAATCAACTAAAAGTGTTTTAAATCTTTCTTTCTCTTTAGTGATTCTAGCAATGATAATTCACTTCTCAGAATATTAAGTAATACTTTATTGTTATTCAATGCTTAGCTAAGTTGTTTGAAACTCACAGCAAGGGATATAAACAGCCTGATGCATTTATTACAAACAGCGATTAATAAATAATATCCCCCTATATTTTGTAGACTAAATAAAAGGGGTGCTAGAATAAATAAACATTTTCCACCATAAAGCATAAACAAAAATTACAGAAAAATATTTAAAAAGGTTTTACATGAGTACTTTACAAGCAAGACTAAATTTCCATTAAGCATCTTCACATATCACAACCTCGTGCAATGCAGGTTTCATTTCATGAATGATTGATTTTAAATATGCCAATGTTTTAAACATTAATTCACATTAATTTCAATTCCTGGTTCTAAACATTTTCAAAAAATGTTTTGAGAATTTTGTGAAGGATTTTATCGCTACTATGGTTAAGAGGATTCTGTAATACTATTATAATACCACATGTTCCGTACTGTCACTATAAAGCAAAAATTCCAGTTAGTAAACTATTCATAGTTCGTTAATTAATAAAATCCAATATATTACAAGCACGAAACTTGCTAATAATCTGTAACTATGCGCATAGAACTTGCTGATGCATATGTAATTCATGTACTCACGGAGCCAATTATAAATTTTGTGGAAACTATTAACCGCCAAAACTAGTAACTTTTACTTTAACCCTCCGAGCGTTACGGGTTTAGCCTTGAAATTTCAAAGTTCCTCAAAATGTCATGAACAAGTGTTATTTTCTTGATTTTAATTAAAAAATGACTCTTTCATTTTGTACCTTGATTTCTTTTCTTCCAATATATATCCAAACCGAAATCAGATATATTAAAAAATAGCAAAAATTTTCATGTGTGACGAATATAGAAAGCAGCCTTCTATACGGAAAAATCCGGCCGTAACGCTGAGAGGGTTAAGGGTTTTCTGTAAGGATTAAGGTTTAATCTCGTCGGTAACACTTCAGTTTTATACTGTAATAAGCATTAAATTTTACCTTAGTCGCAACACATTTTAATATCTCTGTAAATTAGACTCATAAAGTGGGTAAAAGCTTTGAATTTGCATTTTTGAGGGACTTGTGTCAGATCTCCTTCAAAATCGAGAATGTTTTCAGTATCTATACCAATCTTTGGTTTAAAAATCTATTTCAAACTTTTTCTAAACTTAAGCTGAAAATTTGTTTTTTTTGCCAAAGTTAGGTTCATTTTTAACCAAATTAGTCATATCATGTAGAACAATTGTATGTGCTAAATCTGTGCATTACGTGCAGCTTAAAATACACATATCTTTAAGATACGGATCTTTCTTTTACAATTACTTACTTATATTATATTTTTCACTAAATAGCTTCCCTAGCTATTAAAAAAAATAATTAGGGGGTACATATAAATCTATAGATAGCTATAACTTAAAAGAACACAATGTGTTTTCTTCGAATCTGCCATAAACTGCTCGCTATAATTGAGAAATATGATATAATTCTGAAATTAACCTTTCAGTTGCACCTTAATCGTGTCTCTAATGAACCTCATATTTTACAGATGAATTAATTGATATGATTATAACAACTTAAAGCTGCTTTTCTTCCTTAGCACTTTGTAGTATAACGAGCAGTTCATCACACTACCAACCGAACTTCATCAAGTCCGAAAAGGGAATGACAATAATATGTTAAAAAAGGCCTGAGACTGTCATTCGAACAAAAGATGATAAACAGTTATTCGTCAAGAAATAAAATCTTACCTCTGAAAATTCTTACGGTCTCCTGTGCCATCTTTAGGTAAGGAAAAATATAAAATATTAAGGCATTCATCCTTAGTATTATTATTGCTTAGTATTATTATCTGCCGAGGACAGCGCCTAGTTTCCAAAATTGTACCAGAGTTTCCGAAAATCTTTTACTGACGCCTAAGTAAAGAATACTGGATTATAATTATTTAATGATCTAAATTTGGTCAATTGGGGTCTCATTGTCCTCTCGTATTCTTCTTTAGTTGCAGACGAATGAGTAGAAATTACACTTTCTAACCTTATGCTTATGAAGTATAATGATTAGTATATCACTGCGGCAATCCAAAAGTTTCGAATTCAAGTCTGGGATGTTTTCTCAGTGAAACTCAAACAACCCTTTATAAGGTAATATTCTATCTGAAACGAAGAAACATCTTTTCATATATAAAGAAATACTACGTGTACCCATATTTGTTTTTACATGTTTAATAAAGTCTTTCTTGCTTTACAAGAAACTGTATACAATTTCACCTTATTGAGCATTCTGATTCAACACTTCTAGATATGCATATCCCTTACCTAGGGAAGTTTCATCATTGAACAGAAAATTTCAGATTTGTTTATCGATATTGTGATACGAAGAAACTAATATGAAGATCACCTACAGAAAATTAATTAGGTTTTTAAAATATATTTACATGCTTTCTTCATAACGTACGGACCCATATTATGCTAACAAAATTTACATGCCCTAATCACCCTAGTAATACCTTTTTTAAAACATGGTAAACATTCAAACTTAAAACACACAAAGTTTTGAGATCTATACTGACGGACCGAATATCAAGTTGTTCCGAACGCTGTCAGAGTACGTCACTGCAGGATGTTGTTTTAACATGTTTTTTGTTCTTTCAATATACAACTTGTGATACAAGAGATAAAGTTAAGAAAAACGTTTTTACTTATAAAGGATTAATTTTCCTTTGAAGGTAAAAAGGAAAGAAAATTCTTAGTCATATTGCCTTATCATTTTGCAATTTATATAAAAGATGTGCATTGGCCAGACGTACGGATAGGTAGGCAGACATATGTGTTTATAGTCTTGAATACCTAGAGTATACATGAATCAGATTAGTAAGAAACTTTAGAAGTGACTTTGTTCGTTCCAAAATAACAGATCGGTAAATACAATTAGCAATACGCAAAATATCAAGTAATCGGAGTATTTTCAAATCTGACGCAGATAAGCTTCCGACACATGACTAAATCTGTGCTATCTATTGACGAACAAAGTGTGAAATTCTAAAGTCAGCTATTAAACTGCTCCCTGTTTTGATGAAATATCACATTTTAGTTTTACCACATTTCTGATTCAGCATATAGTTACCTTTATAAAATAATTTAATTTTCATTTTCGTGTTAGCTTGAAGAGAAAATGCTGAACGTTTTATGAAGTAGGCAGTCTCGGAAATTAACATGTACACAGCATAACCTTTTAAGGTGGTAAAAATCGATTAGAAAATAATTTATAGAGGAAATACTGAAAATTATATTTTCAGCAAGTTTTATTATAACTTAATAATCTAAAAAGTGGATTAATCATATATGAATACATTGGACAATTCTAAAGCATGTTGGCTCTAGGCTTTAAAAGAAGTTTTGGGGATTAAATTATGCTGTGGGTGTTTTGTTATATATGAAAGCTAAAGCCTGCGATCCCTATTAGGCTAATACTGAGCAATCGCTGCATCATAAACAAATCACAATATATTCAGGAATGTTAAAATAATTCTTTTATTTATTCTTAAATGTAACAAAACAGGTAAAACCTGTTCTACAGATGAACATTCCACTACTTGTAGACATATATATTAATATAACGAAGTCAATTTCGAACGTAAAAATGTAGTCTTAGACCCTCATATATTTTAGCGGGGCGAATTTTAAAACATCGAATAGCGAAATAATAAAGCTGGAACATAACTTTTAAACACAGCTGGCTAGAATAAAAGGAGCAAAACTCGGTTGCCAGAAGCGCTAATAATAACTCGTTAATTAACGTAAAATACCTTATAATGGCTTTAATGATAAGCTACAAAATTGTACAGGACTGCAATACACAGCAAATGCCAATACTTTTCAAAGGCATCAGAGTGCTAGAACTGCAGCAATGCTCCATCGTTGCTCAAAGGTAAAGCAGCCGATATATGGTTAGTTCCCGTTCAGCTCTGAGACTTAGATAGATAGTAGAGGAGCTCATATCTTTTAACTCTTTATAAATTCATATATGTACAGTATTTTAATGGTAAAGTATGAATTGCACAATTTATTAGGCTTTCTGTGTAATGCGCATATCATCCTGGTTTTTACACTGTAGAACATTAGGTATTTTTTTAAAGCAGCAGACATGAAAAATGAGCAACGCCTTCGCCGGGAATCGAACCACGGACCTCTCGGGTACGGATCGAGGGTGCTGTTCACTACACCACGAAGGCATTCGAAGAAGACAGGAGAAATACCTTATAACACATTAAAAGGATTTTTCAGAGTTTTAAACAATTCAGATATCCTTTACTACCTGAAGTAAAAAAAGCTAGCTCTAAATTAAATTAATTAAAAGAAGAAACATGACTAAGTGTGGTCATGCCTGTGGTATAATCTATAAATGTGGTATAATGTAAAAATTTAATTTTATTCCTGTGGTATAATCTATAAATGTGGGAAGTTTCGCTTAAGTGAGTAATTTTTTTTCAGTATAAATAAAATAATTTGTGCTCCTTTTTATTTTTATGTAAGGCGGAAGCATTATGGTGTAAAATCGTCGTCGATTATGGTGTAACATCGTCGATGACTACCTGGAGAGTGAAGGGATTGAGCGTATGGCGTGGCCAGCATATTCGCCCGACCTTAATCCCATTGAAAATCTTTGGGATGCTCTCGGCCGTGCTGTATCTTCACGTTTCCCACCTCCAGCCACTCTTATTGAGCTGGAAACTGCTCTACAAGAAGAATGGTGATTGCTTAATTCTG
>KK122532.1:163096-197488 GCA_000611955.2 Stegodyphus mimosarum
CGGTAAAGTTTTGTAAAGATGGGGGGGGGGGTATCACATACCTAATTAATGTCCTATTTTTTGATTTTATGCTGTTTATTTTCATTTTACGCATAATTCTGTTCAAGTCTCCAGTATGCCATTATCTGATTACTTACAAAAATTTATTATTGTTTTCATTTCTGTATATAATTACTGATTTTGTTTTATGCATAAATATATATGTTTCTGTCCTGCCAAATTTTGTGTCCATCAAAGCAGTATTTGTTGATTTTTTTGCATTTTACATCTTCGTGCTTAACTTTTGGAAGTGAGTGTATATATAATATATGTATATACTGACACCCGCTTACCCGACTTAAAAGTCCTCAATCGATTTTTATTTTTGCAGTCATTAGTCGTAGTCATATACTTCCAACTATAGAGTTTTAAATGAAGAAAATATTCCCGTTTTGGCAATTATGTTTTTTGATTTAATTTTCGACAATTAACGAAATATAATATTTATTGCAGTTTCCTGGTTGCTGAATGTTTTATAGCAGTTATGAAAAAATAAAATTATAAGAAGTTTAAATACTATATCACAAAAATTGACCGGAGTATTTAATTTCAAAATTTGGAATTTTTTGCCATTCGCAAGTTGCCTTGAGATATCATTTATTCAAGTTAGAATAATTCGACAAAGTAAGTTTAAATGAAGTACAGAGAAAAATGTGTATAATTTAATAGGTCGTGCAAGAATGTCATGTGGTGTCCGCATAAGATATTTTTAGTTATAATTTACTAGCGATTTCCAAATATCTTGTAATTATCTTTCGGATCGCATTTATGAAACAAATTTAGGAACATAATTATTCGTCAAAATTAAAAAAGGATATTATTTTTCATTATTTTTCATTTTTTTTCATTTGTTTTAAATTACATCCTATTTTCGTAAGGAATAAAGTAAAACAATTTTTTTTCAGCCTGGGACGTAAGACTGATTGTATTACCTTATTTCTATTTTTAAAAAAATATAAACAAATATGCAGTTTTTATTTGCATAACACAAAATGCATTAAACTTCAACTTGGTTAAAATTAAGATTTTTTTATTTATATATAATAACGTAATAAAATATACTTATTGTTATATTTTTATACTTAAAATTTGTAATTTACTCAGAATTTTAATGAAAATCCTCCCATTAAATACTTGTAAGCAGAAAGAAATTAATGTGCATAAACAAAATTTTAAAAATTAAGTGAATTTTGCTTGGCATAGGAAAAAAAAGTACTTGATGTAGAATCCAATAATTGAAATTCTGCTGAACGTCTTGAGAACAACTCGATTATTACATGATATTTATTTAGATTATAAAATACACAATGATGTATAAGGCAGTAGAATTCTCTTAAAAATTTTAAAATCATGCATCCTGTTTTTCAGGCTTCTTAATTTATTACTAATTTTGTTCCCTTTTCCTGTTAAGTAGGATTTATCTGCATCAACAGGATGACTAAAGTTTTGTAAACAATCCAATGAGTTAATGTTTTATTAAATGTGCACTAGATGTCAACATTAAAATAACATTGAACGTAAATTCAAAAGATGTATTTGACTGAATTATTTTATGATGGAGAATATACTTGGACTATTTGTCTATTGGGAGATATGCATTTGCATTGGGCTTTATAATGAAAATCCCTCCTTATTTACTACATACATGACAAGTATTTATAAAATAAAAATTCATATTACTTACAACATAGCACAAAATTATATTAATCACAAAAACAAATCCATAATGTAAAATTTTTTTCTTACTTTCCTTCTTATACATTTATCGTTTTTTTACATCCAGTCCTTTTCTATAATATTAACTATAAATCTTTTTCCTTTTCTTAAAATACTATAATTATAAACCATTAAGGGTATTACTATTTCCCTAATGCTTTACGTTCACAAAAACATTTAATTTACTGTTAAGTTATTTTTTAGCACTCTATATAGCAATAAAAATAAAACTTCTAAATTTTACGTTAGAAGTTCGTAGATAATTATCGCTTGTATATCTACGCGATGTAAAAGTTTAATGCAATACGCCAGTAAAGGAAGATATGGTGGTTCACATAATAGAGGAAGTATAATAGATTTTTCTTGTTTTTCTGTTCAGGAAATATACTATTCTCTATGGCAGCGCCCGAATTAAGATGCAAAAGATAATTATTTCTCACCGCTTCGATTTTGTTGAGTGTGCCTGTTTCCAGTCGCCCTTTAAGTGAGGAAAAATATTATACAATATTATCTCATTCCCTTGTGCATGATCTTCTGCATGTCCTGTTATTAGCATGTCTAACTATTCCTGTAAAATCTGTTTCTCGAATTTTTCAAAAGGACGCGTCTGCAGCGCTGAAAATCTTAATACACAGGTTTAATTTCTTAATTTACGAATAAAATCTTATTTAAAACAAATTTAGAGTCTGCAGAGTATTCATAAAAGCAGCTACATGAATTTCCTTAGGTATTAATCGTAAATGTACCCTGTAAAATTAGGCAAAATACGCTCTATCACAAAAAAATCGATGCACCAAGAAGAAATTGTCCGATGGAGACAAAAATTGCTGCATAGGAAGATTATATACAGAATAGAAAATGAGTAAATTTCAGAGAAATTGAACGATTTATTTTAATTACATAGTTACAAAGTAACGAGCTCAATAAGGTGTTGACCCACCTCTAGCCTAGATGTAAGCTGCCACACGGCGTGGCATAGACTGAGAAAGCTCTCAGATGGTCTCCTTCGGTATTTCTTGCCAAATTTGCTATGATTATCGGGCTAGGTCATCAACATTCCCTGGTAGATGCAGTCGCCTTCCCATCACATTCCAGACATGCTCAATGGGAGACAGATCTGGCGATCTGGCTGGCCAAGGGATTCTTTTATAAGCTGTGAGACAGCTCATAGCAACACGTGCCGTATATGTTCTGTCATTATTTTGCTGAAAAATAAGGCCAGGGTACTGCAAAAGGAACGGCAGAAACCAGGTATCATAATATCGTGACGTACCACTGTGTTGTACGTGTGACTCTAATGATGACCAAAGGAAATGACACGCCAGACCATAACTCCTCGTTGAGGTCCTGCGGGGCGTGCAATAGTGAAAGCAGAATGGGCACGCTGCTCTGGGCCTCTCCAAGCACGTCTGCGATGATCATCACGACACAGTTCGAAGTGGAATTCGTTGCTCAAGACTATACGTCCCCAGTTAGCATCATTCCAACCTGATCGAGGCAAACACCCCTGTACTTTGGCTCGACAGTGAGCAGGCGTGAGTGGAAGGAGACGTAATGGTTCGGTACGAGCATAAATTTCCCTCTATCAGTCGTTTGTGAATGGTCACGATGGACACTCGTGTAATGTTCGCACGTCTGATGGTTGATAGCGATGAATCAGACACTGTGACAACTGATCTGATAATCACTCTGTCTTCCCGATCTGTTGTGGCCCTATGTCGACCGCTACCATCATGACGCTGAAATCTGCCATTGCTCACCCATTCTTGTCAGTATCTTCTATTCGCCACATCTCTTCGACTCATGTGACGAGCGATTCTCCGGTTTGCCCAACCTGTCTCTTTCAATCCAATGATACGACCTTTTTGAAACTCTGACAGTTGCTCGTAAAGAGCTCCAATCCTGCGGCGAGGTATTTTTTCAGTCGTTGAAAGGCAGCCTAAATCGCAATACAACAGAAATTTTTAACAACAGTTCAAGAGCAACTCCTTATATACATCTTCTGGATGCGCAGTACCGATGCGCTGGAGATCGCACTATTTAATCATTGGGCAACAAATTTTAATCATTTGCATATTTGGTCAAAACATGTATGCGTGCGAAATTTCACAGCAATCGGATCTTCTTGGTGCGTCGATTTTTTTTGTTATAGAGTTAATTATACAAAGATTCCAAAACTGCAAATTGAAGCACTCTGCAAATAAAAAATCCACAGTTTATATAGACTCAGTAGAGAAACCAGTTTCTTTAAGAAAACCTCCACAGCTGGGAGTTTCAAAACCTTATAACTGTTCAGGATGTTAAAAACATATTCAGATCAATATTTAAGGATATTACGCATAATCTCCTTTTTCGAACACATTATATAAGAAAGCAAAACCGTGGAAAATACCTCTAGCATACGTACATATTTTCCGCAAGATTCAAGAAAACATGAAACCAGCGAAAGATATTCACCGTATTATTTTCTGTTCTTCTACATATGTTTAAAATACATTATCACTACTCAAAATCTGAAATATAAGGTTTCTTTTGCTATAGCAGTGTATGCATGTATGCGTTATTTTAAAGCAAAACATAGAGATTTGCTGTCACGCAAAATGGAAATCATGATTTCTAATCCTCTTAGCCAAGAATATGCCCTGCAGTCTTTTTTAGTCAAATACAAGGAGTTCAACTCAGTCTTGAAATCATAAATAACGCTACTGAATAGGAATTTACGTCCTTTGAAACGTAATATGTATTCTCATAGCGGGAGAAGTAACTGTCGCACCTTAATTATATCCTGAGGCCCATTCTTTTAAATGACCCCCTTATATCGATACTATTCCGCGAGAAAAGTACAAAATATGTTATTTAGCTTTCAGGCATAGAAATATTTATTCTTTGAATTCCGAGTGTTGAAAAATGGAAGTAAATCAGAGTGGTAACCTTTTTCTTTAGCTTTGTAAGGTATTTATATTAATTAACCAGCTATTTTAGGTTAGGAATCTTTACTGTTACTTCTTTCTTTCCGTTTTCTGCCAGTATGCAAAGTTTAGTTTGCCTGTATCTAAGTGAGGGTTTGAACCTGTTTTTGTTTTAGTGAAAGCGTGTTCTGCCTGCTTAAGTCCACATTACTAGTTGTCTTCTGAGATAAGTTTTTCTGTCTACGGCATTGCTTTATTCTTATATTCTTATGGATAAGGTTGTCACGTTGATGCAGATTAAGAGCCAACTTGTGCGTTTATTTATATCTGCACAGCCCTTGGTCAATGAATTCTTACATTTAGTTTTAATTTTAAATTTTACGTTTTGGGTTCACGCCATAAATGCTAGCTAGTTTGTGTTGGAGCTATTTTTCTACTTTAAAGTTTTCAATGTTCATTACATATGAAGGTCAAGAATAAGAAAAACCAACTTTAAATCATATCACTATAATAATTACTGCAAGGGTGTAAAATTGGGTGATAAACAAGATAAAACAACATTCAGTCAGTTAAACCAGTGTGTTCTAATGGCACCATAGATAGTGCAAGAAAATACTCCATCAGTATAGTACATCATGCGTTTTTACAAGCCAAAACCCGTTCATGTTTAAAATTAATTTTTGGGTCCAGTGTTCTAAATTATAAGTGAAAGCGCACAAGTTAAGTTAAATTAAATTTTCATTTATTAGAGGTTAACAAACGAGCAACAATATAACAATATATGGTTATGGTGGCGGTGGTACAAGAATCGAAGTGAGAAAACATTTTTTACATACCCTCTTTGACAATCACAATTACTTGTCCAGAATTTTTGTCGGCCATTACATAGGAACCCTCAAGAGGGCGGGTGAATACAAAACTGTCAGCCATGAAAGTATCTGTGGGATGAGAAAAAAAAACAAGTTAGTAATCGATTAATTTAGAGCCGTCCGCCCCTTTTCTTTCTCGGCTCCTTCCTTCCTGCGTCGACGACAATCGGTTGTTCTTTCTCGGTAAGTTTCGCCATCGTTCCAAATACCGCAGACAGAGTACTCGAGACCGAGCTACTCTTTTTTCATCTGGCGCAAAACTTCAGGAGTCTCCCTCGTAGATCCCTGCAGACCCTTTTTCTTCTCCTCGCCAGTCCCTCGTTTGGCAATCCAAGACGGTCCAAATCCCGCCAGGTGAATGGCAACCCTAGGAGCGGAATCTCCGCAGAAAGGTGAAGGCAAGGGGGTTGGTTAGACGGAAGTTGGCGAATAATTGCTGATTTTCATAAGTTACAAGCGACCCACCAGGGTCATCAACCCGGCATAGCAAGAGCTAGCCTCGTTCAGGGTCCCATTTTAACATGATGAACGCCTGTCAGAATGTGAATCACCCAGACCCCTCAATCTTGGCGTGGCGTAGCTGCATACAAAACAAGCTAATTCAGCAAGGTGCAGATTCGCACTTGGCGAAAGATATTTTTCAGACCACTGTCTGGCAAAGATAGATTCGGAGAATTCTTCTCCAAGTAAACGTCAAAACAAAGTCGTAAATCTTGATTCCCAAATGCAACGTAGAAGTTTTTTAGAAAAGAACGAAGGGTTTGTTTTTAAATACCAAATTAATAAGAGACCGAAGAAAATTTCTTCAATTGAAATATAATAATTACATGGAAAAAATTTTATGTTTTCTACAACACCAAAAACGAACTTACCACCAGAGTCCGAAAATATGGATTCCAGCTTTACCAGAAAGATGGGCACGTTAACAAAACCAAATAAACTTTAAAGACCAACTTGTGTAAGGCAAATAACTTTAAAAAGTTTTTTTTAAAAAAATTGACCTTAAGGATCAACTTAACCAGGAATTAAACATTAAGCAAACAAGTTAAGATTAAGAGTTAACAAAAAAAATTAAATGGTTAACCAAACTACCTTAAGGAAAAAGAGAAAAAATAATTACTCAAGCAACTTAAATTCAGAGTTAACCAAAACTGCCAAAAATTAAATGACAAAAATTACTTTTCAACAAGGAAAAAAAATTAAGATCAACTAAAAAAAATTAATAACTTTTAAGTCTGATAACAGATTAAGATAGTTTAATTCAGCAACTGAAGTACAGCTAAGTATGTATTACATAACATTTGCAAGCATCAGGTGTCCCTTCTGCTCGGTTTACTTAGTTTTAAATAAAAGAGACGTTTACATCCTTCCTACGTTTCTGTTTGCTTATCTAAACATAGCAATAAGTCACTTTAGTCTGAGTAGGAGTCTTGACTTAGCGTATATGACCAAAACACTTGAGACGCTACAGCTCTGTAAGTTATATGCATCTCTTTAAAATTATATATAGCCTATATGTTCTTAATGATAAATCCTTTTAAAGGACCGAAGTAAAAATGCACACTGACTAAAAATAAAATAAATCCAGTAATTTGTTATAGGACAGCTTTTAATTAAACATTAATGCACAGAGACTCAAAATAATATATGCCTTTTTATAACAGAATACTCACCAATTAAAGCATAGAGGTGCACATTATTTGTAGGTATTTGCAGTAAAAACACCTTCAAAGTGACTGCCACAGTAACTAAATTTCGAAGCGACTGTCACACGTAATACTTACCCAGAAATGTTGCACATAATCATTCTTGGTCTTAACGCCTCTTTTAAACAATAAAGACTTACCTTCAATGGGATAGAATACTACCCAACGTCTATATCGATCTGAGGCATTTTCTCGCTCACGCATTCCTTGAGCGATAGAAAAAATGACAATAAAGTGCGCTTCGATTCTTGGATTTACTTGAGTTCTTTTTTGAAGGAAACTTATTGTACCCTTAGAAACAACAAATACTAGTCGATCACACAGAGCAAATTGTATAGGTTGGTAATGATATACCAGTTAGAAACAACACAGTTGGTATGTCTTTTATAAGATATTTTCTCCCTCCTTTCTGCATGCCTTCGTGGTGTAACAGTAGCGCACACGTCGTATATACCAGAGCTCCAGGTTCGAATCCCGGCGAGGGATTGCTCATTTTTCATGTCTCCTGCTTCAACATAACCTAATATTTGTACAGTGGCGCCGGAACTAAAAAGGTGGTGGATGGTGATTATTCACCACCCGAATTTGGCAATTAGTTCTCGTAATCCCCAGTCGCCCTTTAAAAGGAGTATATAAGGTATTTCTCCTTCCTATCTGCATGCCTTCGTGGTGTAATGGTAGCACAATCGGCGCGTATACGAGAGGTCCGTTCAATTTTTTCGGTCTCTCATTGCTCCTTTTTCGTATTTCCTACTTAAAAAATCCTAATAATTCTCACTTCTGTCCGTGTGACTGATGTATTCCTGCAGAAGGTGACCATTTTGTGCATCACTAAACAACACCACAAAAATTGCATAATTATGTATGCGTTTACGTTAGTTAGGTAATCTGCTGTAAAAAGAGTATAAACTTTTTTAGATCCCTTATGTACAGTAGGATTTCAGCTACCCGGATTCTAGATATCTGAAGTTTGAAATATACAGATCACTTAAATCTTCTTCCTTAATTAAGTAACATTATACTCAGTTTTTATTTATTTACCTTTTTTTAATTCTTTCATTGGTTTAAATATTGCGAGTAAGTAGTACATACATCACTTGTTTATATAATACTAGTAAACTGATACAGATGAACATAAATAACATGTCGGCTTGGTTTACAATGGGTTTCCACTTTACATCGTGAAGGTAGAGCTATTTTTTTAAATACGCGTTTTGTAGAAATTAAATTATAAGGTATTTCTTCCGCCTTTTTCGCATGCCTTCGTGGTGTAGTGCTCAGCACGGCTGGACGGTTATTCGAGAGGTCCGAGAGTCCCGGCGAGGGCATTGCTCATTTTTCACATCTCCGGCTTCTAAATAACCTAATGTCTCTACAAAGTAAGCTAGAAATAAAACCCCAGTTCTTTATTACATTGCTTACAAACTGTGTTACAGACAGAAAAGCAAGGAAAGTATGCGGTTTGCTCGAATTCTCGTTAAACCAGAGAACGAACTAGTAAAAAGTGGTTAATAGTACTGAACACTGGTAGTTTAATTCAGCAATTTCTCCACAAACCCAGTTGGATCAGAAAACTATTTTTCGAAATTTTCTCCTTACATTATTCCTTTACTACAGTAACAGATGCATCTATAATCAAGTCGAATATTCGAATTAGTGAAAATGCATTTATTTGATTAGAAAAATATACTTTACACTGATAATCTTCTATATAAAATCAGTTAATTTGCTAGACACATTAAACACAAGCCCTGGAATACTTGTTATTTTACCCTTGGAACTATGCATGGAAGTACAAATTTCGGATCTACAATGAAAACAAAGTACGCTGCTGTAGAAATACGTATCCTTAAGATTTGCTTAATATTCACAACCATTATTGCTACAGTCATGTAATTGGAATTTTAGGTTTCCCCTTATTTTATTACATCCATTCTCATGTGTAGCATTAATATGAGCGAGTTCTCTTAAAGTGTCCTCCATGAAGGCTTGATTCCGCACAAGCAAATAGCACTTATGTACTTTATCATAATCAAAATTAACAAAACTAAGCCATTTAGGATAACTTATGTCCAACGTTCTTTTATTAATGACTTTATTCGTTCCGCGTATTCATAAATCTATTCTTGAACATCATTACCTATTTAACCAGTACTTATTCCAAATTGTTAACTGAATTATTTTTAATTTCCGTAATATACATGTCAAAAAATTTAAAATAAATCACAATATCCAAATATATAACATTAATTATAAATGCAATACAATTAATTAGAAAGCAAATCAGTTAAACCTTTTCCTTCAAACTTTTATTAAAACAAATGAGTTTGTTCGGAAGAATAGTTACCTTAAAAAACTTTTTTATAAATATTCCCTATAATAAGAAATGGCAAATAAATGTACGAGATAAAGTCTCCTTCCTTTCCGTGCGTCCCCTTTCTGTAATCGGAAACATGTCTGGCACGTAATTCGGAAGTTCGGAGTTCGAAACCCTGCCACAGCATCGCACATTTTTCATATCTCTTGCATCAGGAAACCTAATGACTACAAATGATTAAGAAAAGAATTAAGATAGCGTTTACCTCTCAAATAAAATTGGTAATTTAATGATTTCATTTTTCAGAGTATACATAAGGGTACGTATGCGTAATTCAATTTTTACGATAAGAAAAAGCATTCATTCAATCAACATAGTCCACAAACCTTATTCAACATTAACGTAAATAAATTACACAATAAATGGAATAAAGCATTCTTAAACAATTATTTCTGTATATTAAAGTAGCATAAATTTAACTGTCAGGAGACCGTTTAGAATAGTGTAATTTTTCTCGTGAATTAGGAAAGATAACACATACACACATTTACTTTTAAGATAACAGAAAATAATCAGCATTATATATGAAGCTTAAAGCAAACTGTAAGTTAAATTAAAAGTAACACGTGGTTTTAACGAGGACTTCTCTCTCTCTTTGTTTTGTTTTCTATTCACTTTAAAAATTCTTTGAGATGAGGAGATGTAATTTTGATTGCCAAAATACTTTCAAATTTGATGTAAATTTTGTATTTCATAAAGCACAATAAGAGCCTAATGTAATTTCCCGAGTAGAACACATAGGATTGCCATTTTACTCTTGAAAATATTTTCGCTTTCCAAAACGTCAGTGCATTATAAACTCTACTGAAATGACTTCTAAGATATGCCAAAATTTTGTCTTTTTCTTCTTTGTAATAAGAGTGATAAAAATGGAAGATACAGATGGATAAATTTTACACCACATGAAATTACCTTATACAGAGCAATTGCCTAAGATGACAGAAAGCATGAAAAATAAATCAAATTTATCAAATATGTAACACTTTCATAGAAATTTTGGAAACATTCAGGGAATATTTTGAATGATATTTCGATTTTAGGAAATTCGTTTTGCTCTTGGCAAAAAAAGGAATTACGGACGATAGTTTTATGCAAGTTAGAATGTTTTAACGAATTCATAACGAAATATTTCTTGAAAGACTTCTGACAGATCGTCTGGAAAATGCTAAGTGTAAGAAATGAATTTGAATGGAGATCAGTTTTAGGTTGCAACAGTATTAATTATGTGACACATCTTAATAAAACTGTAGAACTCTCATTATTTTTACAAAATCTCTTAAGTTCCAATCGCTATAATAAGCCATTTTTAACCCCTCTATTCAACTATCTTGGAAACTGTATAATGTACAAAAGTGACTCTTAAACAGGATTATAAAATTTATAGAGTTGTAGCTCTTAGTCAATCTTCTGAGGAGTCTGATTCTTTTCGGAGATTATACTTGAGTGCTATGAATTAACAAAATAACCTTCGCTTATCATATGTACAGGTACGCTGAATATTATGGAGATTACTTGTTATTTATATCTTCGTCGTCTTTGATTTCAGTAAAACTGCATATGAGGCATTATTTCATTCAATTCAAAGCTTCTGTCATGCTCAGGCATTTTAAGGTAAAAAATTAGGAAACTATTGTCAGTAGCATTATGTCATTTTAGAAGTCAAACTACAAAAATCAGCGTTTATATTTTCAAAATTTCCAGGACTAGTTTCGATGATTTAAGTACCGAACCACTTCCTCAGCTGCCAAAGTGAAAATGAGTGAGATACGATATGCCAAAATTATGTTATTCTTACTGCCGCTATTTTTATCTTAAGCGCAGAAAAGCTGGAAGGTGAAATAAAACAAATATTGTGGGAAAGGACGATAATAATCAAGTTACACGAGTGTTTTACATTAAAACTATAATCTAATATGAAGTTTAAATAATTATTTACATCATATGTCTATACATGTTTTAAATTTTCACCTCGTATTAAGAGTATTGTTATGCATATTGTATTTTGCTTTCTATCTCTGCTTCGAACATAGAATTATTTTACATTTCTTATACGTCATCGTCTTTGGAAATTCTGCAAACCCAGGTACATAGTAGTAAGCTGTTAGAGTAAAATATTTCAAATGATTTTCCATTACAGTTCCTAAAACCCAACAATATCAGTCTCATCATCCCAGTTATGCATCAACAATTTATTGACCGATGACTTAAACTAAGACCCATAATAAAAAGGCCTTGCAAAGATAATTTTTATCATTATTTCTCTCACAACAACCAAATCTTCCAAATGAATTTTTAAGGAATTTAATTTTCTAACACAGAATGCTAACAAATCCTCATTATCATTATATCACTGCAATTTCTTTTCCTCAATCATTCCATTGTCCTGATTGAACACATCTTCCGCATTAATGCAAAATTTTGGAAACAATACCAACACTGTTCAAAGAAATTTCACAAATTTTGCCATGAAACTAGTTCAAAGTGGGTGAGCCCCATAGTCTTAGAAATGAGATTTTTAAGGAAGATAATCTTTTCTTGTCCATTCTGAATTGAAAATAAATGGCAAGCGACATTTATTACGCTGCAATGACAAGCAGTCCTTCTCGACGAATAACGGGACTATCTGCAGATGCAATTAAGGAAGAGAAGTAGCATTCGCAAGCGACGTGCTTTGTTTTAAAAGGGATTTTTGTGGGAACGTGAGCTCGCATTAATGAGCAGAGAACTATCGCTTAATGTCTCTTTAATGGTTCCGTGGAATTTCTTTCGCTGGAAAATTTTCACACATTCTGTCTCGCTATTTTTATCTCTCTCTCTGTCTCTCGCCTTCTCCCTATTTAGCATGAAGAATGAATTCTGAGATCTGGAACTGCAACATTAGCAATTTGAATCCGTGGATATTTACTTTGTGCTTCCTAAGATTTTAACATTTCATTGGTACCGTTATGTAAATAGTCGAGCTTTGCTAAACTGCAATTTAAGCTGTGTTGCTCTTATTTTATTGCATACAAGAACCTCAAGTTACCTTTTCGCTAATGCGCATTAATCAAGCGCAATATATTTTCATTCAAAATTAGCTAGCATTGCAGTACCACTGTACGCTTTAACATGCATCACAAACTGTGCTTTTTTATCAGTTTTCCTCTTTGTTGAAAAGATACTGAATTCTTCCTTACTTCTTGCTTTCTAATTTTTTTTATTTCTATTGTCAGGATCAGGTTTTGTACCACTCCAGGCATTCAAAATCATCAAAAATCATCAAAAAGGCGGACATTATATATATATATATATATACGTAGGGGGAAAAGGGTGTAATGTATGTACATTTACACTAAATAACTGCAATTTAAATTCATTTTTAAATTTTTAAAATTCCAAAGAAACTTTAATTAATCTTATACACCTGCAAAAATTAAAATCATAAATTAATAATTAGTTTTTCATTGTTCTCCAACAAGAACACCACAAACTAAAATAAAAATAATAAATCACGTAAAGAAGACACGCAATAATAATCTTTATAATGTAAAAAATTTGGAAGATTTTTAGGACTACAAATAAAATAAGCATTTAAAATTTTTTACATTCACGACAAATTAAAACTGAGAAAGTGTGACTGTTAATGAAATGTGATAGCTTTAAACACGTCTCTATTTATTCAATTATGTTTTAAATTATCTTTTTTTATTTTCAATCATCACTTTTCCCAATTTTAATTTACTATGAACGTAAAACTCTTAAATCTTCAGTAATTTTCTTCCCGAAACTTTTCGAATTTATTTCATTTTACTTATTATTATTACATGCAATAAATATAATCATATTAGATTTCCTCTTCTTCGGCTTGGAAAAGTTCTCTGTTTATACTTTACAATGACCTACAGAGTACATTTCCCTCGATTTCATATCATTCTATATTAGTTTCGATACTTTTAATGTTAATAATGGCTCCGAAATTCGTTAATTTCGCTTTATTAATTCATTCATTTCTTTTTTTCGACCATTTCATTTTCCGCAGTTCGTTCATTTCTTTTCATTAATTTCATTTTTTGCATGTTATACAAAACTAGTTGCAAATAAATTATTAATGTTATTATTTTGCCATTTTTATAAGTGAAATTTGTTGCAATATTCGTTTATTGTTGTTGCTGATGATGTCTTCTATATGATTAAAGCTTATTCAAACAGTGCTATGGGCGAAGATCACAGCTCTGGCAGTCTATAAAATGTTATCATCATACAGGGTCGGTCTTTTAAACAAAATAGCAATTCAGAAAGGGTGGTCCGAAAATCAAAAATGTCTGCGGTTATCAGTTCTGTGTCCAGGCAGCTATCACAGTTCTTGTAGATTTTCTTATCCTCTTTGTGAATTTTCAATCCTATGTGATGGCCAGTTCTAAGTCTGATAATGGTTTTAGTTATAAGTCGATCTCCATTCATGTTATGGAGCTGGTGCTTTGTTGGAATTGAAAGTTCTTCAGTCTGTGTTTGGCCATGGCTTTTGCGTCCGAAAGCGCGACATTTACATTATTATTATTGTTGAGATTTCGAGCCTCTTTGGCCAGTTTATCTGCTACATTTATTTTCATAACTAAATAGTCTAGTCATAATTGTATGTAGAGGCCTAGATAAAACTTGGTAGTAACACTTCGATAGGTATGAAAAGACTTTTACCATAGACACAAATATATATTAGTCTCACAGTATAATGGTTTGCCTATTTACCACTCTCTGCTAAATTAATAAAAGATGCTGTACATCAACAACACGTCCACTTCTAATGACGTTTCAGAACCACCCAGTAGTGCGGATGACCTCTACCTATCACTGAATTGAAAATGGTTTCCTCGCAGTGGTTCTTCCATTTCGTCAGAGAAAACATAGTCACATAGACTCGTAACTGGATGATTAATGATAGGTGTTCTAGTATTTTCATCTAGCTAGTTCTAGCTAGTGTCGCTAAGATCTGTAAGTTAAACTGCACATTGTGACAACGCATTGTATGTTCATCACCAACAAGTACCGTCGCTTACTCACGAATACTGGATGCAGATATGTCTCAAGTCGCAATTCCATAATCTTCCATGACAATTCGCAACCTTATAATAAATAGGTAGTCACTAATGTTCCGTGAAGGTGGCCAGTATTCGCCTTACCAAACTTTTTATCAGGTTTTGGCTGTACCACCCAATAATGACATCGTATGATTATAATCTCTCATCCGAAACGAGAGTACCGCTGCGAGGGATCTATCATAAGATCAGGCAGGGATTCATCTGTACTGTGTGGCTGTTGATGCGGGACATCAATTTGCTTGTGGTGTACGACACTTTCAATTTGGGAACAGGTGATAGATATTTAATAGAGATCAGATTTATTAGATTACATGGATTAAATTTAATTTAGGATGTAGGGAATGCAGTAAGTGTCCATTACGTAAACCAAACTTAACATAAACATCGTCCTGTTCATTTCATGATGTTATAAATATTTGAAAATGCTCCTAATTATTTGCTTCTAATTTACGATTTGTATGCTTCGTAACGTTATGCATTGCTTTTATTTGTTTATGTACTTACTTAGATAATTTTATGTAATAATATTATTGCTTATTGAGTCGAATTAATACCCTCTTATTATGTATGCAAGTTTTTCCCGTTAGTCTGTAGATCTTTTAATTCATAATCGATTAACGTTTGAATTGTAAGAGTAGCTTAAGCAAATATATGGTCAGAATATGTTTATTGGGATCTGACTACGAAAATTACCACCAAGTGACATTTGTTGATTTGGCGCCAATTTAGTAACATTTAAGAAATTTTTGGTGGATTGTTTTTGAAACCTAGGCACGATTTTTTTCTAAAACAGCTTATCCATTTCCTTGAGCCAACCCTCCTTGAGCCAACCCTCCTTGAGCCAACCCTGCAATTGATTACGTTGGAGTCAGCAGTTATTTCATTTCAGAGTCCCGCGACATTTTTCAGCTCCTCGCTTTAGATTTAGATTTCTACTGCTTTAGATTTTGCACTGTAAGTATTTTAAAAATCTGAGATATTCGTCACAGGTTAAGGATAATTTTGTTTAATCATTTGCTCTTCTCCTTGAACTATATATACAAATTTATCTTTCTGTAACAGGCTATTGCTTGTCACTGAAAAGTCTGGCTGTGTACCTGGCACAATTATTTAAATAGATCTATATGAACCCGTAGCACTTAATAATATAGTCTTCATTCTTCTACATTAATTGATGTCAAACACGCAAATTATTTCCATTTTTTCCAATTAGTTAATGAATTATTCTTGTCTAATTAAATAATTAGTAATTTTTTTCTAATTTCTATTAATTTTTCAAATTATTCGCTTATTATATTTCTTATATCATACAATACTTGCCCAGCTAATAATGATCTTTTATGTTTTAAGACTACTTTCGCACTCCTTTGAAAAAAAAATGTAAATGGAATGGAATGAATATTACAAGTATACCCGCTAAATCCAGTAGAATCATATTCTTACAAATTACACTGCTGGCCACCGTAAATGCAACATCCTGAAGGAAGCATGCAAATAACATGAAATTTACAACATGCATTAGCGGAGGCGAAATATGCAAATGATTAGAATTTCAGCGCAGACGCACATCATGCGCGCTTGTGGAGCCAGTTCAAAGCGCTACATAAGACTGGGAGTTTTTGACGATTTCAAGTTCGGCAATTGTGTTTTTATTGTGGTTTTTTCAAAAAAAAAACGACCAATTATGCCTCGTAGTAAACAGCGATCATCCGAGTTCGACAGAGGAAGGATAGTGGCCTACCGAGAGTGTGGATTATCTTTCAGGGAAATCGGTAGTCGTGCTGGACGAAACCAAACAACTGTAATGCGGATATGTGACCGTTGGATGCAGGAGGGTAGGACGGACCGACGTGTTCTATCGCATCCACCTCAATGCACCACTTCACGTGATGACAAGAACATTGTGCGCATGGCAGTGACGGATCGCTCAGTCACATCACGAACGCATGGCACAGCACAATCAGTCTATAATGCATCATCCAGTGTATGCGCGTACCATTCGACGCCGTTTACAGCAGAGTGGTCTGTCCGCAAGACGTACATTGACGCAGAACCACAGACGTCTCCGCCGCCGATGGTGCGATGAAAGAAGGACATGGACGTGGAGAATGGAATGAATTTGTCGTTACTGAAGAGTCACGCTTCTGTCTGCAACACCACGATGGTCGGATTCGAGTTTGGAGACACCGTGGAAAGAGGATGCTAAACAGCTGCGTTATGCACCGCCACACTGGTCCTGTACCGGGTATTATGGTATGGGGCGGTATTGGATATCACTCTCGCGCTCCTCTAGTACGCATTGCCGGTACTTTAACAGCCAGCGCTACATCTCCGAGGTATTGGAGCCAGTTGTCCTTCCTAACCTTCAGGGCTTGCCCACAGCCATATTTCAAGAGGATAATGCGCGACCACACGTGGCACGCATTGTCCAAGGATTCTTCGTCAATCGCCAGATTGAATTGCTTCCCTGGCCGGCTCGCTCTCCGGATCTTTTGCCGATAGAAAACATGTGGTCCATGGTTGCTGAACGATTGACCCAGATTACATTCCAAGCTGCCACACCAGATCAACTTTGGCAACGTGTGGAAGCTACTTGGTCTTCTGTATCCCAAGAACACATCCAAAGTCTCTTTGAATCAATGTCGAGGCGTGTGGCAGCGGTGATCTCCAACAATGGCGGCTACTCTGGCTACTGATTCTAGCAGAAACCACACTTCACAGAAGTCTATAAATTTAATCATTTGATACTTGGTCAACATGTTATCTACTAAATAAATTTTGTTGTGACATCTCTTGTCTTTCTCGGTGTTGCAAAATTTGAGTGGCCAGCGGAGTATTATAGCAAACATGAAATTTTAACCATTCATCTGTCTTCTCCGACATATGGTGAGATTGTTATGTAATGCGCCAGTCTGTAGTTCAAAATAGCAAGTGGCAATGCTTTTCTCTGCGGAACATCAAACTGAGTGCACCATCGGTTCTTGCAAGTTGTGTATTATTGCCGTCTTTGACAATGATGAACCCAAATTTCGGATTATCTTTGTCGTTACATCTGTTATGTATTATTGTTTCTTAATTTTAATTTATCAGTTTGTGGGGTTTTACTACTTAATCCTAGTGTCCGAACTTAAAACGCCACGAACACTAACAAGCGAATAATCGCTTAAGTGTGTGAACAGAACACGTAAGACTTAAAAAGGTTTAGAACCCTTTATTTTTCAGTATGTTTACTATGAGTTCCTACTTGGAATTTTACACAAAGCCTCCACTCGAGCTTGAACTTAAAATAATAATAATTTAAACTAAGCTATTTGAAAGGTATAGCCGAAGCTATCAGAATCTAACTAGTTGGCCCCTAAGTATTAATTAAATCGGCGAAGCCAAGCAAGGGCCTAAGGTATAGCCTAGCGTAGCAATAGCTAAGAGAAACATAGCCAAAAGGCAAACGCGTGCTAGTCAGGGAATCAGACTCTCTCTCTCGAAGTCGGTGAAGTCACGCTTAAATCGTAGTCTTTCTCATTTGCTTTAACTGCCTTTCTGAATTTACGTTCTGGCAGGAAATTGTAAGCTGAAATTAGAACAAGATAGGAAAGATACAAAACTTAAAATAAATGTAAATAAACTTAGGATAAACCTTACAAGTTGTTTACTGCTTCTTAATTCAGTTTTTCAGTAATTGAATTTTATTAATTTGATTTTATTTTTTCTAAGTAAATGTTGAAAGTTAATTTTTCTTTTAACCTGTAATTGATTAACTTTAAATTTAAGTTTTGTAGTGCTAATCTTTTTATTCCTTTTCAAGTGAAGTTTGGTTAACTTTTAATTTTTGTTTAAGAACTTAAACTTACTTTGGTTTTATTTGTACTGCTCTGTTTAAGGTTGTTTAGGTTCGAATCTTAAGGCTATTTAACTTTTAAAATTTAATTTTCTTTTTGTTACACTAGTTTGGCGTGAAAATTTAATAAGTTTTCGTTTAACGTTTACCCCTCTTTCTGGTAAAGTTTATGAATCCATATTTTCCGGCTCTGCTGGTAATGCCGACTAAGGTGTTGAAGAAACATAATTTTGGGAAATGATTACTCATCCCAATAACTGTGTATTTATAATATTTCAACTGTAAAACTTTTTTTTATATTTGATTGAATTGAATTTTTCAGGTACTAGATTTTGCAATTCAGTACTTATAAATTGTTTAATTATGATGAAAATTATATATTAGAATTTAACTCATGCTTGATGTTTCCGACAAATTGTTGTTAAGGAAAAACTTTCGTTTCTCAAAATTTTGTGAGAACTATATTTTTTTTATCTTTGGCGGACAGGGTTCCTGAATTCTTTTGTGAAACGTTTGGCCATATGTTCATATTTGCATATTCTGCACCCTTCACTCGTTGTGTGTCTAACATGAAATTATTCTTCGAGGGTACGCTTACGGGGGCGAAATTATTGGCCCTCAGGTTATCCCTATGTTAAAGTGGGACCCCTGACGAGGTTAGCTCGAAGAAATTCGTTTACGTCGCATTTCGGCGGAGGAGTGTTTGACCTTTCGCAATAGCCTTGACGGGGAAGCATTGAAAATTAGGGGATCATAGCCAACTTCTAGAAGCCGAAGCAGACCCTTTCCCCTGGTGAATCTCTGGTTCGTAACGAGAGGGCTGCTGCATTAGAGCCACCGTTCCTTACTCACTCAACACCAAATTTCAAAGATTCCCGCCAACTGAAGAAATAGCGACTTCCCGTGCAGAGATGAAGAGAGCAGCGGAGACAGAAGGTTGGAGATTAATTTTTTACTGCGACGTAACATCTAGAGAAACACTTAACCACATAAGAAAATGGCCGGAGAAATCATGGTAGTTTAGCATCCTCCGGATGGAAGGGCAGTACAGGGCGGAAAATTGGCAGGAGGGCATGGCCTTGTTCTTTGATTCCTCTCCTTAGTCGGCTTAATATGCTTAACCATTTCTTTTTACTTTTATAGATATGCAGAATGTCCCTGAAAGCACGCGGAGGGAAGTTGGTTTTACTCTGCTGAGAAATGTCTAATAACCCATTTGCTTCGTACTGTAGTGGATAGAATGTTTTAAAGTTCAAGTATATTTGGGGCCCCCATGTTGATGAATTATTATTAATTTTTAAAGGTGTGTTTCTTATGTTGTTTCTTCAGTTCAAAATTTAGACAAAATACCATTTGTTGTAAACTGACGTGTAACCTTGTAACTACTAGTACATTGGCTCACAATAAACATTAGATATTTTCTTTAACTTAATTTGTTTGTTTTTATCATTAACATTTATACACTGGACTATAATTTACTTTAAACTGGGTTTTCATTGTTTGTAACACAACGTACATTTTTCGAAATAATCTCATTTGTTATATGTTACATCTTTATTTGTATTGATATATGTTTATACACCTCACACCTTGTTCAGTACATATTGCATTTTACCAGTTAAACTCTAGCGATGTTCTTAAGTAGTATTTACATTATTTATGGCATCTGAAAATTTCAAAAGTAACTTGTATATCGGATATGACATATTTAACACTTTAGTAATATCCGATATACAAACAACGCGTGTAGATTGAAATGGACCATATCAGATTAGATGCTCAGTGAGTTTAGCGTTAAAAAAGATCTCACATTAAGACTCTGTAACATGTAACAGAAAACTTGGACAGTCAAACTTTAATGTTTCACAAGTAAATATGTTTTGCTAAAACCATTTGTAACTGGATGAATATGTCTGATCTTTTTTACAATAATCTCTGGCGAAGAATTATTAATGCATTAAGCTTAAAATCACTTTTTATGAAAAATACCTGTATGTAGCAACTATTTAACTGCCTTTATTATTAGTCAGCGTAGCTTTTTCTAAGCCGACAAAATTGTTTTAAAAATGATATATGGCATTAATCTATATGTTAATTTGTCTTTAAAATTTTAAAACATTTTTAATTATTTTAAAAATTGTCTCAGTTACAAAATGCTAAAGAATCCCGGAATTATTCTGTACTCAGCCTCGCAAATTATTCTTAATTTTTAGCATGTCAGGGTACTGATTTGAACCTGACAAGGATATAAATTATGCATGAAAGTATTCGGAATTAAAAATTTGAAGTTTTGTAAAGGCTCAAATAGCTAAGAGATCAGGCCTAGGGAAATGTTTTTAATTTTGCTGATATCACAGTAAGGCAAAAATACAAATCTCGGTGTTGGTAACAAAGTTGATACAATGCAAATCTTGGTATCGGTATTACGAATTATCGTTTCCCAGTAACTGAAGAACTAGGGGAAACAGAAATTTACGTTTCATGTTTTAGTTTTTTATTTGATAAAAATTGAGGTAACGGAGATAATGGTTTTATCATTTTCTGTATTTGAATTAATTTCAGCAAAATGTTTTCAAAATCGCCCATTATATTTTTAATAATATATTCATTTATAATAATTACAGGATTAATATAATCGTTCTTTTCCTTAAGACTAATTATTTTGATATTACTTAATGGTTTTAAAATTATCTTAATTAATATCCTTCAAAACGTTTTATTTATTTTGCAAACTTAGCAAAACTACAAAATATTTTATTGTTATCACAGCTAGGGCTTTTGTTTCTTTATTATGAAAAGTGCTCTGCCATAAATTTCATGGAATGAAAAATGCGGGAAATAACATATATTATTATACCTTCAAATATATGCGTTAAAGTTCATATTTTTGGGATCTAGTAAAGATATATTTTCTCTCTGCTGTTACATTTGAAGTAAACCTTAACATATTGATGCCTAATCTGTTTTAGTTTATTATGGCAAAGCACACTAGGCTTTCTGCCTAAGTGAATGGATATACCTTCATAGAAGACGTTTTAAAGCAAACTCTGCAGCACAGCCCGTGAGTCTGGATTCGAATCCAGGTCGTAACTACCAGTATTCAGCGATTTTACCGCCCGATCGTTGCTGGGCATTTTGATGTTTAGAATGAATAGATTATTTGATGATAATTTTTTACATCTTCTCCATTTTAATATCCTCTAAATATTATCTTTTATCTTTAATTCCAAATGATTAAAATCTAGACTTTTTCCTGACACTTTTTTTAACATTTCGGTGGCTTATTACTCTCATATATTTAAAGGTTTATCTAAATATTCCGAATTAAAATATTTTTTTTGCTTGTTTCGTATTGTTTTAGATCTTTAAAATCGTGTGTTAATAAGAATAATATGGTTTAAGATCGTATCTTTAAGAGCGAATGGAACGAGGCCATTTCTTATAGGAGTCTAGAGGCAACTAGAAAGAAACGGAAAAAAATATGATGGTGAGGATTGATAATCTAGATGGAGAACGGCAGTCTCTCCGGGTCAGTTCTTCTCCTCGGAAAGCCAGGAGTTCCGTTGCATGCGCCGCTGATTAAATTGTAGGATTTGCAAGTTTTGTTTCGACTGCCTGAGTTAGTTGCTATAAAGCGCCGAAAGTAGGATAATGCATCAGTGAGACATTGCAGATGTTGGGAGGGCGTGACTACCTTGTCACGTGAAGTGTAAAGCAGTCGTTGATACGTTGCGAGATTTCAGATTAGAAATGCTGAAGAAAACATTAAATATGCAGAATTGCAGAAATAATTACATAAAAGGAAATTTTTCTAGTAATTTTCAGAATAGCATCTTATGGAATAACACAAATTTCATCACTTAATGCAGTCTAGTCGAAGATGTTTCGAAGAAGCAAATATTTTTAGTAAGAGTGTCAAAATAACAGAATAAATGAAGAACAAAACAAATGATAACACAAAATACATATATACAAATCCAAGATGTGTATCCCAGAGCACACTTAGAATAAGCAGTCACTTGTAACGTGAGCGGAATCAAGCATTCTGATTTGCTTAGCGTATACTTGTCCAAAAATTATGAAAAAGGTAGAAAAATTAAATGATGGGTTGCAATAGAGAAAAATCAATATTTTCCTCATGTTCTTCGATAAATATAAGGAACATCAGTAATTTCAGTCTTTAGAAATGCTTCTTGAGTATTGAAGAAACGCAATATTCTGGAGTAAAGTAAAAAGGAAAAATAAAAATATAAACACTATGTACAGGTCAAAATTTCCACTAACTTGATATTAGGTGGGGAAATTTTCGTTTCTACTTAGTATGTATGCGGCGAAAGGTCCAAGAATTTGATCGTCGGTGAGAACTTCATAGTAAAGCATGTTGAAGTGATTCATGAAGTTACACACCTGAGCATTTTTGGAGAATTTATCGTTGGTTTTTTTTTTCGTAGATATTCCGTGATAGTTTCTATTTTGAGGTCCTCATGAAGGGTCTTGTTGCGGACACAATAGTATGCGTTTGTGATAATACGCAGGAGTTTATTTTGCACGATATGGAGTTTGTTTACATGACAGCCTTTGGCTGCATGTAAACAGAATTGGTCTTATTGTGGAAAGATAGACGAGTCTCTTTTTCCCCAGATCCAGTCTAGAGTATTTACTGAGTATAGGAAACAAACAATTAACAATTTTGAGTGCAGTTGTTCGAACATTGATATGATCTGTCCAGGTGAAGTGATCATTAAGATGGTTCGACGCTGCCAACTATAGTTGGTCTTTTATAGCTGGGCGCCTAGAAGCACGTTTCGGTCTTTCTTCAAGGGAAGTGTCCACTGCGTTTTTCTGTCTTCGAAATCCCTCGCCGACGTTTTTCTTCCTGGCGGGAATCTCAAACATGTTGAGGAAACTAGTATGAAAAGTACACAAAATAAGCGGTGGTATACATCGGAGTCCCTCGGTCAGTGACTTTATCCCCAATCGAATAAACTGAACAGTTTCGAATGAATACTTTACATTAACTGATGACAAAAATAGGAATAAGCAGATTAGGTTTTAACGATAATTTGATAAATTACATAAAATAGTTTAGCTTTTAACATTTTTTTAATTAATGAATTGGAAATACTAATATCAATTGACGAGATGAAGTTAGCATACATTTATGTGTACGGCAGTCGCAAAATTGTAGGAAAATGCCCTAGCAATCTGGAAAATGTCAAGCGAACTGGTCGAGTATGAAAAGTCGCCATCCACTCAGCTACTATTTTAATGTAGCAATTCCAGGCTACTCCGAGAGGTCAAAGACTCTCTCCGCAAACCCCGGCGTAAACAAAATCCAAACGCTAGCCTCGTCGTAGTGTCTCGATCTACTATTGGTAAGAGTTGAAGGACCAAAATTCCACCCCTCGCCCGCACACGCTGTAGTACATTTACATACAGAAGAATCCAGCTAGTGAAGGGTGCAGAATATTCAAATACAGAACATGGCAAACCGTTTAACTAAGAAAAGTCACCTTGTAAGGGAAGGGACGCTGTTTACAATATGGTAAGCTAAATATTTCGGACAGAATTCTTGGAACACTCCAACTAGTTTTACAAAAAAAAAAAAGAATGTCGACTAGTATAACACAGTTACTCAGTCAAAGTACTCAATTCTATTTACATTACATCAGCCGAAATTATACCACCTGAGTCAAAAAGTTCATAACTTTACCAGAAAGAGGGTTAAATATTAAACAGAAATAAAAGCAAAACTAATGAAGTTTACACACCAAACTAGTGTAACAAAACAGAAAAACTTTAAATTTTATAACTTAAATAACCTTAAGGCGTCAAACTAAAACAACCATAAACAAAACACAATAATAAAACCAAACTAAATTAAGTTTTTCAAGCAAAAATTAAAAGTTAAAACCGAACTTCTCTTTAAAGGATAAATAGATTAACATTACCAAACTTAATTTAAAGTTAACAATTACAGAATCAAAAATCTAATCAACAAAAAAAATCAACTTAAAACAACTACTTAAAAAAACGGTACTGTTAATACAATTAATATTAATAAAAATTAACTTTATGATAATCAACTTTAGGAAACAATATTACATTCTTAGAGACATTAGGTATTTTTGAAGCAGGAGTCATGCAAAATGAGCAACACCTTCGCCCGGACTCGAATCACGGACCTCTGGAATACACGCCCAGCGTGCTGACCACTACACCACGAAGGCATGCGAAGAAAGCGGGAGAAATACCTTATAACATAACAAAATGAAACTTTCGTTCTTAAATTCTGCACTATCTTAGATGATCAAGAACGCTTGGAAAGACGTTTCTTTTCCTTTGGATACCATAAATTTTTATTTCTGTTTTTTCTTCATAAAAACAAAACTTTAAATTTTTTTCCAATTCTTAAGTTGTGACATTTCATTTTAATTTGACTAACATTTAAACTTATATTGGTGTCTCTTTTCGTGACATATCCCCTCAGTCTAGAGGATTATGCAGATTTTATGGAAAGCGACGAAGGTTAAAATGGCAAGAAAATCATAACCGGCATGTTTGGTTATAGAGATTTGCCTGTTGTTGTCACTTCTGCTTGCTCAGAGAACTACATAGATTTCTAATCAGAACAGACGTACACGCATGACATTGGCACAGTTGGTAAGTGTTGCAAATTAATTGAGTTCTGTCTGAGGTGTCTTACCCAGTTACGTTGTAGCTTCGCGTAGGTTTATTGGAAGTGATAGCCAGGTTCTAGCAAGCTGCTGAGGCACGAAGACTTTATACTCTGCTATTTTAAGTTATCCTCACCGGGACGAAGAAATATAGGTTTAAGTTAAACTGTATGTTTTTTAATATATCTTGTATCTACAGTCAAAATTTAGAAAAGGTGATATTTCGCCAACACATAGAGGTGGTTTCTAAGGGTGAGTAGTTAGGTCATTAAGTAAATAGATATCCTTAGTCGTTAGAAAGTTCCAGTATTTTTATAAACTCTCAAAACTTACAAAAGTCTAGTCTTCGAATTCTCTGATATGAATATCTCAGAGACGAAATTATTCAGAATTGTATTTTCCCATTTTCTGTAACAAATATAACATAAAAAGTCTTACTATTTGAAATTCATTTCCGTAGAGCAACACTGTAAAAGATGAGTTGTGGTTTTATATCTCGTTATGTCTCAAGTTTTCAAGTTTCAAATCTTCTCTCTTAAATCGGATAGAAAAACGAAGTAAGTTTTAAACATAATTGGTAGAACTTCAAAAGGCTGATGGAAGACTTACCTTGATGGAACATTTTCACTTAAACACTCTAAGGTTGGTAGATCAGTCAATTTTTAGTTGCAGAAGCAAGTTAATTTAATCTTTTTAAATGAAAAATTCTCTAACTTTTTTAAAAATTTTGCAAAAGTATATTTGATAAAATAGCATCTTTTATTCTGCTTATATACACAATAAAACATAATAATAGCTATTCTGAACATATAACTGGGAATTCTGGAATAATAATAATTCAGAATTATAATAAAATTTATAACATAAATATCGAAATACCGATATGTTGGGATAATTAAGTTATAAATTCATGGTCATTTTTTAAAATAAATTCATGAACCCCTGTTTTTATATTTAGTACGTCTGAGAATTCTGTGCATTACATATGAGTAATCAATTTTCGAACATATGAAACGTTGACCTCCAAAAGAAACTTGCTCTACCTCCAAATGATGCGAGTCTTAGTATCGATGGTTTGGTGAATAATGACCCGAAACATTCTTAGTGAATTAAAGTAGTAGTAAAGATACCAGAAACAAATAATTAAATTAGTGACATTTATTCCAATTAAGCTCTGGGCTAAACAGAAAAGTACTTAATATGATGGCAATTACGTTTTTTCTTACTCACTTCCAAAATTAATGTAAGGCCACATATCTCCTAAACATTTGATCGCCCTTACTACTGTGCCTAATCTTTTACAATGCAAAAGAAAATAGTATTCAAGCAAAATTATTTTAAGGATAATTAAATGTAAGTTAGTAGACTTGAAATAAAGTGTATTAGGTTTTAAGAAATCAAGTTAATTAAAGTATTGCATGTGATGTTTTTCTTACTTAAGAAATTTTTAAAGGAAGGATTTTGAAAAATATATGCACACTTAAATGGAAAATAAATTATGATTCATTTATAAATTTCGTTAGTAACACGAAAGAGAATTACTCATTAACATATAAAACGTACATACGAAATTTTTCTTCTTTTTTAAATGCTTAATGAAAACCTCTATCATGAAAAAAAAAATGTTTTTCCCTCTTTGAAGATTAGCATAAAAAGCTGGTGAAAACCAATTAACTTCTTTGTATTCGCCATTTACTGAATATCGTCCAAAGAAGCGAATTCACTTTTTAATTAAAATTAACTTTTTGTAAGATGCTGTATACCAGCCTTTTCCAATATTTTTAAACCCAACTGCATTTATATATGAATAAATGTAATTCAGATTCATATTCCTAACAAAACGGGAATAAAATTCAAGTGTAATAAATTATTCCATGCAGTTTCAGGGACAATTATTGAATTGCTTCACCATGAAATGTATTAAGATTTTCTGATAGAAATTTTAAAATTTAGAAAACAAATTAATTTTAAAAAAAATCTGAAAGGATTCAGATTTTAGATTACGTCCAAAAGGATCTTGCTTAATAATATAATAACTTGCCGAACGAAACAAACATTAAACTAAACCCAATACGAACACAAAAACCAACCCAATATAATTCCATTAATCCATCCAGTACAGACCCAATAACCAACACAGTACAATTCCAAAAATTCTAATAGCCAACCCAATGCAACTTCAATTACCAACAAAGAAACATAAGCACTAAATTGAAAAGTGAATCGGACATTTTTGTGAAACGACGCAAAACGCCCAAACGAAAGTAATAGTCCTTCGGGACTAAATCCCTTTGGACTAATATTAGTTAAAATATGGGTTTTTTTAAGAAAAATACATTTATTAGCTTATAAATGCTCTACATTGTGTAATAGTAACTAAAATCATAGTAAAATTGGGCATAGCAAGTTAAATTAGATGAATTAAATTAATTATTTTTTTATAATTCCCCAAATGGCGGTAGAGGTTGTAATAAAAACGTATGATAAAATCCTATGATATGTTGCTTATACCTGGAAATAGCCCCTACTTCACTAAATAGCGAGCTAGGTATGATAACTAACAATGGGTTCTTTGTAAACAATATTAAAATTTTTATTTATGTTAAAGACGGCAAAGCACTACCTTGAAATGATGCTAACTTTAGAAAGGAAAAATATTAACTGGACATGCCTGCTTTAAATTACTCATGGTGCATGATTTTGAGAGGCAATTGCTTTGATGATGCTTAACTCTGTAGTAAAACCATTGAGCACTTTCGTATTGAATTTTTGAATGCTCTCAATTTTATCTCTGTAATATATGCTATTCCTTATAAGCCAAGCAGTGTTGGCTATATTTCTAAAGGTTTTCTGTTGCAGAATTTGTATTTTGTACAGAACTGATTTTTCATTGTCTTTCCATATAGGATAGGAATAAAAATTTTCTGAACGGATTATTTTCTCATGTAATATCATTTTATTGTGAAGAGAAAGATTGCTTTATTTTTTGAAGAGGCACAACTTAAGAATTAAAATATAAAATTAACTTTTGAGTTTTGCAACTGTGATCTAAAGGAGAGTTTATTATTAATTAGGATGCCTAGGTAAGTTATTTCTTGCTTCCAGTGTCCTCAGATAATGTGGAAATAAATACTCAATAAGAAGGCGGGAGAAATACCTTATACACTCCCCGTTTTAAAGGGCGACTGGGGATTACGGGACCCAATCGTCAAATCCTGGTGGTGGAGAGTAAAGCCTCCTACTCCCCCTTTTTTAGTTCGAGCGCCATTGTAGAGACATTAATTTTTTTTTTTTGAAGCAGGAGTCATGAAAAATAAGCAATGCTTTAGCTGGGGCGTGAACCTCAGACTTTTTCAATATGCGCGGAGTGTGCTGACCATTTCACCGCGAAGGCATGCTAAGGCGGGAGAAATACCTTATAGTGAATATGAATTTTTCGCAACATTATGTTATAGCTCAAGTCATTGCTTATCACTCATTTGACTTAACTTGTCATCCAGTGGATGTATTTGCTAGAAGCTGAAATGTATTCAAAAATCATTTAAATTTATGTTATAGAGCGTTCACTCGGGGGCACCCAATATAGCAAATTGCGTTTCTCTGAGCAGAAGCTGGGTAACTGACCATGACAAAATAGAAGCGCATTTGATTTGTTCTTATTTAAAATTCTTCACTATGTAAACCTTGCTTTATAAAAGTCAAAAATGCAATTTTCGCCTTCTCGGCTTTCACTTTGAACCTGTCTTTGATTTAGATAACAGCCGCTACTGGAAATTCTCTCTCACATAAGTACGAAATGCAAAAAAGTAGTCAAAACTTTTAAAGATATCATGGAGAGGGAATATAAAAAAATGCATAATGTCTGCTTTACCATATTCCTGACATTCCATAAATTCCTCCTGAAAAACTGCTCTATGAAAGTAGAAAATATTTCTCAAAGTACTGGAATGTTTTTATAAGTTTCTGCTTTACTTCTTATATCCACAGCAAAAAGATCGTAAAAACGAAATACGAACTTCAAGGTGAAATATTGTGAAAGATTAAATAACTGTTTTTATACGTATTTGTGAATATGAGTGGAGGCTTTATATTGGAAAAGCATTTAATTTGCTCATTTCTTACTATAAGAGCTCAGTGTTATCAATTACTTGTAAATTTGAATAAGGAGCGAATATAAATGGTTGATTAATACGAGCTAGCTTCAGTCAACGTAAAGTAATTTTTATTCAAAAATGTACGTAATGAAGGAAAGCAGTAATTTAATTCTTCTTAGTTATTTTTTTATTTTCTTCTAGAAATGAAAATCTTGTTCAATAGTTTAAAAATATTGTGGTAGAATGTGCGGTCTTATTCCACATTTTAAATAGTTCATAATACCTAATACCAGGGCATGAAAGTTGAGTAAATCCAGCTTTTCTGTAGACTTCAGAAGATAAGAAAGGATATTTTGAAAAAGACATAAATGTTTTCCAAAAATGTGTGCCTTCTCATTTACTTTATTGTGAGTAAGATTTACAATATCTATGAAATTGATCTGAAATCAGTGCGGAGTGTGGTAAGCATTAAAAGAATGTTTATTATCATATTTAGATTTAAATAGTCACCTGGTAATTTCTTTCTGTGTACCAACTACAATAAGGGTTAATATTACTTTCTTACTGCGCCAAACTAGTAATTTTTTATTAAAAATAAAAAATTGCATACAAATATCTTAGTATGGAATGACATTTAGTCTCTGCTGGCGTAAGGCCACTTCTTTATCCTTGCTTCTGCCAGATCATCCCTTTCCCCTGTCCTAAAGTGCTGACACGCTAGGAATTCTACATGAGTCACAATTTTAGAAGTAAATCAAGAAAGAGTCTGACAAGGATATTTAAACAAGTACTGTAACTGTTGATGGCAAGTACATCTTCTTTAGAACCTACATATAATTTCAGTTTCCTTTTAGTTTTGATTTTATTTAACTTTTTTCTATACTTTGCTTTCCCTTTACTTCTTTAACTTTTTTAATTTCACCATAAACTTTAGAGGGCTTCTTTTTGGAGTTCTTAAACAGCGTCAAAAATGAGTAGCAATCCATCTTTCAGAAAAAACAAGGTATAGACAGATCTGATTTTAATTTTAATGGCACTCAATTCGTGTATTGTTATGATTATGTATCTGGACGAATTATATTCGAGGAGATATATAATACAAAAATATTCAGTGATTGAAATTTCGTGGTATCTAAACCCAGATAATTTAATGCACTAGTTCACGATTGGATAGAAATTGGATAGAAAGCGGCTGCGTCGATCGAAGATCTGGAGTTTATCTTCCTAGCGGTATAACTTAGATTCCTTTTACATTCTTGTGTTAGAGGGAATATATATGTTTCTTTATCTTGTTGGGCCTATTCTTAGTAAAATAAGATTTTTAAGGCTTTAGAGATATGCAAATTATTCTGCTTTCGCGACTAATATAGCCTTTAATGTAATCGCAACGCACGCGTGGAAAATACTGAATACAGTTCAAGACGTTTGATTTATACGTAGAAAGGAACATTATAGAAAAATAAATTCTCTTAATTTTCTACAACGTTATATTTTTGTATCACACTGAAATGAACAGAAGAATATGCTCAACATTTTTCTGAAACTAAATGCAGTTTAATTGAAATTTTGCCTAACTTTCAAATTACTATACATTATTATTTATCGATACTTGATTATATTATCATAATTGCACAAATTTGTGACTAGTTTTATTGTTTTCTGTTATATTTATTTTACAGAAAACAATCCACTGTTATATTTATTTGAAATCCAAACCGAATTGAGGTTTTGTAAATCTCCTATCGAAATAAAGAAAATTAGTAAAATGCATTACATTTATAACTCTAGCTGTGAATATGATAGACTCATGGTGTAATTAAAATATAAAGGCATCATTTGTTTAGTTATAGAGGCATTATATGATTTGAGTTTAGAAGACTTTTATGACCTGCCTGTAAGTGTAGTCTATTATCTTTATAATATTATATTAACAGTCTTATCTCTTAATCACAACAACAGTCCTATCTCGAAATTGCATTATGCAGAACAGTTTAAATTCGCGATTTTAGAGGCAGAAATCAGTTAGCAATAACTGTGGTATATTTTCAGTAAGTTGATAAAACGATTAACATCATGTGTCACGAATGCTATTTCCCATATAAATGTCAGAAACGTGACCTAATTTCATTACAGTGCTTGAATATAATGGTTTCATATCCGGTTTTCAATGCCTTTCTATCATGTGTATCTGAAGTTGCTAAATTTATAATTATGCAAGTACTTTATAAGTACTATTGTGCTAGACATGAACTGTTTTAATATTAAATTTCTTATAAACAGAATTCGATTTGAGCATTAAGTAAAGATACACCTTACATAGTCAAGTTTCATTAGAAACTGGTTTTTAACTGATTGTAATAGTATAAAATTTAAACATAAATTTTCAATAATTAATGCAAAAGGAAACATCATTACCGTTCGCAGAATTACAGGTCGCACGTTTGCATATATTGAACTAAAAAACACATAACAGCAATTCAGTAGTGCATGATTTTATGCACTGTAAAGTTAGAAGGATTGCATCGAAGAATTTTGAATTACGTTTGTATAAAGTATTATCAGTTCTCAAAACTCTCGGTTCAGCTGACGCCTCCGACAACGGAGTTTTTTATTTTTTTGATTACGGCAAAATATGCTAGGGTCATCGTAAGGGCTGAGATGACTTCGTGGAAGACTTCCTAAGGGAAAATGTCTTGTATTGACATAACATATGAAAAAATATGGAAATGTCCATGCAGCCAGCGCATTTGTGGAGAAATAAATCCGGTTCAAAACAGAAGTATTAAGCAACTTAACGGCTCTGCCGCTGGTGAGCAAACACTAAACTGAATTAAGAAAGTTAGTCTAGGAAGTCGTCTTAAAGCACGTTATTCTAGAAACCAACGTCAGCATAAAGTGAAAACTGAAAATGTTTCTATGATTGAAGAACGTTAAGTTGTAGAATCATTAGGTTATTTTTAAGCAAGAGACGTGAAAAATAAGCATTGCCCTCTCCGGAACTCAGACCTCTCGAATACGCGCCGAGTGTGTTACCGTTACACCACGAAGATATGCAGAAAGGAGGGAGAAAATACCTTATAAAGTGGTCATTGTTCAGAAAAATAATCGGTATAATTCGGTTTATAGAATTCAGAAAGAATAGTAACCTTTGTTAAATTTGGCTGTAAACATGCGTGTGCGAATCGTCAGATCTAAGTACATAAAATTTGAAAAATAGGGCCATAATAGCTTGTTTTTTAAAACAGTAAATAAATAGGTTTTTTTTAAATGTTAATCATAGGATGTCTAAACATATAGCTGTAAGTTAAACAGAAATTAACGCAAAAACATTAAGACTTGCATAAAACCATTATTATTATTATTTTCTTTATATTTCTGTTTTGAATTGGTGTAATGGAGTAAAATAATGTGAATATTTCGAAAATAACAACAGTACCAAATCTATTTCATTTGAAAGGTATTAACTTTGTTTATAATTCGATAGCTTAAAACTAGATTCGGCTAAATACTTAATAATTGACGAGGAGGAAATAAATCCAAGAAAATCATCTGATTAAATCGGCTTAAGATGGCTTGAAAGTTGAGAACATTTTTTAAATAAACGTAATCCGTTCAGATAAAAGATGCCTTAAATATAGAAAACACCATAACGTCTCTTCATTTTTCATACGTTATTTAATCCGGTGTAATTGGAAGAGCTTTTATAAGCAACTAAATTAAAAATGTACGTTAAGTACGTGAACATAAACACGCTGAATATTGCAGAAGTGAAATCTGATGAATTAAAAACAAAGTTGCCTTTTATAATTAATTTTCATCCACTATAATGCATCGCAAATTCTTGAGGTATATATATTCTCAGGAATCTATTCTTGAGCTATTATTCCTGTCTGGTTCTGAAAATATAATACGAAGTCATTGATTTCTGCAATCGAACCAGTATGATTGATTTCTTCAATGTAATACGATAATTCCAGAACAAATCAGTGATTTCGACCCTTGACAAAGAGCGAAAGAGAGTATTTGTTCGCATTTTCTGTCCCAGTTTCTATCTTGAAATGTATTATACAGTTTCTTGATTGAATTCTCAGTTTCCTTTGATTCAATTCGTGACTAGTCAAAATAGCCTTAGCCATAACAACCCCGACAGAATGACTTTCAAGAGTAAAGAATTCTCGTTTGATAATACCTGAGAATATATATAGCTTTTATACAACAGAATATTTATGTTAGTTATTATAAAAGAGGAAATAATTTTGAATTTATTAAAATGCTTTTCTTGGGGAGATATGTAATAGATTAATGGCTAATATTATAAATGAGTTTTGGAAACATTAGGTTTAATCAACGCAGGAGACATAAAAAATATCCAGTGCCCTGGCCTGGATCCGAAACCGGACTTCTCGATCGCTAATCGGACATTCTCGATTGCTATTCAATCACACCACAAAAGCAAGCTAAAAGGAGAGAGAAAGTGCCTTATATACTCCCCCTTTTAATGAGAGAATGACCCAGTCGCCAAATCCTGGTGATGAGGAATTGTCATCCACTACCAATTTTAGTTAGAACGCCATTTTTAGAGTCATTTAGAATTTTTCAATGTCAGGAAATCGAAGACATCCACAATGCCCTCGCAGTGATTCAGACTTTGTTTGGTGTTCGGCTTTGGAAATGGTCTATTTATTGGAAACTTTCTCACAAAGAACTTTCAAACGCATGTATAAAAGCGAAGATTTTACATGTGCTGTCATCCTTCTTTCTTTATTCATTTTAAATCTTTATTTCTAATACATTGCTTTTCATATACTTTGTTTTTATATGCTGCCCAGTTGGTAGAGTGGTTAGTGAAACCGACTGCTGTGCCGATGGGCCCAGTTTCGAATTCCAGAGAAGGCATGGATGTATGTGAGCGTATAATGTCTGTGCAACGGTGTTAGCAACGGTTAGCAACGGTGTTAGCAACGGTGATTGCCATTCCGAAGGGCTCGGGTTCGAATCCCGGAGAAGGCATGGAAGTTTGTAAATGTATAGTGTCTGTGCAGCATGGGGGCACTATAAATATGATTCGAATGGAAAGTCCTCTCGAGAGGTTTTA
>KK122532.1:197504-222438 GCA_000611955.2 Stegodyphus mimosarum
CCGGAGTACTCTCCATCAAAATTGGGGGGGGGGTTGAGCAAATACGCACTGTCACCTGTATGATGCTCAAGGCTCTTGCCAACAACAGGGGACGATGAATTTCGTGGGCTTGTTCTGATGTTACAGTCAGACAAGTGAGATAAGTCACAACAACAACAACGGGAACGACGTGTGGTACTACAGAAATGCTGTCTTAGCTTCTACCTGTAACAGTGAGACAGCTATGCTTCACTCTTCGCAAATAATAACTTTTATAAACACTGTATTTAAGAATTCTTGCTTTATAACCAAGCCACTTGACGGACAGACGAACAATAGGCCTACTTCTCTAAGCTATTCCTTTGCCATTCCCTCAGCTACAAATTGAAGTTTTTTATATGTTTTCAACTGAACTGACTTCGTAGTGTGATTTTCCTGGTTCAACCATCAGGTTCCTTGGACATAAAGCTTCATTAGCAGCTTAAAATGCGTTTGTATACGAATGAGGAAGACACAGAAATCATTGTTTGCCTGTGTAATACTGTGTGAGAAAATAGAAAGTGCTTTCACCTCCTACGTGCTGACCTTGCCACCATGCAATTTATTATGAAAATTGTTTATGTCACTGTTTTCGTTTACCACTTAAAGTTCGTTCTATTAGTTTTAAAACAGCCTGTGATTCTTTGAAATTATCCACAGTGTTTACCAACAACTTGTTGAGAATCTTGTGAAGTTCCCTCATTACTTATTTTTCACATTTTGCACCGCCCATTGCAGGCTTGTATTACAGTTTTCACAGAAAAGTCAATTAGAATATAACTGTCGCCTTCGAGATACTCGAGCCAAATGTTTGAGAGCTTTCAAAGTCGTAAGCTATATAGCAGAGGTGGGGAACCTTTTTACCATTAGAGGCCACATTTAAATTAGGCAGCAATAAGAGAGGCCGCATAAGCTGATTGACCTAAGAAAGTGACTTCTGTGAAACTATTATAGTTTTTCTATAGATTTAACAATTTATTGCATTATATAGAAAAAATAAAATATAATACTACAAAATTTTAAATATAATATACATATAAAATAATATAAAAATATTATAAAAAAAGATCGCAACAGGGAAGCGTTGAGAGATGCGAGTCAGAGAAGCCAAAGCAAGGTGTGACACTACTGTGTTCCAAGCCTCGCTCATGCGTGTTAGAGTCCGTTTCAGACTAGTATTCTGATGTCATGTTACAATATGACTGTCTTTGGCGGGATTTTTCGCGCAACTGTCATGGCTTTGATGTACAATAGTTGTTTGAAACGAACTCTACCATTTTGTACTAGGTGGCAAAGGGCCGCACAAGAACCTCGCGGAGGCCGCAGGTTCCCCACCTATGCTATATAGTATATCTATCCCGTATACCTGCCTAATGTTTTGGTTCGTATAATTTTGTTTTTGGCAGGATCTTTCGGAGATCCTAATTTCATTAAACACAGAATGAGCTTGATGTGAGTGATAATAATAATCTGCTTTTCTATTATATTTTATTCTTAAGCCAGTTTTCAATATTTTTGTCAGCAGTAAAAGGAAATTCAATGTTCCAAACTGCTGCTACTATACTTCAGAGAAATTAAATGCTTTTTATGTGAGGAGAAACCAAGAAAAACAAGCATTCTTCAGTTTTCCTTTAGATCAGAAATGCATGCTTGTCACATATTTTATAATTATATTTTAATTCATAATTCAATATAATTTTTCAGAAACGTTAATTGTACGGTTGGTTCAATTATAATTTTTTTCGCAATTGTTTTATACAAACCATTTAGAAAGGTATCACATACATCATAAAAATGAGAAATGGAACCTCTTATTAATAATTCTCTTGTCTTTTAGTTAAAATTTAACCGTATCAAAATTCCTTAATTTACATTATATGACAATTTTTAAGCAATATATAAAGCATTTTGAGTTAGAAATGTAAAGACTATTGGGTGGGTAGGTTTATATCTCAGCCTTCAAAACTATTAAATATTTTCGAAATACCATTTTAAATAATTTTAAAACTAGGACTGTGAGGATTGCTTAATTCTGCCATTTTGCTCTTGGGCATAACACTTTGACCCAAAGAATGGAAGATCCCTGTTTCGAATTTCCGGGAGAGCTCAAATGATTTCTTTAAGTTTCCTGGCTTCAAAAATTCTAATAGTGCCTACAGTGACGTTCGAGCTAAAATATGTTGGTCAATAACTCGTCACTATTTGAGTTTGGTAGACAGGGTTTCGTGCCTCTCCTCTGTCGCCTTTTTAAATAAAGTGTAAAATATTAAAGATTTCTCTTGTGCGTGTTTCCTTGACGTAAATCACTAGCACACCAAACTGGCATTGGAAAATTCGTTGTTCAAATATGGGCGAACAAACAGTATCTTTCACAGGCACTGGCTTCGAAATATTATTCTCTCTAGAAACATATTTCTTGTATATGGCAAAAAACATATGCCATTAGTCTACAAATGAATTTGTTCGAATACCAGAAACCGAAGTTACTCATTTTACGTATACAAAAATATGCTGGATGAAAGAAAGCAATAAGTTAACTTACAGATTATATTTTTATTAAATGTTAGAAAGAAATAAAAACTGTAAATTTCTTTAAAATGCTTTCAGTGAGCTTACAGAATTCTCCACTTTAAACTTTTTAATCCATACTTTTTAGTAAATAAAATAAAATTCAAATAAAAATAAGAATAAATACTTCGAGCGACATAAAAGTGAAAAAAGAGAACCCGATTCGAAAAATTTCTAAAGTATATTTTCCAGAACTGGTAGTCATGGTAGAATAACTTTATTCTTCATAAAAAGTGCTGAAAATGGAACTTTTGTACTTATGAACGCCACTTCATCTTATGTATATTACAGGAAAACCGTGAAAAGTTTGAACAGCTTAAATTTTTTGGAATAGTTTCTCAACTGTGAACTGATTTTCACATCATTTCACACATACATTTTTAACAGCTTACTAAAAAAGCCAGTGTGGAAAGGATTATTTTTAATGAATACTTATCGTATCAAAAAAGAAGTATGAAATACGATGCAAAAATATATAAGGTAACGAGAATTATATCGAAATATTTTTATGCCTTTTATATCTATGAACCATGACTTTTAAAAAATCTCTTTAAACGCATAGGGAACAAAAATGTGGAGTTTCCTAATTTTATTAAGAATAAATATTTCTAAATTTATTAGTAAACCAAACTTCATTACGCCAGTGCATAATTTACTTAAGAGATGTGTAACTTTCTTCCAAATAGAGATTAATTAGTATTATTACAGTGATATTTCGTTTAGTAAAAATAGCAATTAAGAAAACATTTGTAATTCAGGCTTTCACATCCTGGCAATTCGGCTTATTGTAGAGTTGGTTTCATGGTTTTCTTCATGTGTAATGGGAACAGAAATCAGTTTCTCTGACAGTGTTTGTATACAAGCAACCCTCATCTCTAGGTAGATAACTCTTGTGTGTTTTGTTTTAATCATCTAGCCTTACTTAACATATCTAGTGATATTCTCAACCCATATGTATTAGTGAAAACATCTCCCTTTTTATACTACATTACAACTAATCTTCCTAAGTATCACAGAAGCTGAAAATTGTTTTAATCGAGGTTTAATTTTAATTCTCTTAATTTACACTGATAGCCTGATATCGTGAATGTGAGTAATGCACATATTTTAAATTAATACTTCATACTTTATATATGCATACTCAGGTTATATGTATGTGTGTGCGTTTCTGGTTTCTAAGCTTTTACTAACTCAGAGCCAATTTATTTTCTTAAGTCGCTCGCACTTTCTAACCATACCTTAACTACAATTTTCACCAACCTGATATTTGCTGTTCTCATAAACCTGGCAACGGCAAGCAAAACACCTGCCCCTGGGATAGAGTTACAACGTTATTATACACTGGTGTGCAAAACTTAAGCAACAATGCAAAAATTTAGCAGATAGCCGTGAAATTGCAGAAAAGGAGGTCTGAAGATTAGAACAATGAACACGTAAGTCAGTAGAAACATCATGCGTATGCAAATATCAGGAACGTATCAGAGAGTCAGTTTGTGAAATATGGCTAGAAGAAATCACCTGGACGGCTTCACACGTGGAAGAATGATCAGAAAGCTGGAGGAGGGGCGTTACCAGTGTAGCTGCAGAGTTCGGAATCAACAAAAGTGTCGTTTCAGGCGCCTGGAAGGCGTTCCAAACCGCAGGTACAGAGTTTAGAAAGGTGGGTGGTGGCCGTCCGAGGACGACATCTGCAGGGAATGACCGATATATCGTCCTGCAGGCGAAAAGAGGCCGACAGCAATCAGCAAGGGCCATTGCTCAGCAAGTCTGTACAGCAACGGGGCGACAAGTGTCGCGGTTTACTGTGGCCAGACGCCTTCATAAAGGGGGCATATTCGCTCGCCGTCCTGAACGCTGCCTCCCGTTGAAAGTTGGCCACCGACGCCACCGTTTACAGTGGTACAGAGAACACAAAAACTGGACAACTGATCAATGGAGTCGTGCCCTCGTTGCGGATGAGAGTCGGTTCAGTACCAGAAGCGATTCTCAACACGTTTTGATTTGGAGAGAGGTCGGGATCCGGTTTTATCCCAGTAACATCAAGGAAAGACACCGTAACGGAGGTCCTGGAGTTCTGGTCTGGGGAGGCATTATGCTGAACGGGCGAACTGAGCTCCACGTTTTCGACAGAGGGTCTGTAACCGGGGATCGCTATTGTGAGGAGGTACTCCTTCCCCATGTGCGTCTGTTCTGAGGTGCCATTGGCCCAGACTTAATTTTTATGGACGACAATGCACGGCCACATCGGACTCTTACTGTTGAGGAACTACTGGAAAGTGAAGATATCACTCGAATGGATTGGCCAGCGTACTGCCCAGATTTAAATCCCATCGAACATGTGTGGGACGCATTGCAGCACGCTTACATCCTCCGGAGAACACCCAACAACTTAAACAGATGCTGATTGAGGAATGGGCACTCCTACCGCAAGAAATGTTGCACCAAATGGTTATGAGTATGCGGAGACGGTGCGAAGCAACCATTGCAGTGAAGGGAGGGCATATCCTATATTAAGGAACATCTGCTTGTTCTTCCTCTTGGACAGACAATCATGAGTCACGATACTATGTGTTCAATAAAGCTTGTTTTTGTTTGATTCCATACCGTATACCATATTCCTTTTTTAGCTCCGATGCTTTTGTCATCCTTTACGTACATAATGCTCTCCTTTATTTCTGCATTTCATGTCTCTCAGTTGATTTCTCGTGGCGTTATGGCAAAAAACCCTGCTGTTGCTGAAGTTTTGCACACCAGTGTAGTTACTAGAATGATGTGCAGAGTAAGATTTTGGTTTTTAAAATTATTCTGGCCTAATTGATTTTTTAACTTGACATTTCATTTAATTGATTATTTTTTATATATTACGTGTACTCCTTTTATTTACATTTGAATTATAATGCTTTATTTTCATATTTTTACATGTGTTCCTCGCCTCATTGATTCGATACTCACGTTTAATTTGAAAAGTTGTTTTGCATTTAAATAAAGTTTTTCATTCCAAATAATAGTAAAATATTTTCATCGTCTAGAGGAATTCTTTATACGCATATGAGTGTGCTACATTTGGGGAATTAAAAATTTACATTTAATGTTATTTCTACTTTCGATTTTCATATGTATACCATGGACGAAACGCGATGTCTGAACGGTTGAAGGGAGTGTGAAATAAGCTAATTTTCCGCTGAGGAGTCGGTATTGTTTCATTACATTTTTACTTGTCCATTTTTAAGTAATTTTCTTTATATGGCTTTAATTATTATTAACAATTTTTGTCACAATTTTATGCATATCCACTATTTTTGGCCATTGCTACTAAAGCATATTTTCCATGCAAATTTAACTTTTACTATTTAATACTTGTAAAAATGTTTCTAAAACTTTTATAAATTAAAACAAAAATAAATATTACTTAAAAGTTACGAATTTGTAAATAGGAATTTATTTGGAATTCAAATTGTAATTCTTTTACTTTACTAGCTTTCTTAATTTAATTTCAAATATAAAAATTTTAATAGAAGTATTCCCCTTTAATTGTAATTATGTTTAATTAAATCATTGCAACCTAAGCGCAGGATTCATAATAGTCTTTCTTTACATTTGATTATTTGCCAATATTTATATATATGTGTGTGATGCTAACTTAGTTCGTTGCAGAAATTTGATATTTGATGAGTGCTTCACTAGGGAAGACGTTATTATTTTGCAGCCGCGAGAGGATTGAGGTTAAAACGATCACTGAAATTATCGATTGCTTAGTAGATGCCGAGAGCATTTGAAGACTCGCAAAACCTAAATATAACCCATCTGATACCTCAAACATATTATAAGTTACAATAACACGCTGAATAATGATTATTGGAAAAGTCAAATATATGTTTTTTACTTGTTGATTACTCTATGGAATGGCACAGCACAATATGGGAGATCCGCATACCGCAATTTTCATTTCGACGTATTGCATTCTTAATAATGAATAGAAGTAGCCGAGCAAAAGATGTCTTTTAGCTAGCGTACATACGCAGCATAACAGAGTGCCTAGTCGGATTACAATGATATTTAAAGTGAAATGCTTTGTTTGATTATCTAAATACTGTACTCAATGCAGAAGTTTAAAATGACATGATGAAAAATTAATCTTCAGATAAGACGCAGTTTCGAAAAAGTTATTAATGTTTTAGAATAGAAACTGAGGAAGTGCTCAAATAAAAATAAGGAATTAAGGGCCTATTGTTAACTTAAAATTGTAATTCATAGTTACATTTTATCTTACATATACCTATATGGAATGAAAACAAGACGGAGCAGTGTTGATGCGTAATCCATATCGCAGAGGAAGTATTCTGATTGCTCTGTATGCCAATATGTTGAGTTCGTATTATCTAAGAAACTTGGCACACGAGGTGGTTTTAATTCCATTGTTATTTGAATTCACATGTGGCACGATTAGAGTCCCAAGTAAGCTGTGGCCACAGCTTACTTGGCACTCTAATCGTGCTTTTTCAGAACATTTACAATTTTGAATACTGCTGCAATAGGAAGAGAGCGAGAGATAGAGCTTTCAAGCAGGACAGAAGCTAAAGCTAAAAATGGCGAATTTATCCAATATGGAAGCTCGCCAAGAAGAAGGTTTTGGTTTAGTTTAGAAAAGTTTCAGTTCTAAAAATTGTGAGTTTAGGTTCCGAATTACCTACGTCATAGCGTTACGCAAGCCATGCGAGATGGATTGAACTATAAATGAAGCAATCCAGAGAGGTTATTATGATTTTTAGATTAAAGAGGGAGAATTAAGGGGTTAGTTTATAAAGTATATCTCCCACATTCTTAGCGTGCCTTCGTGGTGTAGTGGTCTGCACGCTCGACGCGAACCGAGAGGTCCGTGGTTCGATTCCCGGCGAAGGCGTTGCTTATTTTTCATGTCTTCTGCTGCGAAAAATACCTAATGTCTCTACAGTGGCGCCCGAACTAAAAGGGCTGTGGATGATGACTCTCCACACCCAGGATTTGGCGACTAGGTCCCCTAAAACCCTAGTCGCCCTTTAAAAAGGGGAGTATATAAGGTATATCTCCCACATTCTTAGCGTGCCTTTGTGGTGTAGTGGTCTGCATGCTCGACGCGTACCGAGAGGTCCGTGGTTCGATTCCCGGCGAAGGCGTTGCTTATTTTTCATGTCTCCTGCTGCGAAAAATACCTAATGTCTCTACAAGTTTAAATTATAATTTTGATTTATATATTTTTATCTTACATATTCCTCCTTCAAAGAGAGAAAAGGCTTAGCGACAGAAAAGCCGTTTTAGAAGGGAGCATTAATGCAGTAGCGAAACAAAGGAAAATATAATTTTGAAAAAATAAGAATCACAGAAATTTAATGTAAATAATTTTTTAAATAGCAGAATCTTTTAAATATCATTTTCAACGGTAAATGCAAATTGGAAGTTCTATTGGGTGAATTGAAAAGCAAATTGAAAGTTTGTAAGCTCATTTTTCTGTTCTGTAACACTGTAAGGAATATCCTAATTTTTTCAAGAAATACTGGAAAAGTTCGCAGTTCTGTAAAATCTTTGCTTAATTCTCAGATTCAAAATATTTTGCAGTCTAAAATACGATGGCTACACTAAGAAATAATTGACAACCTCAAAATTGACTATTCTAAATTTTATGTCTTCCCCCCAAAGTTCATCTTTTATCCCAAATTCGAGATCTTTCCAAAATCATATGACGCTTTCATAACGCTGATTGCAAAGGGAACCAAAATTTAACCAATCGCAGCTTAGTTGTACATACATATATATATATATATATATATATACATATATTATGTGTGTGTTTGTAAGATAAAAAATACCTAAATCAAAATAACGAATTAGCAACCACTCCTTAATTCCTTATTTTAATTTCCTCTCCTCATTCTAAAAATAGTAGCAACTATTTTTGGACTGCGTCATTTCTAGGTCAGTCCATATCATATAACCTACATAACACTGATGACGTAGTTGATTTGGAACTTGAACTCAAAATTTCGAGAACCGAAAACCTTTCTGTTGGAGAGCTTCCATACTGGATAACTGCTCTCGTAGCTTCTACGTCTGTTTTCGTTGACACCCTGCTCGCTGTCTTCCCTTCTTCCTGAAAACAATCTCAAAAAGGCAACAAATTCGGGAATAGGCATGGTTAACGTGCAAGTATTTGTAAACGCAAAATGCTTAACTACAATAAAAAAAAGCATTTAAATCTGCTGCGGCTGCGTCTCATTGGATCAATATGACTTCTAGTTCTTCTTCATTCCCAGATTACGTATGCTGGAATAACTATATGCGTCATTCCCGAATCATCACTGCAGTTTAACTCTGATAGCATATCGTTAAGTGTGGGTAACGGAAAAATTCATTACTGAAATTCCAAGTTCCTCGAAAGCAATATCAGAAAGAAAAGAACGAATGCATCGTTTAGCTGTAGTTTCTAGCGCTTAAATTTACAACCTACTTCTGCTTCAAGGCTAGTGGTTATTAGGAAAAAGAAAATCATTAATCATGATATATTAATAAGTGGTTCAAGGTCCTTATGCAGATGTTTCATCTGCTTCCGTTTTCAGTATTCAGGAAATAAAATCATCGATCTTCGTGCTAGTCTTTATTGCAATTCAGTTATTGAATCGGTTAAATTAAATCACATTCTTTTTTCAGAGAGGCAAGAATGAAATTGGTGCTACGTCTTCTAAAGTTTGCATCTGAATTTAGTGACATTTTCCCGAAATTTGGTTGTACTGTTTTGAAAATGTAAAAATTAATGTTAAAAATAATGACAGCTTAAAAGCTTAATATTTCCAAACTCATTTTGAATTTACAAATTTCGTGAGATGCAGAAATGGAAGAGATATGAAAACCTCAGGTTAAATTTCGTCAATCGGCTCAGTAGAATGGGAGACATAGAACTGTCCTGTTTTTTTTTTCAATGTCCATGTACATGCAGATTCTTCATTACTTAATTTATTTAAATATAATCTAGGGCGATAATATTTGGTGGCAACAATCTGGAACGTGATCCGCCGTTTACAGTGAATCAGCGCAAAATCCTATTTCGAGACTAATAGCGCCTTTTGGGTTAATAACACCTTGGACATATGATAAACATGTGACTTATATTCTACGTTTTAAGACTCGGAGCTTTCATCGTGAGATACGTTAATGCCCTTTAAATGCTTTTTGCATTTTTGATATATTTTCATCTTATTGCAATGACAAAAATGTATTAAATAATAACTTAAGGTTAAAATATCAACGTAACAGAAATCATACGCAAAGTCTTCTGGAAGTTGTTACCTTTCTTTAACATCTGGAAATAATCCGTATTTCGTTTCTTTTTATCATCAGCAAATAAGATTCGTTTTTATTTCAGAGATTTTCTAGCATGGCGAAGGTTACAGAACAGAGTTTCTCAAACTATTTTTATAACTGGAACTTTCTGCGGACCATCTCAAGCTTGCCCCCGTCAAAAGCATTTTTTTAGCAAATATTGTCGCTAGTGCATTTACTACATATTTTTAAAATACGATTAATGTAAATTCATTTTAATTTTATATTAGCATTAAGCAATTACGTTCATGAAAGAAAATATATATTTTTGTTTAATAATTCATGCCTTTTAGATTGTCAACAATATTTAGCTTATTAACTAAAAATTAAATAAATGTTGATACTTACATTAAAGAGATGTATGTCCCTGCTGATTCTTGCATAGCTGTTTTATGTTTGGATGTCTGTTGGTAAGAAAAATAGCAGCCATAATGCCTTAATTATTTTATTTTTTTCTAAAATTAAAATGAGAAGTCCGTAGGTAAGGTAACTGGTAGTAAATTTCATCAAAATGTCAGTGTTTGGAGAAAATGGGATAGATGGTTGCTATGTGTAATTTAGAAATTCCGAAATTTTTTACTACAGAGTAGTAAAAGCAGTTACTTCGAATCTTATTTATTTATTTATTATTTATTTTAATTTTTCATTTATGTATTTACTTATTTACTTTTATTTATTTAAAATCTAGAAGAACCATAAGTGTAGGCTTCGAAGAGAGAAACGCCTGAAAAACGCTGCTATAGAAAATAAATATGCATTGATTTTTTTATATCTCTGATACAGAAAGTTTTAAAATTCTGCTAACTGTCCTTGAATTGCAAAATACCGTTTTACCAATAAGAATTTTTTTTTATTTCCATGAGGATGTTTAAGGAAGGCGAAGAATACATCAAAGATCAAAGATGAATCTACCTCTGGTAGACGATCGTCTTTCATAATTTAAGGATATTATTGTACAAGTTCGTATGTAATTTCGATACTGTCAAGCAGTTTTAAAAGATCATTTGACTTGCTGTCCGCCGTTTTCCAAATTGTTCTAACAACGTTTTGTTTTCATGCGGCCCAGAAGATACTTTCGGAAGGCAAGTTCTTAACATGCATTTTTATCATAATGAAACATGGATAAATCCTTTTCACACAAATATAGCTCATTAAACAAGTGAGTGATGTTTGCTACATGAAGCGAGACCGAAACGACTTCTTCAACGTTTGTCAAAATTTAAGTTGTTTGGTCTGTTTTCTTTACTATCTGATGTCTCGTGGATTTTGTACCACGATACAACGTTTCTGCTCATAAAGCTCTTGTTGTTCGTGTATTTTGCTTAAACCTTTCAAGTTATGTTGTTGTGAGTTATCTCACTAGTCTGACAGTAACATCAGAGCAAGTCCACGAAATTCATCGTGGCTAGGAGTGCAAGATTCCGCTTGCCGTTGACAACAGCCTTGAGCGGCATACGGGTGACAGTATGACTAAAGAAAACAGCACCGTTCGCTCAGTTCCGCCTCCAATTTTGATGGAGAGCACTCTGTCGGGACAAGTTCGAGGGTCTCCGACCCCTCTTCCTCCTCCACAGTCTCACGAGAGGACGTTCGGATTGCCATATGCTTAGAGTTCCCCCATGCCATAAGAACACTATACATTTACAAACATTCATGCCTTCTCCGGGATTTGAAGCGGGCCCTTCGGTACCGGAGTAGGGTTCCCTAACCACTGTACCGTCTGGGCGGTTCTTTCAAGTTATACGTTTCCCATTTGATATAGCACTATGTGAAGTTTTATTGACTACACAGTTAAAAAAACTGCCTCGTTTTCTGGTAAATGTCCAAGTAGGCGGTACACCAGAATTTCACTACTGGTTGTGCAGGTACAGTCCTACCGCACTATACTAACCGTTCAGCTCCCCCTCAGTTTTGATGGAGATTGCAACGTGAGATGGTGGAAGTATCTCACACACCTCTTTTCCTAAACCCAAGCCACTCGAAAAGCCAGTTTGCCAGTAATTCAAGTGCTTTCATGCTGCATAGCCTTTATACACTTATATATATAAGTGTACACGGGATTAGAACCCAGGCCCATAGATGCTGCAGCCAGCGTCATTAATTAACAGATCACCGTTTGAAATCTATTTTTGCAAGAAAAGTTTTTGCTGCGAGTCCTGAAAGGATACACGAAAATGACTTTAAAATACGTTACATGTTAAGCAAAATATGTTCGCATAAATTGATTACATTCACAGAGATTACGTGGAAATGATGTAATTAATACTGACTACTAAGTTAAAAGTTTGCGTCATATAAAATCATATCCCATATTTTTCCATTAAAGTAACATCTACTGTTGATTTGTTTCGACAGTTTCTTCTCTACTTTCTATTAAATGTTAACATAATTTGAAAGAGGGTTATTCTTGATTGAATTGAATCTTGATTCCTTCAATATGATGGTATGAAAAAAGCCTTTTTTAGACAAGTGACAAGCTACATTTCAAGCTCGTTTCATCATTATCTCCAGATACTTCAAGTGGCTGATGAAATCTGGTTTAATAAAATAAAGAAGACAGTATCATTTTTAAACTACACAATTTTTTCAGCATAGCTGATATTGATTGCTATATATTTTTCCAAACTTACAACCCACCCTTTTCATTGCAGTTACGAAGAAACTTTGTGACTTTTTTGACTCATTTGGAAAAAGAAACTTTATTATGAAATGAAAAACATTGAATTTATATCTTTTTCAATTTTAGGACCAAGCAAAACCCGGTTGAATTCACATTTGTTGACATTACATATATCTGGAACACTTACATATGCAGCCGTTCGTGTTGATTTTTTTCTTTAGTATAATCCTAACATGCATTTTTCATGTACTTTGCATAAACCTGCATTCGTATTCCATTTTCAAAAAGGCATGAAAAGAATTAATGGTATTTCCTCTTTTCCATTAACTTGAAAGAAATTATTTGCAACTTTTCACCGCGAAAATAACATGTGATAAAGTCTTTTCCAGCATATTAAAAATAAGCAAAATGAATGTTTTCGTTTTTCAGTCTGCTTTTCGAAATAAATTCGTGTTCATTACAGGAGGATCATTTAAAAAATTCTTTTTGTAAAACATACCCGTTTTAAATGTTGATCAGATCAAGTAAAATATGCGTTCTGTTTTAGATATTGCATTAGTATAGTTGATTTAATTATTAGTGTTGGTAAATAATTATATATCTCTAGAAAACTCTCATAGCTCTCATAACTGCATGATTGAAAAGTTTCAAATAATCGAAAATATATGCTGCAGTACGATTTCCTTAGCTATATGTTAAGAGAATTGTTTTTGCATTTAGAGTAGTCATATGACATTGAACTGGCTTAAAATGAAATACTTTCATAAAATATTTTTCTTTATCATCACAATAATTTTCATGCAGATATGCTTGATTTTTAAAACCATTAGTGCATTCTTTACTTTACTTTTTAGCGAAAATAATTAGCGTATTTTTAAATTTCTCGTATACATTTGTCAGTGAGGAAGAAGCCAAACAAACTCGTCATGATCAGCGAATTGGAATAATTGTTTTTAATTAAAACTTTCTATAGAAAAGTCAAAAGAAAAATTCCTTGCAATGATACAGTTTCGGGGTAGTGAAGATTGCAAAGCGGTTACTTTTTAAAGATTTTATTCTTCTGTCATAGCGAATTAAAATCAGAAACAATTGTAAAACTTATTATTTTATAGTCTTATGCTACAAAGAATCGTTATTTCTTTCGGAATGACTAATATTATTTTAAAGAAAATGTATTTTTCTTTTAAAGAAATAAATTCACGTTTTGCCGTATGTTTAATAATAATAATTAAATCATTGTTTTCACATAGAAGTTAATTAAATATTTTTAGAAAAAATCCAACTAACTAAACTTTTCATTACTGAAAATGGTTTCGCAGTTTCTTTTCTTATTTGTACGTTTCTTTTAAATATATCTTAAAGCTCATTCTTGTTTTTATCTAAAAGTTCATCAAAAAACTAGCAAATTTGATTAAACTGAGAAATATTTTTATGTTAGCAATCAAGTGTTTTAAAACGTTGATACTCATAACTTAGAAAAATGGATCTATAAGTTAGCCCTTTAGAAAGCCAAGGAAGCTTTTCAATTGCCTTTTGAAATATAACTCTCTACTTAAGAACGTTTTCTTAAACAAAGAGAAATATTTACGCCTCAAGATAGGATTCTTAAATACAATAAAACGTTGATTATCTGTAATCGTGAAATCTGGAATTCAAATGAATTGGATTGCTAGTTTTGTTATCCATTCAAAATAAGCTTGTTTTTAAACATAAATTGATAAAATAGTAAACTAAGTAAACTACATGGTTCAGAATATTTAAGTAGGTATAGTTAAAAATTACTTCTGAAACACAAATTTTACCTCTTTGGCACTTTCTCATTAAAATCATGAATATACAGGGCGGTCGTAAAATTAATTCCTTAATCACTGAAGTCCAAAGAGACAGCACCGTTCAAAGAATCGGAATAAAACTCGAGTTGTAAGTGTACAGTGTTTACGCTTGAGAAGCTGTAAATAACACGCTTAGATCCCGTAGTAAAGACTACAGGGAACAAAATTCGAAATTTTTGAAAAGCAACTCCTTTTTCGTATCAGAATCTCATCGCCACATTGCAAGCTATAAATGTCCTTCAAATGATGCATACAGCCCAAAAACGGCTGCGCAAAGCCATGTGAGAGTATGTAACTGATTTCATAGTGTGCGATACGAGAAGCCCCAGTCACCAATCACACAACTACAATGGTTACCACTATATGGGATATTATTAAATTATTATCGTTATTTAAGTTCAGGTACAGATACCTGTACTTGCACTCAAATGACAATGTTTATGGTGTGGTTAGAGGAATGGCCCCAAGTTTTTAATTTTTGTGAGCAGGTTCATCTCTTTCCATTATTTGTTAGGCAACAGCATCACGTATGCAATCACTCGCATCATATGGAAAGCAAAAGGGGAATATCGATGGTACAGTAAGCATAAGCAAACAGTCTAACACGTCGAACCTTAAAACATACCTATATAAAGAATCTTTTGTGTTTTACGTGTAATTCAAGTAGCAAAATATGTAAAGCAAATGAGTAGGGTGCAACAATACCACTGAAATATATAGAAAAAGGATTTAGGGACCATTCTTGAAATAAATTGCGATGACTATCATGAACTGCAAGCTGATTTACATCCGACATTTTGAAAGGAAAATAAGTTTAAAAGTAGCAGACGATATTACGTTGTTGCCAGAAAATTTATTTTAAAAATTTGCTTTCTTTTAATTCTTTATCCGTATCTTTCTAAAAATGTGTAAACACCTTCTGTAGTTCCACTAGTCATAACCAAATCGTACAATATGCATCAGCTAGCCATGCTTACAGCAAATATGTAATTTTAACCAATTTCTACCAAAAATAGAATATAAAAATATGAATGAAATTTTGAATTTGAATTAATTCTAGGCTTATATTTTGAATTAATTTTGAGCATTTTCTTTATTCTCTGGAGATAAACTTTGTATCTAATTTTACATCAATAATTTGCAAAAGTTTAATACTCTTATAATTATTAAGATGTATAAATTCTAAGTATCCTCATTAAGTTAATATCGACATAAGGCGCTGTTTTTCTGAAGGCAGACTGTCATTTTATTTTCCAGTCTTGAAACTTTAAATGTAATGAAGTTCATTTTTTATGATTAAATGAAATGAAGCAAGAGATTTTATTTCCAAAATTTTTGGTTTCTTTTAAGGAAATAGTAAATTATTGTAAAAATGTTTAGTTTTTGCAGGGGATGAATGAGGTTCGATATCCATCAGATCTTCATTAAACTTCTCATTTTTAATCCCCTTTCAGACACTAAATTCGAATTTTCTTTGCATGAAAAAATTCAGTCCTATTTATTATCCTTCTCTACTGCATACATCTTGAGCTTCATTCTGATTCTTTGAAAAATACGGTCGTTAGAGAGTCTTGTAAAGAGGAAGTTATTTTATGACTTTCCTGTAGAACAATCAGCAAGTGCAAAAATTTTTATAATATGTATCAAACTGTACATTAAGTTATTTTAATGCTTTCTATCTACCCGAAAATTATGCTTTTGCTTACATTTAGATGATGGAAGTTCGTTATGCGTATTATTTAACATGTCAAAATTAATTCTTTCATTTATTTCAATACAGTGAATTAAAAATAATCTGAATATGTTAGCTTTCAGATGTACATTTACAAAAATCAGTTCATTAGTGTGTATTAGAATTAATTGAAATAGATTACATTTTTAAGCTAATAAAAGAAATTTTAATTTTTTTCTTCAAAAACGTGTATTTTGTGTTACACAAATAAAAGTGTAAATTGCATACATTTGGCTGAAATAAAATATGAGGAATTCACAAATTAAAATTGTTTCATATGAATTCACGTATTTTGTCTGCAGAAGAAAAAAAACGTTCATGTTATCCAGATTAATAGAATGTCTAGATGGACACTGCAGTGATAGTTATCTAAATGTTTGAAATTTTACCGTAATTCGTTGGTCTGGAGTTGAATCTTAATTTTTTACAGCTGACAATAGAAATTTGATTATATTTACTGCCTATTTAATCATTCATATGCCTCCCTAAAGGGTGGTTGGCTAAATTAAGATAAAGCATACTACAGCTACCTTCCAAATGTCTTCCTCCAAAAGCCAACTAATATTTTCGATATACAGAGGGAAAAACATGGAAATCTTCTGCAGATAGTTTGTTCACACAGAACAGAAACTTGAATAAACTAGTTAAAGTTTTCAGCCATTCAGTTATTGATGGCTGTAATCTTTTCTAAATGGACTTCTCGAACTTAAGTGTGCTAAACTCGATGTAATATGTTCATTTTACTTATCTTCATGAAATCTTTCCCGTACTAGTACGAAAAGCATTCAACCTTTTCCGAAAGTCGTACATATTTATTACCATTTCTATTGGCAATAACTACCTTTGCTCATTCCTTTGTGTTAACCTACATTCAAAGAAAACTACCACAAAATTCAACTATTGCAAGTCAAAGCCTATAATCGCAGCTTAACCATGTTTGAAGTACAAGGAACTCTGTTACAAGCATTTAGGTTTTTGTGAGTACACAGTGACAGTTACGAAATACTGAAACATCTATTCTATAAACATTGCCTACCCTTTTTGCTCCATACAAATGTGTGTTAAAGCGCATACTTTAAAACGTGCATAGAAGAAAGCTATTTTAACTCCATTCGCTATGCCAATTAAGTTCTGTTCAGTTGATGCTGAATGAGAAAAACTGTTCTTTATCAATGGTCAACAGGTATTGTTCCATATTCGTCATTAACAAGATTTATTTTTATTTTAAATAATGATATTCAAATATATTATATTTTTGACATTATAATACCAACGGGTCTTGTTACATGTAGTTAGGTCTACTCTGAGGCGACACAGTTTCAGTTATGAATTACTGAAGTATCTATCCTATTAACATCGAGTGCCCTTTATACTTCCTTGTACGAAGTAAAAAGGAAGTATTATCATCGCGAAAAATTTCGGAAACCATATTTCAACAAAATATCCATTTTCACTCCTATCGAACGCAATTTAACGATGTTTTTGCGTGACATCCCTACGTAAGGACAGAATAAAAGACACTTTTCCCCCAAAAAATTATGAAACTAATTTAAAATGGATTCTGAAGAAATTTTCTCGTCGTGTCTTTCGTACGTACGTACGTATGTATGTATGTATCTCGCATAACTCAAAAACGATAGCATCAGAACGTTGAAATTTTGTATATAGGACTGCTATAACATGTACATGTGCACCTCCTATTTTGGTTGCAATCGGCTGCAACAACAGAATATAAATATATGTATATATATATCCACTCTGTTACTCGGCTCATTGAGCTCAGTTTCTTTATTCTTATATGTTTTTAAATTGTGAATTTTTACTTCCTTGTACGAAGTAAAACGAAGTATTGTAATCTCGAAAAATTTTGGGTATCATAAATCAACGAAAATATCTATTTTGATCGCTGTCGAATGCAATTTAACGATGTTTTTGAGTGACATCCGTACATAAGAACAGAATAAAGTACTCTTCTACCCCTCCAAAAACAAATTGTAAAACTGATTTAAAATGGATTCTGAGTTTTTTTCCGTGACGTCTGTGCGTACGTACGTACGTATGTATGTATGTATCTCGCATAACACAAAAATGAGTAGCCTCAGAACGGTGCAATTTTGTATACAGGACTGCTATAACATGTAGATGTGCACTTCTAATTTTGGTTGCAATATAATATAAATATATGTGTATATATGGATATCCACTCTTTTAGTCGGCTCAGTAAGCTCAGTTTTTTTCCCTTATACGTTGGTAAATTGTGCATTTTTTGCTTTAAAAATGATTGAATTATGTTGTTCTTTTCCATTTGACGTCTTTATGCCTTTAGTAAATCTGCATGCAAGATTTGTAGAATTACCAACAATTTAAAAGTTGTTAAAGTGCGGCTAAGCCGAATCACTTTTCTCATGGCTGCCATATTTGTTTACATTTGAAACTTAGGAGAATAGTGGATTTGTTGCCAATCTAGAGAAATTAAGCTTCGCAGCAACAAAGATAACGCTTTTTTTTATTATTGCGAATTAAATCATGCTTAATCCATTCTGGAATTTGTTCAAGGAAATAAGAGTTTAAGATTTACTTCGTAAATTTGAATATAGATATTTTGAGTTTTTTGCCTTGTCGCAAAGTGAGAACTGAATTAATTGAATGAGAATAACTGAATCATCTGTGAAAAACTGTTTCCTTTTGTGTTTGTTGTTGAATTTCTTTTATACATTGTTTTAGATTTATTATAGTACTTGAATAGAACATGTGTCCAACGATTAGATAATTCTTCAGATGATATATAGAATTTTTGTGCATTCTGAATAATAAAATGAATGAGATGTAATGCTGTTAAGTGGGCCTAGCGCCAGAGTGTCGCTATGGTAAATACATATAGTGAATTTTAAAGAGTGCATTTATTCTATTGTGGTTATGCGCTATCGACGAAGCATATTTAATTCAATACAAAAAGTTTAAATGAAATGCAAAATGCGTATAATTTAATATTCCGTACAAGGATGTCATATGGTGTACACATTTAACTTTTTGTTTTAAAAATAATTGAATTATGTTGTTCTTATCTTCCGGTTGAGTTTTTTATTCTTTTAGTAAATCTGCATGCAAGATTTGTAAAATTTTCACCAATTGTAAAGCTGTTTAAGTGCAATTAAGCCTAATCGTTTTCTCATGGCAGCCATATTTGCTTATATTTGAAACTTAGGAGAATAGTGGAGTTGTTGCCAATCTAGAGAAACTAAGCTTCGCAACGACATAGGTAACGCCTTCTTTTATTATTTCGAATTAAATCATGCTTAGTCTATTGTGGAATTTATTCAAGGAAATAAGTGTTCAAGATTTACTTCGTAATTTTTAATATAGATATTTTGAATTTTTATGCATTTTTGCCTTGTCACGAAGTGAGAACTGAATTAATTGAATGAAAATACTGAATCGCCTGCTAAAAACTGTTTCTTTCTTTTTTTTTTTTTTTTTTAAATTTTTTTTTTTTTTTTTAATTTCTTTTACACATCGTTTTAGATTTATTATAGTATTTGAATAGAACATGTGGCAACGATTAGATAATTTCCTAGATGATGTACATAATATTTTTGCATTCTGAGTTCTAAAATGAATGAGATTTAACGCTGTTAATTGAAGCTAACGCCAGAGTGTCGCTGTGGTAAACAAATATAGTGAATTTTAAAGTGCACATTTATACTATTGTGGTTTATGCGCTATCAATGATGTAGATTTATTTCAATCCAATAGTTAATTTTAAATGAAATGCAAAATGCGTATAAATGAAATGCAAGGAAAAGTTATGTGCTGTACACATCAGATTTTCTGTCTTTACAAATGTATGCGGGAAGCGATTACTTTTTCTTAGTGCATGGAAGAACGCTGTTGTAATTCCCATACCTATGCTAGTTCCGTTCAGTTCAGTTGACGATGAATGGAGAAATCTAATTTTTTTAAAGGTCAACAGGTAGTGTTCCACGTTCATTATTAACTAATTTATTTTAATTTTAAACAGCAATAATCAAATAAATTAAATTTTTCGTATCATTATACACAATTTAAAACATTAATTTGAAGCATATCTATATGTCTGTATGAAAGAGTATGAATATATCTGTATGATATTATGAAAGGGGGATAAAAAGATTTAAAAAAAATTCAATTGCATTATAAATAAGCTTGAAAAATCCACAGTTCATGGAGTCCATAAAGTCCTATCAAACATTCATAAAATCGATTCCAGTGCCCTAGAATCCCTACACCTCTAGACACATCGCACTTAAAACTGCAAGAAAGTAATATGGTTTCTGTGAGGTTTTTTGCTCCTGAGAATTCCTACAGTAAGGCACGGAGATATGATATTTCAGGCGGCAACTACCGCTTTTCATACAGAATGCTTTGATGGCTAGAACTTCCTAACAAAAATTGGTTGGGTTTTACCAGATATTTTTGTCAGCGAAAAGGGCGTGCCTTAAGGCTATGTTTGAAGTATTACTTTGTTTAGTTTAATTTATTTTGAAGAAAATTCCTCCTAATTGTTTCATGAACACTATATGTCGATGATCTCCAAATAAACTATCGTGCTGCAGATTTGAGATATATAGATAGACAATTGTAGATACATATTGCCAAAATTAAGAGATGTCAAAAGAAAAAAAAGAAGTTTGTGTTTTATGAAACAAAAGATTGCTTGCGTACACTTTTGTAGAAAGCGAGGATTCCATCCTGAGCCTGAGCTGCATCTTCGCAGATCGGTGTTCCAATCACGTTTGAAGTGGAATTGTTAGAGGAGGTGTTTCATAGAAAGCAAACCTTTCATCTGCACATCCTGCACTTGAAAAAGTCGTTTTTCACGATATTTAATCTTTTATATGTCTTGTAGAATAACTGTCAAAGCGTGGAGCGTTATTCTTTTCTTCGCATTTACAGAACGCTCATCCGCTCAAATCATTCATATGCCACCATAAATTATTATAGCTAAGTTGTTCACGGATTAGCACAGTCTTCCGTTTTATTAAAATGAGATCCTTTTCACCATCTAGCTCTGCAGATTTATTCTGCAGTCTCTAGAACATCTCTAATATAGAGTCTATATGTAGATTCATACTAATCATCACCAATGTATTATCACAACATGACCATTCTAGTAACGTACCTTTGTCTGAGCTCTTGCTTGAAGCACGACCATCGTGTGAGCCATGTTTGATGTGTTTAACTCAGGAAGTAAAGCATTTTGAAATCCCACATTGCGAGAATTGAATTGTAAATTTGACTTCTTAATGTTTTCATCTTTTAAGGAGTAAGTAAGTCAGAGGTTCCCGTCGGAAGTCTGTTTTAAATACACAAAGGAAAAGATACAAAACAGCATGAAAGATTTTTCACAGTAACAAACAGCCAACAGGAAGTAGTACTGTTAGGATAATCTGCTTTACGTTTAGTCAGACTAACTGCGCCCTTATTTTTATATATATGCAGCTCACCAAATCCATTAGTCAATCTTCGTAAAGTTTCTCGGATCTAAAAGTGAGCTACACATGTATTAGGTATTACACCAAAGCACGAAATAATATTATAATGTAAAATATTGGGTGTGTAATTTCATCCACAGCATCAACGATCTTGATAAAAGAAATGCTAACGAGATCATACATCAGCAAAATTTTCCAGAGCATAAAGTTAGTTATAGGAGTTACATTTTTTTGTATATATGGATGGGTCGAAGTTAAATGGTCATGTTGGAATATCGTTTTCAGTTGAATATAATCACATCATATTATATCATTTATACCTAAGGCTGTGCTTAGAAATAACCTAAGCTATGTCTTGAAATAATTTTTACCTAAGCTATGCCTTTAAAAGTGCACGGTATACTCTGGCCCGTTTAGTGTGCTAAAAGCTTTTGAAGTAATTTAAAATACCCCAAATCCAGTACTTATGTAAATTCTAAAGCTAAATTGAATTTCAAGTGTCGTCGGTACCAGACGCTGTATTGCTGAATTCCTAGCTATACGGATGTAAAAGGTAACGAAGTGGCAGAAAGCAAAGTCTGCTATTGAATTTTTCGGTCTGCTCGTTCCTTTCAGAGATATCAACACGGTCATCAAGCGGAGAATCCTGAATAAACAGCAACTATCTCTGGGAAGCCGTGCTTTATAAAAAGTTGAAGAACATAAAGCCTAAATCGAAGTCTTGAGAAACTACTAAAAATCGTAAAGAGGAAGTCTTTTGAACTTATCTACTAATGCTAAGATTAGTCACTTTCAAGTTACCCATAAGTATTTTTTGAAAGCTGAAGCGTAAGCCAATTTATTCACATTGCAATGTTACCTTTTCGGGAAGCCATTTTTAATTAAACTTTGTTATTTTAGCAGACCTCATCTGAGGTATTTTAATGGTTACATATAGCTCTTCAGCATTTAATTGGAAAAACGATTAATTTTAATCATTTTCAATATTTAAAAGACACCGGTTTCTACCATTTAATTTAATGCGGTTTTTATGCAGTTCATTAGATATTCTAATGCATTAAGATATTGAGATTTTACTTTGTTTTTATACCTGCATTCATCTGTGTGGTGTCTGCCGATAACATCGTGGAGAAAACAACGCAAGGTGAAAACGTCATTGTACAAAACATTGTGAGAGAAACGAAAGTAAGGATAAAGCATAGTCGTACAAAACATCATCATCGAAAAAAAGAGGTTAAAAAAGTCGCAGTTTAAAAACATCGTCGAAAATATCATGGTAAAAAGTAAAAAAGCCTACAAATAATCGCAAGGCGATAACATCGAGCACAAGAGTTGTCAAGCGTTAACAATTCGCATATTCGCATAATGATTTGTGAGGGCAAGAAGGATTGAGGAACATTTTTACTTATATAACTCAGATTTCTGAACTAACTAACAAGATATTGCTGAAGAAATAAGAAGGAAATTTAAGCATTGAAAAATTAAAAATGAGTAGAAAAATAATGCTAGGTATAGAGGTTAATATAATTTTAATATGGTTTACTAATAAAGGTAATTAATGAATAAATCCCTTTTATAAAGTTTAAGTGGTAATTCTTCATGACGAACATTCATAAAAAGATTAGAAAAAGGAAGATGAGTAACTGCTTGTGGTTACATCTATTAAAATTGTTTAAATAATTATCAAATTGTAAAATTTTGTTTACTGCTGTAAGCAGCATTAATTTTCTTCTCATTTTCAGTTTTTGAATGCATAAATATCCTTCTTAATTTATTAGCAAAAATTCATTAATTAATTCAAAAATAATCCTCACTCATTCTTGCGCTCACAAATTACTATGCGAATATGCATTTGCAATTTTTTAAACTCTGAAAACCTATGTCTGCAATGCTATCCTCATGCAATTATTTGCTTACTACTATGTTTTCAACGATGATGTTTTTAAAATGCGAAATATTTAAACCACTGATTTTTTCTTCTTGTTTGCATTTCTTCCACGATATTTTGCACGACGACGTTTCAATCTTGCGTTGTTTTCTCCTACAACAATATATATATCTCATATTGATTAACTTTGGTGAATTTCTATATTCATCTGTTTATCATACGTTAATTAATTATTTTGTAACTATATATCAGATATTATTTAATTGCCAATAAAATAATATTTATTTATTTTATTGTTGGAGTTTTTAATACTTAAGAGTTTATGTTTATGTTTGGAGTTCAATATCAAATGAAAGTCAATATTTGGATAATCAATTCTAAATCACATGAATATGTAAAATTTGTGACAACATGATAAACACAATATATACTGTAAAACTAGTGTTCAAATCAATAGTAAATAGTGACCAAGAGCTCCAACAGAATAATTAAAGGTGCGTTGTGAAATTATTTGTGACACACATGATAAACACAATATATACTGTAACACTAGTGTTCAATTAAATAGTAAATAGTGACCAAGAGCTCCAACAGAATAATTAAAGTTGCGTTGTGAAAAATACAGTGGGGTCCAGTGTTCTAAATTAAAAGTGAAAACATTACAAGAAAGTTAAAATTAAATATGGAATTTATTAAGATATTACTGAATAAATACAAATAGTTACATTGGTGGCGGTGTGGTGGAATAACAAAAAAATCTCATACCGTTCCAAACAGTGAAGTTAACATTGTAGATACATTGAAGGCTCAGACATCCGACAAGTGAACTTCGGCCAACGTCACAGCGCAGCCACAATTTTTGTTAAAAAGAAAAGAACGAAAATTAGAAAACTGAATAGGAAAAAGTAGCCTCAGAGCCTTCCGCCCCTTCTATGTGGGATTCGACCTCATTCCGTCGCCCAACCTAGGTGGTTTCTCTCCTCCATTTCCTTCATACATCGTTCTAAGAACGCAGACAGCTACTCTTCAGATAGTATTTTTCTTTCGTGTCTCGCTCTCCGCTCCGTCTCCTTCCGTCTGGCTGCCTTCGTCGCTAGCTCCCAAGCTTTTTACTCCATTCGCCAAAACTGCTCGATTGGCGATTTTAGATGGTAGGAAAACCGCCAACAGCCCGGCAACCCCAGGGGAAAAACACGCAGGAAGGTGAAGCCAATGTAGTATGAACTCCAGAAATTGGCGAATAATCGCTGATACACTAAGGTCACTCAACTCTAGCCTCGTCGAGGGGTCCCACTCCAGCATAGAAAAAGCCTGCGAGTAAGCAAAACACCCCGTCCCCTTGACCTTGCTGCAGGGTTAGTAGTGTAGAAACTAGCCTCTTCAGCAGGGTGCAAGACGTTTCAAATATGAAAGATGCTTCACAGACTACCGTCTGGCGGGTGAAGAAATCGAAAA
>KL823409.1:0-116678 GCA_000611955.2 Stegodyphus mimosarum
TTTCACGAAAGCTTAAAAGTGGCAAGAATCTTGACAGGCAGCGTTAAAGACAAGAATACTTTACAGGATTTCTGTAGCTTCTAGTTGATTTCGGAAACATAACTGTAGTCCTGAGTAAGAACGCTTACTAAAAGGTATGTTCATGCGTGGGTAGAAGATACAACAAAGATTAGGAGGGTTCAAAGTACCCTTTATTTCCTTATCGATTTTACAGACGATCCCGTACTTCGGGGTACAAAGACCAACCACTTGTGGTCTGAACGTAAAAGAATATAAGACTACTAACTAACTAAAATTTAAATAAGAGCTAACTTTTAATATTTACACAGATGACTAGCCTTTTAAATTACTACTTTTGTAGTACGCAAACTGCAGAAAACTACAATACGTCTTTAACTTTCAAGAGGGTTAACCTCTGGCCTTAAAGGCGGACAGTAACTGATGGCAAGCTCGTGTGAAGACTCGTAGTAAAAGGGCTCTCTTTCCTCCTTTCTACTCTCTTGGCAAAAAGCCACAACTTAAATACTTAAGCGTTAGCAAGTACAATTTGCATTAACATATTCACGCGTTCATCCTGGGCGGAAGTGGGAAATAAGAGATAATAAAGTTTTAAAATAAAATAAACGTTAGTGAACTTAAAATCCTTACAACTTAAAAGAATAAGAATTCTATGCTTCCTGAGCAGCTATATATTATACTAGTAATTTTAAAAGACGAATTCATAACTCCGTTTAAGTACATAAAACAATTATTTTTTGTAATTAAAGAATACCATATTAATTTGGAATTCAAACAAAAAAAATCAGCGTTATATTTGCAAATTTTCACAGGACTATTTTCGATGGTTTTACCGAACCACCATCCTCAGCTGCCAAAGTGCAAATGAACGGGATAAGATACAGGGAATAGGCAAGATAAGATGAGAATGGCTGGACAAGAGTTAAACTACTTACGCGATCTATGATGAACGACAACTAAAACATAATTTCCTTAAAGACTGAAGGCAAAGCTGGATTGGAATTAGAATCGTTAACCAGAACAGAAAGATTTTTTTCCAATGTGAAACGCCTCTAGAAAATCTAATTCACCAATAAAAGCTTTTTTCCAATGTGAAACGCCTGTAGAAAATCTAATTCACCAATGAAAGATGTTTTTGAAAAATTTTGGCTGCAGAAAATTTGAAAGTGTGATTTTCGGACCAACAATGCTGGGCACCAGAGGACTTCTGCGTTTCCTTTTTTCTAACATATACCTCATGTTCCTTAGCGCGAAATTTTACGGCTCTTTTAGTTTGGCCAATGTAAATTAAAGCACATTAGCAAGGAATCCTGTAAATAACACAGGAATTCATATCCGGTACGGGGTCCTTGAAGTATGGAACTCGGAATTTTATTGATAGGAGACTAAACTACTCGAAAGTTAAATTTCTGTAAAATACGTGCAATTTTATAGCTAATTGATGGAAACAAAGGTATGACAACATAATTCTTATAATCTAAAATAGTAGTTTGCCTTTTGGTGTGTTACTCATAGTTCCAAAATCTGATCTTCTGTAAATTACTTCTAGTTCCGTTTTCAGAGGATCCTTCTTTAACATGGAATAGACATCAGGTATTCATCAAGAATCTAACTTTGTAAGGTTTTAGTTTAAACTAAAAAAGTTTTATTTTAGTTTCCCCTTTCCTGTGATTTCTTATTTCAACTTCCCGTTAGAATGAACGCTCGTTTCAGCTTTATGCTAATTTGAAGTGGAGCCAAGTTTATATTTAAACGGTAGCGAGGAACTACTCGGTGTGAGAGAGCTTTTAGTCTCAGATCACTGCTGCTCTGTTCGACGTTCGCCTGACTAGTTAGTATTTAAATTCTTAGCACTGTTACTCATTGAAGTAATCTAAGTGCGTTAGTATTAGTTAAATCTTGCTACGCACCATTTAGCATAGAGGCCAACCTCGCGTTCATAGCTCTGTGAGCAACGACTACTTAATTTCTACTCAACCTTAGTTTAAATTATTTGATTGTTCAGTTTAGACCCAAGTGCGGTCATTATTTTCTGTAATCCCTCCCGAGTTGGGAAGTGGCTGTACATAATTGTGGTTTAATAAAAGATGATTTTAAGTCCTTCTTACGTGTAGTCATTCTACCACTCAATCAAAGTAGTCTACCACCGAACATAGCTGCATTCAGGTCGCTGTTCAAGATCAGGACTTAGTTTACTTCACGAATATGTTCGCCAAGAGTATGCACCGAACGCTCAGTCCTGACAACTTGAGGACTTTTTCTCGTACTGTTGGAATTTTGGAGCTTCGAGGAGAGAATGAGCAGAGTAGTAAAAATAAAATAAAATCTCGCTTTTACTTAATTCATGATAGTATGACATATATTTTTAGCTGATTCAGTTCGCTTTATATGAATATTTTCTCTTCCTTTTTTCTTGAAGTTTCGTATGATTCCGATTTTTCCTCTGCCACTCTGTCTATTCTGTTCTTTTCTTTCTGTAATGGCTGCAAAAAAGCATTTACTAACTAAGGAGTGCTACATCAGTTAATGTTTTCTGAAGCTATTTGAATAACACATCGACATGTGACCTAATGTTATGAAACACTGTAAACCAACACACGGCGAATAGTCTCTGCTTGATTCATTGCTACAGCTTGTTTAGATGGGTTTTTTTCTTTTTTTTTATTTAAAGAAAGAAATCCTCGTCTGTTTGGGATGAGAGTATTTAACTTATTTAATATATTAGATTTGGTGTGTTGAGAGGAGAATATTTTAACTGCTTAATTAATAATGTTGGGCGAGAAACCCCTGTCAATAGCCACTGCTTTTAAATAATTTAGTTCTTGATCAAGAGCCAATTAGGAAGAGCAAACTTGAATGCCATATTTTTAAACTTCTCTCATTTTGTACTCTATTACTCTAAAATCAGTACTTTGACTACCGTAAATTCGACGACTAAACGAAACTCTCGATATGTTCCACATTTTAATGTGAGGCTAGACTTGTCTTATGGAAGTTTCTGATCAAAGATTAGAAAATTGAGGAGGACAATTTAACGGAAAGATAGTATGACATATACACTTTAACTCTGTTCTGTGGGGTAACAGCTCCAGTAACAGTGGAGGTGGTATTGCGATTAAAAAGAATAATAATTGCAGTAATCTTAATATTTCAAACATCGATATTCAGAAATTTTCAATGAGTTGACTTTTGCTAAACAATTGTAAAGACATTAGGATTTTTTGAAGCAGGAGTCACGAAAAATGAGCAATCCTCTTGCCGAGATTCGAACCACAGACCTCTGGAATACGCGTTGAGCGTGCTGACCACTACACCACGAAGGCACGCCAAGAAGGCAGGAGAAATGCCTTATATACTCCCCCTCTTAAAGGGCGACTGGGATTTAGGGGACCCAATGCCCAAACCCAGGTGGTGGAGAATCGTCATCCACCACCTTTTTAATTCGGGCGCCACTTAGTCATTAGGTATTTTTGATATCAGGAGATATGAAAAATAAGCAAAGCCCTCTCCGGGATTCGAAGCACGGACCTCTCGAATACGCGCCGAGCGTGTTGACCACTACACCCTGAAGGCATGCCAAGAAGGCGGGAGAAGTATCTTATGTAATGTCTTCCACAGTATTAGGAACTAAAAAAAAGAATTCTGTCTGAATTCTTTTAACTTATTGTTATTCAACCACATTGCTCGCCATTTTGTCTCTCACTGTTATCCCCCGAACTGTTGTTTATCATCAAAACTGGGATGAAGCTTCACAATTAATGCGGTGAGGGCTACACTGTGGAAATTTCAGCATTGGTGGAAATCTGGTACACCACCGTCTTCTTCCTGTTTAGTCTCATAAGCGTACATCTAAAATAATTAAATTTTACTTTTCTTACGGCCAAATTAGATTTAAAGCACCTTGTTACCAGAAAGAATGGTTTTTCTACACAGAAAATATAATTTTTTAACTGTTAAAATATTTTATATAAAATCTAACACGCTGGTTAATGGTTGGCAGAATTAAGATTTAAAAATAAAAAGTGATCAAAATCGATGCAAAATACTCAGAAATGATTAAATTTAGTTTATCGTACATATTTGAAAAAATTTTTTCAAAGAAAATATAATAAAGCCTTTAAAAATACAATGTTTAGAGTTCGTTTTTTTTTTTTGGTTTTTAGAAATTAGAAAATCCAGACAAAAAGTAATTAAGGGGGGGAATGTTTTACAATGGAAGGATGGAATCTAATTGGTGGTGGTGGTGTCTTGTTCATGAATTTCATGGAAGAATGTTTACCAGAGCCTCAAAGATGTTGGGCTTATACATTGGGTAAGAAAAGTATTGGCAATTGCATATTAGTGATCATATTACCTGAAAAAGCAACTTGCTTGACAATTTTAGCTGGACATAACGAACACTGAAGGTAATAAACACACAAATCTAATGAAACGTTCAATTTAATATGCCTTTTACACAAAATTTAGAACAAAAACGTAAATTTGTATAGCAAATAAGTATTGGCAAAGTTCTAACTGCTATGCAAATTTTGTTATGTTGAGGTCACGTGTTTAGACTGATAAGAAACCCTGTTGGTATAATTGCTGCAGTGTTATTTTAAAACGTTATTTTGTTAATTTTATGATAAAATGCCTTCGAAGTCTAGGGAGTTGTATGTTAATGTTAAAAACATGGTTATTCGGCTCAGAAATGAGGGTTTAACTTATCGTGCTGTAGGAATATAACTGAATATAAGTTTATTTACCGTTAGAAATGTTGTACAAAAGTTCAAAGAGACAGGATCGACGGAAAATAAGATTAGAAGTGGATGACCTCGAATATTTTCTGCGAGGAAAAACGTGGTATTATCAAAGAGGTTAAGAAAAACCCTAAAATAAGTGCACCCCAGTTAGCCAAAGATGTTGCTAATACTTCGTATAAAACTTTTAGTGTACAGACTATACGGAACGTTTAACAGAGAGGAAGTTATTACGGAAGGGCAACTAGAGGAATCTTTCATTTCAGAAATGAACAGGGGAAAGAGATTAGATTTTGCAAACTCTCATGTTAATTTATCGGACGAATTTTGGAACACAGATTTTTTTTTTTGTTCGAAGAATCGAAGTTTAGGATTTTCGAGAGTGATAGACGACAATGTGTGTGGGGAAAGCTTAACACCGAACTGAAAAAAAAAAAACCTTTAACACCGACTGTAAAACATGTTGGAAGGCGCGTCGTGGTTTCAGGCTGTGTGGCAGCAAACGGAGGTGGTAACTTGTGCTTCATTGATGGGATTATGACAGCACGAACGTATACACTGACATATTGCGCAATAACATGAAATTCAGTGCCCAAAAACTTGACGTAGGAACATCATTTGTGTTTCAACAGGACAATGACCCTAAGGACAACAGGATAATGTTACTCTATAACGCTCCTCGCCAGTTAAAGACACCTCAATCGCCTGACATAAATTCAATTGAACATTTATGCCACAAATTGTACCTAGAAGTTATAAGGTTCTCCCGCCTTCTTCGCATGCCTTCATGGTGAAGTGATCAGCACGCTGGGCGCGTAACCGAGAGGTCCGTGGTTCGATTCCCGGCTAGGGCATTGCTCATTTTTCATGTCTCCTGCTTCGAAATAACCTAATGACTCTACACTCGCGCCCGAACTAAAAACGGTGGTGAATGATGATTCTCCACTACGATTTGGCGATTGAGTCCCCAGAACCCCAGTTGCCCATTAAAAGGGGGAGTATATAAGGTATATCTCCCAACCTCTTCGTATGCCTTCGGCGTTAACGGTCACCACGCTGGACGCGTATTATAGAGGTCCGTGGTTCGAGTCCCGGCGAAGGCGTTGCTCATTTTTCATCTCTCTGCTTCTAAATAACCTAATGTCTTTACAAGTTGCGCCTGAACTAAAAAAAAGGTGGTGGATGATTATTTTCGATTATTCGCGAAAAAGGTCGCGATTGGGACCCTAATCCTCAGTCGCCCTTTAAAAGGGGGAGTATATAAGGCATTTCTCCCGCCTTCTTCGCATGCCTTCGTGGTGTAGCGGTCAGCACGCTCGATGCGTAACCAAGAGGTCCATGGTTCGGTTCCCGGCGAAGGCGTTGCTCATTTTTCATGTCTCCTGCTTCGAAATAAAACTAATGTCTCTACACTGGCGGCCGAACTAAAATGGTGATGGGTGATGATTCTCGACTACCGGGATTTGACGATTGGGTCCCCTGATCCCCAGTTGTCCTTTAAAAGGGGGGAGTATTAGTTCATAAGGTATTTCTCACGCCTTCTTCGCATGCCTTCGGGGTGTAGTGGTCAGCACGCTCGACACGTAATCGAGAGGTCCGTGGTTCGATTCCCGGCGAAGGCGTTGCTTATTTTTCATTCTTCTGCTTCCAAATAAAAACTTAATGTCTCTACAAAGTCAGGAAACATAAAATTTCGTGTATAGATGAACTTAAGCGTGCACTCCTGCGTAAAATGGCACAAAATTCCTAGCAGGACGTTTTCAACAACCAGGATTTCTCTATGAGAAATAGATCACAAGCTGTTATAAATGCAAAAGGTATGAATATAAAGTATTAAATTTTGTGCCCACATATTGTGCATATTGTTCCATATATCGCTGTATGATGTTGCGAATACTTTTTTTGACATGCAAATTCACGTTTTTGTTGCTTTTGTTTGTGTCTGTGAGTAAGGCATATTAAAACGAAAGTTTCACTAAATTTGTGTCTTTGTCTCCTTAGTTCATTATGTCCAGCTAAAATTCTCAAGCATTTCGTTTGTTAACTACACTCACGTTTGTGAAAATTGCAACACCAAGGAGGAATCGTCATAATTGAATGCAATTTAATACACAGTTGAGTGGTAGTGGTACAAATAAATGATTAAATGTTCAAAGCAAACAAACAAGAACAAGAGATCAGAATCAGTATTTTGTGTGGCCACCACGCGCCGCAATAAGTGCTGCTACACGACGTGGCATGGAGTCAAACAAAGTTTGAATGTCTGACTGAGGAAGAGCATTCCATATCGTTTGTACGCGTACCCAAAGTTCGTCTGCAGACGCAACAGGACGAGGATCACGAGCAAGACGCCGACCAATGACATCCCACACATGTTCAATTGGCGACATATCCGGGGAACACGCAGGCCAAGGAAGAAGCTGTACCTGCTGCGCTGCAAAGAAGGATTTAACAATCCGAGCAGTATGAGGGCGGGCATTGTCCTGTTGAAATACAGCGCCTGGCAAGCTTTGAAGGAAGGGAACAGCTTCGGGCTGTAGAACTTCACGGATATACCGGTTGCTGTTCAGATTGCCCACAATTCGTAGCAATTGAGATCGTCTATGATATGCTATGGCGCCCCAGACCATAACTCCGGGTGTTCGTCCACTGTGGCGTTCGATAATGCACTCCGGAAGGTGGCGTTCACCGGCATAGCGTCTGACACGAATGCGGCCATCATGGTACCACAAATTAAAGCGGGATTCGTCAGAAAACACGACATGCTGCCAATCAGCACGCCAGTCTCTATGCTGATTGGCCCATTGTAGCCGCAGGCGGCGATGGTCGTGCGTTAGGGGGATCCTGTATAAAGGAGTCCGTGCGCGCAGTCCACACTGCAGCAGACGTCTACGAATTGATGAAGCACACAATGAAACACCTGTAGCTATTGACCACAGTGCTGCCAATTGTCTAGAGGAAGCTGTACGGTCCGTCCGCGCCATGCGGACCAGGTGTCTATCATCGCGAGCTGACGTCACATTTCGGGGTCCACTCCCGGATTTCCGAGTTGTCCGACACTCGTCCGTCCACTGCTTCCAAACGCGCATCACTGTGCTGCTGTTACGCTGCACACGAGAGGCTACTGCACGATACGACAATCCAGCTTCACGAAGGCCGATGATTCTCCCTCGTTCAAACTCTGTAAGTTGTTCAAATCTCGCTCTCTTTCGTCGACGAGGCATAAGTACAGATTGAGTTAACGTTTACCACTAGCAGATAACCACCGATAACCATACACGCCTCGCTACAGCCGTCTATTTATTCGGATCCATCAGCCGTTCAGAGGGCGCTGCTCAGCATACGCATGCGCTACGGATTTGCAATTCTAATCATTTGCATATCACGCGCTACTTTGCATTTCCTGAAAATTTCAGCTCACTCGCGTAAGTCCTTCATGGTGTTGCAATTTTCACAAACGTGAGTGTAGATTGATCGATTTTAGGCAATTGCCAATAATTTTTTTACCCGCTGTAATTCCACTCCAATTTTGAGGAAGAGCTTCCCAGGGGGAGTCTGAGGGTCCCTCTTTTCTCTCCCCTACCACGAATTTACACGAGACTCGCTATATATATTTAAAGTGTCCCCATGCCGTAAAGACACTATACATTTATAAACATCCATGGGATCTCCAGGATCTGAAACCGGGCCCTTTCGTACTGCAGCAAGCTCCACTAACCACTATACCGTCTGGGCGGCGATGAAAAATGGCGTTGCAATTTCTTCGGCGATTGCAAAATGGAACAATTAAAGTGCTTTCAGCAAGAAGGGTCCAGCTTCACATTTTTAAATTTTGGAGAAATTAAAAAAAAATTCAAAAATTTTTTAAGTTGTGGGGTTCCACTCTTTTAATTCTCAAAGTCGAGATTTGAAAAACCCCTTACACTGATAAGCGAATAATCGCTTGGGTGTGTGAACAGAGACGTAAGAGTCAAGAAGGGTTAACTATCCTTTATTTCTCAAAATAAATATGACACAGTCAGCTCCTAACTCGGAGAGTACAACAAAGCCTCCACTTGGGCTTGAACTTAATATGAAATGAAAAGTTTAACTAACGCTAACTGAAAGATATAGCCGAAGCTATCAAGATTCTAAGTAGTTGGCACCTAAATCTCAATTAAGTCGGCGAAGCCAATCTAGGGCCTAAAGTACGATCGAGCGCAGCTATAGCTTAGAGGGAGGTAGCCAAAGACAAACGCGTGCTAGTCGGGAACTCGGGCTGCCTCACGAAGTCGGTGAAACGTCGACTTAACTACTACTCTTACTCATTTGCATTAAACGCGTTTCTGAAAATACATTCTGGTAGGAAACTGTACGCTAGAAGGGATAGGAAAGGTGCATAAACTTAAAGTAACTGTTATAAAATTAGGATAAACCTTAAAAAGTTATATTCTAAACGTTTGTCCTCATTAAAAGCGCTAGTAAAAATGTTTTTTTTACGGCTACTCTAATAGCCTTCTACTCCGATGCAAAGAACGTTTTTTTTTTTTTTTTTTTTTTTTAAAAAAAAAACTCAAGAACATAAAATATACCAAAGTGGAGTTGGCCTTTTCTAGCTCCAAGCCCTTCATTTCTTTTTTTTTTAAGTTTTGTCAGTCGTAAATTCGTAATGCGAGAGGTATTTGTTTGCAACCACCGTAGTGCGTAACTGGAATGGGAGCCGAGCTTCTTGATGACCATCAAACGGTTAAAATAACAATGAAAGATTATCGCTATCGATAAACACAAAAATATTAGTTCTAAAATGAGTGCGAATGGGGGATTTTAAACATTAAGCTATTAAACAAGTGAGCAGCAGATATTCATACAACTTGAAGAGAATATAAGTACTTAAAAACTATTAAGTTCTGTTCAATTTGTTTTGTGCTTTCTTTTTCAATCGCAGTACATAACCAAGGATAATACTCTCCGTCAACCTCAACAAGTTGGTCAATCTTTCGCAGCTAAGAAATCTTCCCTATACAAGTAAGCAATTGTTTTATACCTCTTATTAAAGACAAATCTGACCCAACAGACAAGCATTTTCTCCTCTATAAGCATCTTTCCTAAAGCAAAAGTCTTAAAAGCCACAAAAGACTTAAATTTAGAGATAGCGTCTCGTGATTTGAGATAAATGGCGTCACAACGCAAATGGACCTTAATGGAAACAGAACGCTGAAGTTAAACCTGCAGACAACAATCTTAAGGGAAATATAGTGAATGGAAACTGCTAAAAAGAAAACAAAAATAGCGGTCAGACTTACTCAAGTGCTAAAACTTAAAACATTTATTGTGGGTTGACTCGGCTGGCTTGAACTAAACGAAGCAAATGATGATTGCAAGGAAAAGAAAAAAAAACCTGCTCTAATTTAACATTGTCTACTCACTCTTTGTTTTTATCTTAAGATTTTATTTTGCCAGACACTAGATTCAAGTTTACGTTAATCGGATGTTTCCAGCTTTAAACTGAGATTTCTTTTTTTCGCTTGAATAAAGTGATTTATTCTTACCTTTTTTTTTCGAGTTACTTATGTAAGTGTAAAAAAATATACTACAGCTTCTCGGTAGATTCTTATTACTGAGTAAAACGGTAAAAAAGGTTTATTTTCCTTTCTTTTTTAATATTTCATTCTTTTTAAACTTTATTTTGGAAACATGCAATAAAAATTAAAGTGTAAGAGACAAATTCGATTCCACATTTGTGTTTTCTATACTTTTTTTATTTTTTCTTAAAGTATTAATTACTGTTCTGTAGGATTTTATTATTTTCTTTTTATATTTAATTAAAACAGTTACTTAAATCTTCAACTATGTAATTCTACTTTTAAAAATACTTTTTTGTTACTTACTTTCTAAACAATAGCGAAACTGAACAGTATTATATTTAGGAAGCGAAAATATTTTTACTCGTGTAGAATGAAAATTTCTACTATTCTTCAAAATGTTTATTGCAATGAAAAAGTAATATTTTACATTTAAAAGCAACTATTTAGGATAAAACTCTTTGAATTAAACTATTTAAGATTAAACAAATATCTGTCAAGTTTGGTGTTAAACATTAACTAGCGAAAACGCCAGAACTACCTGGAGGTATAGAGAAGGAGACTGCTGCCAAGGTATGAATTTGAATAACCTAAGGGAATCTATCTGACTAAGGGAATGGAGGCCTATTCCCTTAGACAACTCCTGTCTATTCCCCTAACCCTATCTGTCTAAGGGAATGGATAACTTCGTGGATGACTTTTTAAGGGAAACGGCTCGTACACCCGTTAGCGTAATGACAAACCGCACACTGAGTTGATCAATGTTAACGAATTTCACTTACTGCGCATGCTCAATAGTGTACCGTTGGCGTGGGAGAAAATACTGGGGAATAAAAATAAACAACCCTACACAAGCCTGTTCTTCATGTAGGCCTTAGCGACTCTTTACGATTAAATACTATGGACACTTTTTTTGTGCTTATTGCACTTGCTTCTGTTTCATTTCATTTTGGTTTATTTTATTCATAAGCATTACATTTAATCTCAGTTATTTGTAATAATTTCTTTGGCTTTAATTCAGTAATTTAAACTAGATATATTCTTTAAGTTGTTAAAGTATTTATGAATGGAACGAATGGTAAATAATCGATTGCTTTTGTTCCTCGGAAGTACAATAAATAAACATTCAGCTCATGTACAATCAAAAAACAACATCATGTAATGTTTCCTGTTTTGTAATCCTTCTTAAACGAAAATTTGGGGAGTTTATAATCGATATTTACACTCTAAGTAATGAAGCAATGTACAATCTGACAAGTTTTAAAACCCCGAACTGTTAACGTGCAAATAACAGAATATCAACTATATAACATATTTATTTTCTTTTAAAATTACGCCAAAGCCGAAATTGCGCCAAATTCTCTTCTGAGCATGCGCAGTGTGGGTAATTCGTTTAACATTGTTGAACTGAATGTGCGGTCTACCATTACGCCACCCGTTTCACATGTGGATAACCACGAAAATCCCTATGCAGCCATTCTGCTCTCGGTATTCTAACTAAAACCTTACAGGTTCAGTTCGGGTTTAACTAACAAAGTTTTATTTTAATTTAAAGATTTATCTCTTCTCAGTTTCAATTTGCCGTCAGAAGAAGCGCGCAAATTAGCTTATGCTAATTTGAAGTAGAGCCAAGTATACTATTTAAACCAGTGGTAGAAACCTCTCAGTGTGAGAGAGTTTTTAGTCTCAGATCACGGTCATTCTGTTCGACGTTCGCCTGACCAGCTAGCAGCTAAATTATGAGCCATAGTGCTTGCTACGTGATTGCTTATTAAAATAAATCCAAGTGCGCTAGTATTAGTAATTCTTGCTACGCACCATTTAGTTAGAGGCCAACTGCGCGAAGAGCTCTGTGAGCAAAGATCAATTAAATTTCTATTTAGTTTTAGTTTAAATTTATCTGATTGTTAATTTAGACCCAAGTGTGGTCTTTTTACTTTCTGTATCCCTCCCGAGTTGGGAAGTGAATTGTAAATAATATTGCTTTAATAAAAGAGGATTTTAAATCCCTTTCAAGTGCAGTTATTCTTCAGCACAGTATCTACACCAGAACATAGCTGATTTCAGCTCCCTCTTCCAGATCAGGACTTAAGGACTTTAAGGAGTTACTTTAAGATGTTTGCCAAGCACATGCACAGAACACTCAGTCCTGACAAACCAATGTCCGCAGAACAGGTTAGCTCACTTGAGTAAACAAATGAAAAGGCAGCGACTCGTTTGGCTGTGACGTCACTGAAGTTCGCTGTATCTGCTCGTAACTGTAGTTGTAGGAAAAAATGTCACCCAGAAAATAAGGAACGGAAAGATAGGCACCGGAAAATTAGGAAACGGGAAATAAGTCACCATTCTTTTGCAATGAGAAAAATAAGGGATGTTTAGAAATATCGCGAAGATGGGGGATAAAAGTTTTATCATAACAACTATACCTGCGGAATAGGGAAATCTTCTGACGATGATTGAAAGAAGATAAGCGAGCTGCTGGCCTGTCCGATGGTAAAAATAGAGGGTTGACCAGCGGGTCATGGTCACTAGTGATTGTTCCCCTCGTACCCTATCTAGTTATAGCCTTAAGTTGTGGTTCAGGGGTGAAACATTGTCGCATAACTGAGCGTTAAAAGCAGTATTATAACAAACCGTTGTAGATGAAATTTAGTCACAATTTGCGATAAGAATATTAAAACCTGCTATGGAAATGACCTTGCTCGGCTGCAGCTAGTTCAACGTCTTACCCTTAAAACCTCCCTCAAGAGAGCCCGCTATAACCCTGCCGGTTAAATTAGAATTTGTCAGGTTTCCCCAACTCCGATTGGCGACATTATTTGGCGAGATTTTAGAGTTCTTTTTTTTCCGTTCCTTATTTTGCGGGTAACATTTTTTCCGTTTCCCTTTTTTCCGGGTGACATTTTTTCCGCACGCCCGTAACAGTAGTTTCGAATTTCCTTTCGAGATGTTTTCTGTTTTTCATCGGGAAAATAAAAATTATAATATCTGGAGACGAAACATATTTGCCTCAAGTATTGTTTACTGTGTAGAATAAGTGGTAATTACGATACTTTTTTCCAGTAATTTATTGTTTCACCAGAAATCTTCCAAACTTTGTTACAGAATTTGCCGTTCAAGATTCGACTATTTATAAAGTTACTAATTTTAGCACGATCATACTCAATACCGACATTTTACGAAAATTGGAAAATATGTAGTGTAATACAATTTAAATGTTGAAACAGAACAAATTAAGGCCATTTATTCTGTACTTAATTCTAGGCCGCTGGCGGTAGGAACTCTGTTTGATCTGAAGATGCAGCTGCCGAGTCCTCGTGGCTCACGCTGATAACCATGTCGGTTTCGACCGGCGGAACTTCCGGAACCGACAATTTATGGGAGGAGACCATGGGTTCTTCCAAACCACTGGTTGGACCTATGCTCAGACAGCTTCGGCCTTCAAGTTAATTAATCTATCTTCACAGGACTAGAACCGTCGTATATTCGGTTCGGTCGTATATTTGGTTCGGGCTTGCCAAGGACCGTACTGGTTTTGTCTTGTCCGTTACTTTTCTCGGATAAGCTTTCTTAAAATTTATCATGCGCTGCATTGCACGGGGAAATAAAACAATTTTTAATTATAATTCTGCTAAAAATGTGTAAACGAAATTCGTAACAGTCATAATGAATTTCAAATCGATTTGGAAACTGACTTTAAAATTCGAACCAAAGCAGACACATATATACAGGAAAGGAAAATGATTTAAAAGAAAAGATAAATTTAATAGCTGTATAAGGTTTATCCTAATTTTATTAACAGTTATTTTAAGTTTATACATCTTTTCTATGTATTTTAGTTTCAGCTTACAATTTCCTACCAGAATGTAATTTCAGAAACGCAGTTAATGCAAATGAGCAAAGAGTGGTATTTAAGTCGATGTTTCATCGACTTCCTGAGAGAGAGTCTGAATTTCTGACTAGCGCGCGTTTGCCTTTGGCTACGTCTCTCTTAGATATTGCTACACTCGGCCATACTTTTAGGCCCTTGTTTGGCTTCACCGACTTAGTTAGGATTTAGGGGCCAACTACTTAGAATCTTGATAGCTTCGGCTATATCTTCAGTTAGCTTTAGTTAAGCTTAGATAAGTTTCATTTATATTCATTTAAGTTCAAGCCCAAGTGGTGGCTTTGCTGTACGTTCCGAGCCAGGAACTGATTGTATTTATTCTTCTTGATTCTTACGTATTTGTTCACACACTTTAGCGATTATTCGCTTATTAGCGTTTGTGGGGTTCCTAGGACTGAAACTGAACTAAATAAGTAATACCCCACAGCTGTATGTATAAAGATCCAGGTTATTTAAAAATGGCCCTGGTAGGTTACATATAAAGCTACAGATTATTTGAATTTCTTGATTTTAAAAGTCGTTATTAGAACAGGGCGTACTAGACCTAATGTAATTTCTTAGATTCAATAAAATGCGCAAGGAATCTTTACCTGTCGGGAGTCCTTTGCACTTTACTGAAGCGTTTCCTTTGGTGAATTAAGTCACGATTGTGTGAAGTTTAACTGTAATGAAATAACTAATGATATTATTGCAAAGTTAAGCGAAAGATGATTATGCACACGTCATAAATAATATCTCATCTCTTATACTTGTCAGGACTGAGTGTTCTGTGCATATTCGTGGCAAACATCTTTGTGAAACTCCTTAAAGTCCTTAAGGTCCTTAAGTCCTGATCTGGAACAGGGAGCTGAATGCAGCTATGTTCTGGTTGTAGATACTATGATTAAGTGGTAGAATAACTGCACTTGAAAGGGATTTAAAATCCTCTTTTATTAAATCAATATTATTTACAAATCACTTCCCAACTCGGGAGGGATACAGAAAGTAAAAGACCACACTTGGGTCTAAAATGAACAATCAGCTATAATTAAACTAAAGCTAAATAGAAATTAAATTAATCTTTGCTCACAGAGCTATACGCGGAGTTGGCCTTTAACTAAATGGTGCGTAGCAAGATTTACTAATACTAACGCACTTGGAGTTATTTCAAGAAGCAATCACGTAGCAAGCACTATGGCTTAGAATTTAACTGCTAGCTGGTCAGGCGAACGTCGAATAGAATGACCGTGATCTGAGACTAAAAGCTCTCTCACACTGAGAGGTTTCTACCTCTGGTTTAAATAGTCATTGGCTCCACTTCAAAATTAGCATAAGCTGAAAACGCGCGCTTCTTCTGACGGGAAGTTGAAACATGAGAAGAGATAGAAAGATTTAAATTAAAATAAAACTTTGTTAGTTTTATAACAGATATAACTGCCAGATGCGTTAAGAAACTAAGTTATCTGAAAGATCCTTTTAATGATTCCAAAGAGCTAATACGTTAAACTTGAAAGTAACCTACTGTAAATAAATTACACTGATTTGATTCCTTCAACAAAACGTTCTGAAAAGACTGCATTTTATTTTATACATTTGTAAAAGTATTGTTATTCAATGTGTTATATAAATGATTTTGTCACATGCGCGAACAAGAATTTCGTCAACAAACATTTACTTAAAAGACAAGTAACAGCACGAAAATTCGCACCTTTGTAAGAATAATGCATCTCTTCACTAGTATAAAAAATAGTGCGAAGCTGTTATTGTAAACATCGTCAGGTATTTTAATAAGAAATGGTCTATTGGAAAACGGATTGCAACTGAGAGAAGCAAATTTTAGCATATTTGTAGACCATTTGTTGACAGAAGTTCTTTGAGAAACGAATTCTTCTATATAACTTTTAATTTTAAATTCCATAATGACATCGCTGAGTTTTCTACTTTTAATAAATAAATGAATGAATGAATGAAAGCCATACATCTGGCAACAGCTCATTGTTTCGAAAACAATATGCTGTATCCCTTTCTCTTCGAGAGATAAACCTTAATTTTGATGGCAGTCTTTCTTTGTCTTAATGAACATCAATAAATTTTAATTCTTCAACAACATCCCTTAAAACTATGTGTCACGTTTATCGACTAAACAGTCATTTATCAGAAAGGAAATGCAATGCTGATTTTGAACACATGTTAGTAGCAAGAAGATTCTAGATAACTTCGAACAATATTAAGCTGAAAGAAAATTCCGTCATTAGTTGTTTTAGTATAAAACAAGATTAAAAAATATTTTTTCAGATTTCATTTTAAATCAAAAAGGCTATTTTTAATATAATTTACATCATTCATTCTGTTTGATACAAGGACTCATAATTTGGGTGCATATCCAGATTTTAATGCAGTCGAACTCGCTTGTAAGGAGAGTGAAGTGACCTTGATATTTGCTCGTTATAAGAGAGTCCTCCTAAAAAACGGGTTCGTGAAAAAATCATAAAATTCATACGTACTTACTACATTATATATGCTTTATCAGCCCAAAGGAGCGTTAGCGCAGAAGGGCTATTAATTTAGTTTTGGCATTTTGCGTCGTTTCACTGTAAATGTTCGTGTCACTTTTCAAACTGTTGCCACCAAATATTATCGCCCGGTGTTATATTTAAAGAAATTGAGCTATTGAAGAATCTGCATAAATGTATGCATGTTTCTCGTACTGTGATAATACAACGGTATCTAAAGCCATCGAATTTTAAATAACGTAATCCTCCACCAAATATGGAATCCCTAATTTGGAATTTGTTTTATTATCGACTTCATATTTTGTAATATTTTATAACGAACGTTTCATTAATAAACTTATAAGGTTTCTCCTTAAATCTCTTAATCTTCTTACTGAGCATAAGCTGTGAAACCCTATGTGGAGGACAGTGAGCAAATCTAGGCTATGTCTTTTAGTGTTTAAGAACTACAAAGTCAGAAGGAGGGTTTAAAGTGACCCTTTAATTCAGGTAATTACAACTCTCCAACTTGAGAGTAAGCCACTACTTGGGCTGAACGAAAATATGAAATAAAGTGTGTTAACAATTCAAATACCTAACTTAACCTTAAGTAGGACGGCGAGGAAAGCCTAACTCTTAGTGAATTGCAATAATGCGAATTTCATTAGCAAACACTGGTAATTACAATTTGCCTATGAAGGCGAACTTTCAGTAGACAGAGGAAATCTTTGCGCGCACAGCCTTACGGGGATAAATCCAAGACTCTGTCTTTCCCCTCGTTAACTCCTGCCTTTTAAACGACTTCAACTTTCGCTTATGCTGGTTGTTAACTTCGTATCTCCTAAATTTTGCCTGCTAAAGTATAGAATTTGAATAAACTCGCTGTGAAATTCGATCGTGTGTTTTGCGTGATTGTACAAGGATTATGTGCATATTAAAGATTTGATCGTAAGTGGATTCTATGCAAAGTTTGTGGAAACTCCGATGACTGATGGGAAATCTCCGATGGCGCCATTAGAGGTGGCGCTGTGACAGACAGCTACGACACCATTGCTGTGGCAGACAGTTGGTAGAGAGATGAAAGGATTCTACCTGAATGGTATTGTATTGAGACTTTTAGACTTTCATCGTTGAGCAGCTAATGTTTTATTGTAAAGATAGCTGTTATTAATAATATTATAATAATGCAGTTAGTGGCATAAATCTTCAAGTGTTTTGTAAATATCGTCAATAAAGTGTTCGTGTCTAAAGGATTGAAGCTGATGATTCAAGACAACGCCGGCGATTCAGAACCAGACCTATCAGGTAAACATTCATTTATTTATTAAATTGCGAGTTACTAATTTCCTGATGGGACAAAGCCATTTGCTATATTATAATTAGTTTAAGATATAAAGATTTATTTTAACTTCGCATTGGTCGTTGTGATCGTAGCTTTCACCGTCTTTTTCACCTACAATATGCTCGAGAACAGGTATCTCGGAAATAACTTTGGCGGCAACAGATACATAATTTTCAAATTGTTCTTTACTCATTTCCAAATCTTACAAGACGTCTGTCTACCTTCTCTTCCTGAATGATTTGCTGCTCTTGAGAAAAGTCTAATCCAGTATTACGGAAGCACTTGATAAATGCATGTCGATGTAACATTTTCCATTGCGTCATTCATTATACATAGCGGCTAGTAAAATAATCAATCCGGAATCAAAATGGAAAATGGAACAAAGTGGAAGACATGCTTTAGTTGTTAAGATTTAGTATTCAATAACACTCTTTATTGCTTCACGTGTAAGGTTTTAGTTTAAATTAACAAAGTTTTATGTTAATTTTCTTTCCTATAAGTTCTTATTTTAACTTCCCGTTAGAATGAGCGCGTGGCTCAGCTTTATGCTAGTTTGAATTAGAGCCAAGTTTTGTATTTAAAAGAGTTAGAGAGGAACTTCTCAGTGTGAGAGAGCTTTTAGTCTTATATCACTGCGGCTCTGTTCGACGTTCGCCTGACTAGCTAGTATTTAAATTCTAAGCCTTAGCGCTGTTACGCTAATACTTATTGAAGTAATCTAAGTGCGTTAGTATTAGCTAAATCTTGCTACGTACCACGGATCGTTTAGCATAGAGGCCAACCTCGCGTTTATAGCTCTGAGAGTAACGACTTTTTAGTTTTCTATTTAACTTTATTTTAAATTATTTGATTGTTCTCTTTAGACCCAAGTGCGGTCATTATTTTCTGTTATCCCTTCCGAGTTGGGAAGTGGCTGTAAATATTAGTTTAATAAAAGGGTCATTTTAAAACCCTCCCTGCTTGCAGTTATTCTACCATTTAACCACAGTTATTCTACCACAGAACATAGCTGCATTCAGCTCCCTGTTCGAGATCAAGATTTTGTTACAGTTACGATTATGTTCGCCAAAAGTATGCACAAAACACTCAGCCCTGACACACGATGTAACATATTTTTACAATTCATAATAAAAAGCATTTAGTGAGGGCTTAATATTTGTATTAAATTTAGAAAATTGAATGAATTTTGTAACAATATATGCAGCGTTCGAATTCTGAAGTGATAGCTCAAAATCTTTGATTAGAAACTTGTAATTTTAAATTTCTTTCATAAGATGGCGTTTCTAAGGATAAATTTGCACTCAGAACGGAAAGAACGCCTTCAAGCAAATGAATCCCGTATTGTGCAAGAGTATTAAATTCATATCGAGTTACGCTCCAAAATTTATTTACATCTTGCAACGCCAACATTAACTTCACCCGTGACAAGGCTGCATCGATAACCCTAATCTGCCATATAGAACTTTTATCCGTTCCATCACTCCGCTCCTTTCGGTGATTTGTCAAAAAAAGAAGAGGCCAACACGTCGGGTATCTATTGTAGCTCGAATGGGACTCGCTGTAGCGTGTCCGACGGTCCCCAGGAGGAGAGGGTGACGAACAAACTAAGATTAATTTGGAGCGTTTTGGATATGAAGATATATGTGTAAGAATTCTCAGTCGAGATTTTTGTCCTGGGTGGAGAGATAAAGCACGCTGTCTTTCAAGCTTGTCTTTGGAGATGATTTCGAATTTGTAAGGGTGGTGACAGATGAACGGGAGTTTGGGAGATCACTCCCTGAGGGGACTGTCGAATTTTAGAGGGTCATTTAAATTCTGCCCTTTTTATTCTGCTACAAAAACGCATTGAAACATTTTATATTTGATATCCTTGGACCGCAACAGAATAGGTCAAAACCCCAAGAAATTAAGAAACAAAAAGTGAATATTGTAATGAGTGCTTGTATTAAAAAAATTTCATTCTTATGTGTACGAGAGAAGCAAATGAAAATTAAAATATATAAAACCAAAGTACGTACAGAAATCTTTTTTTCTTTGGGGGGGGTGTATCAGACAATATAAGGAAGGGAATGTATGTAGATTGTTTTGAAATATATTTAGTTTGTGGGGTTTTAGGTTATTTAACTAAATGTTCAATCTTAGAACCCCACAAACAATCGCTTAAGTGTGAGAATAAACAGGTAAGACTTAAGAAGGGTTAATAATGAGAATAAAAACAATCAGTTCCTAACTCGGAACGTACAGAAAGCCTCCACTCGGGCTTGAACTTAAATGATTATGAAATTGAACTAAACTAAGCTTAACTAAAGCTATCTGAAAGATATAGCCGAAGCTATCAAGATTCTAGGTAGTTCGCCCCTAAATATTAATTAAACCGGCGAAGCCAAACAAGGCCTAAAGTATGGCCAAGCGTAGTATCTAAGAGAGAACATAGCCAAAAGACAAACGCGCGCTAATTTGGGAATCAGACTCTCTTTCTGTCGAAGTCGGTGAAACATCGACTTAAATATTACTCTTACTCATTTGCATTGACTGCGTTTCTGAAATTACATTCTGGTAGGAAATTGTAAGCTGAAATTAGAAAGATAGGAAAGTTGCCTAAGTTAAAATAACTGTTAATAATTTTTTTTTTAATTTTTCGATTAGATGAAGTGAATTTAGGATTACAAGGACAAAGTGGTAATTTATTTACCGTCGGAGATAAAACAAATGTAATGATAAAAAAAACTCTAGCTAATAATATTTTCAGCTTTTTACCACTTTTAGAAAGTGTTCCAACCGAAAACAATTTGAAAATAAAAAAAAGAATTAGTATCCGACATTAAAAGTTATTGTTTTCTTTGATACAGCATGCATTTTTCCGAGGATTAGGAAAAAGGAAATTGGATTAGAAATCGATTTTATTTAAAGAAATTTTCTGTGATTGAACTCTAACTAAAGGTTTCAAAAATAACACACTCGTTAACTTTTGGTTGAAGCGAGAAAAAAAAAAGAGAATTAAGGGCATTTCAAATAAAGATATTAAATTTTTGTGGCCTTTTTGTGCAAGCTATTTGTCTGAACAAGGATTTTCTTTCATGTCATATTTCAAAAATAACTGCAGAACAAAATTAAAAGTGGATCCTAATTTGCGGTTAAAACTAAATGAAATAGGACTAGACATAAAGAAACTGATCTCTCCAAAACAGGCCCAAATTTCGCACTAAATTTTAGAATCAAAGTAATATCATTTAAATTTTGATAATCAAAATGGGAACCAAATTTTAATCCAATATTTTTTATGTGTGCCTATTTAATAGAAATAGCCAACAGGTTGTGCAAATGGCAAAATATATTTTCTCTAACATTTCTATTGAGAAACTGAAAAATAATCATTGTAAAATGTAGTGGTAGTACTCAAGTTGTGGGATTTGACATATTACAGTTCAATGCTTTAAACCCCTAACACTGATAAGCGAATAATCGCTTGAGTGTGTGAACAGAGACGTAAGACTCAAGAAAGGTTAACTACCATTTGTTTCTAAAAATAAATATGACACAGTCAGCTCCTAACTCGGACCGTACAGCAAAGCCTCCACTTGGGTTTGAACTTAATATGAAATGAAACTTAACTAGTTTAGCTAAAGCTAACTGAAAGATATAGCCGAAGCTATCAAGATTCTAAGTAGTTGGCCCCTAAGTCTCAATTAAGTCGGCGAAGCCAATCAAGGGCCTAAAAAGTACGGCCGAGCGTAGCAATAGCTTAGAGAGACGTACCCTAAGACAAACGCGCGCTAGTCGGGAAGTCGGGTTCTCTAACGAAGTCAGTGAAACATCGACTTAAATAGTACTGTTACTCCTTTGCATTAACCTCGTTTCTGAAAATACATTCTGGTAGGAAATTGTAAGCTGAAGCTAGATGAGATAGGAAAGATGCATAAACTTAAAATAACTGTTATAAAATTAGGACAAACCTTACAAAGTTTTTAAATTTGTGCTTATATGATACACGTTAATCAAAGGGTCGAGAACCGCTGCATTAGACTGAGAGGTGACCGACATTTTTTTACATGTCCTGCGTTGGTAACAGTGTAAAGTTATTTTATGATTCTTTGTTTTATTGTCCTTCTTTGGGAAAAAACTGGATAAGACTGTGTCAGGACTGAGTGTTCGGTGCATATTCTTGGCAAACATCTTCGTGAAACGTGAAGTCCTGATCTTGAACAGGGAGCTGAATGTTCTGTGGTAGAATACTGTGATTAAGTGGTGGAAGAACTACACTTCAGAGGGATTTAAAATCCTCTTTTATTAAAACACAATTGTGTACAGCCACTTCCTAACTCGGAAGGGACACAGAAAAGAATGACCGCCACTTGGGTCTAACTTCAACAATCAAATAGTTTAAATTAAATCTAAATAGAAATTAAATCGTCGTTGCTCACAGAGCTATGAAAGCGAGTTTACTTCGATAAGTAATAAAGTAACAGCGCTACGGCTAAGAATTTAAATACTAGCTAGTCGGGCGAACGTCGAATAGCGTAACAGTGGTCTGAGACTAAAAGCTCTCTCACACTGCAAGGCTCCACTTCAAATTAGCATAAAGCTGAAACCTCGCGCTTATTCTAACGGGAAGTTGAAATGAGAACAGATAGAAAAGGGTAAATTAAAATAAAACTTTGTTAGTTTAACTAAAACCTTACAACTGTAGTTTTAAAATGTATTTAATTTAATGCATTTTCAATTTGAATTCTTAGAGTGCATTTTGTACTTTGTTGCGTACTGTATATATTATAGCTTTTAATTGCATTTTTAGTTGCACATAAGTTTTAGTAGTTTCAATTAGAGGTAAGAGAATGGGTGTGGAAATACTTATTTGGCAATTATTGGTGACACATGGTAGTTTCCATCCATAGTTTACATGAAATAGGAAATTGTTGCCAAAAATGTCGAAATGTTGCCAACTTTCGCCGAAGCTTATCTCTTACCCCAAATTAAACAATAAAATTTGTAAATATTTTTTCATTTCATTCAGTCGAACTCCCGCTGTTTCCGCGTAAACGATACCAACAAAAGGTATATTTTACGTTAGCGAATGTACTTTTTTCAGAGGTATCGATGGGGATCTAAGGAAAAAAAAAAAGCTACTTGCTTGCTACAGTGACCGGTGCATAAACTTTGGTAAAATGTGAAATATTCACTTTACAAACTGGATGATAACGTTTATCAGTTCTGGCAACTAGCAGCAGAAGGAGCATTAACAAACAAAACTTGTAGAGACATTAGGTATTTTTTGGAAAGCAGGAGGCTTGAAGAATGAGCAATGCCCTCGAACCTCTGACCTCTCGAAAACGCGCCGAGCGTGCTGAAGGCATGCCACGAAGGCGGGAGAAATACATAATTTCTATTTGAGGCATGTGTCTCGTACTACGCAATTTCAAGTATATGCAGTGTTAATGTTTGTTTCATGTGTCCGAATTAAGATGTAGAAAAACAAAAAATAATTTTTTTTTGCATTTCTATATTTGTTTGCATCATATTTCCCGTCTACCGTGAAACTGTCGCCAAGTAGCTCGATTTAGCTCCATTTATACATAAATCACGACGCGCTGAGAACATCCGCGCTTCGTTTGATGTGGCCTCGGATAGACAGTTACGATGCAACGTGAAAAAGAATATGCATTCAGAAAAGAATTCGGTTCGTAGGCTGTAGAAACATTTGGGAATGCCTTCAGTTGGTCGAAAGAAAGATTTCTTAAGCAGAAGAAAGCACAGCTTGATATAGACATTAAAAGACTGGAACAAATACCTGCGGCAAGTTTGTACTCAGACATACAGCTTAACAAAATACTAGATTTTAAGGAAACATTTTTTTAACCATCGGGTCGAATACTTCCGCAGCAGTGGGTATTTGGTAGATCGTGCAAAAAGACTAATGTATGTTCAATTGTACAGACAGAAAATACGGCTTGTGAAACTTTGGGAGGATCTTCGCCAACTTTCACGGCTCGATGGTAGAACGTTTACGATTTGATACCAAGTAAATACCTAAATAAACAAGTGATAAAACAGTAAAATACAAAAAGTTTTAAGCTCTTTAACAATTTCAGGCTAAGTATTGAATTGAAACAAATGGCAGGACTTACGTATTACCCCGTCGGCTACGAATGTTGGCCACATATAACCACGAAAGTTGAAGATCGCGCCAAAGTTGCGCCGATCACGCTTGCAGACGGCTCGATTTGGTTTCTGTGCTTACGCAAAGCGTCGAGGGCTACCTGCCTAAGGGAAAGATTGCCTTCGTGGAGGATTTTCTAAGGGAAACTGGCTAGCATACATGGCCGACCGGTAAAGTCACTGAACACTGGTAGTTCTGTTCGGATCTCGAATCCCTGCAGACGGGCTGGCTGCATGGACGTTTTCGTGGCTTTTACTATGTGTAATATGTATACGAGCCAGCTTCCCTTGGGAAATCCTCCACGAAGGCATACTTGCCTTATGCAGGTTGTCCTCAAATGCTTAGGTAATTACAATTAAAAATGTACTTAATTAAAAATAATAATTAAAAATGTCCTTATGGTATATTTTTAATTACGGGAAACGTGGCTCATATTTGTTGTTGCTGTTGCTTATGCTGACTAATCTGACGAAGTCAGTCCTTAGCCCACGAAATTCCTCATGGCAAGGAGAGCAAGATTAAGTCTGTCGTTGGCAACAGCCTTGAGCACCTAACAGGTGACAGTGCGAGTTAGCTCAGTTCCGCTCCCAATTTTGATGGAGAGCATCCCGGGGGGCGGGTCTGACGGTCTCCTACCCCTCTCCACTTCCACCAAACCACACGACAGGACTTTCGGCTCGCCGCATATTTAAAGTGCCGCCATGCCGCACCGACACATTTGCAAACATCCATGCCTTCTCCGCGACTCGAACCCGAGCCCTCCGGCACGGCAGTCAGCGACACGAACCACTATACCTGGGAGGCGGGTCGTATTTAATTATGGAAAACGTTATTACGAGGCTCGTATACTCGTTAAACACAGGGAAAACAACATAAAGGCCCATGCAGCCAGCCCGTTCGTGTGATTGGAACCTGGGACCAAACTGCCAGTGTTCAGTGACCTTCACCGCTGAGAAGCCCTCAGGTTTGCAGAATTCTGAAGTAAATGGAACCTCCTCGTTTAATAAACAATCGGTACTCCAGTTGTTTCATTTCTCCGCTTTATAAAAAGGCTTTCGGTGATTTCTACTATTTGCTAGGTCCTTCGATTTCACCAGAACTCTGAAAAGCTGTAAGTCAATTTCCAGAAGTTAATTGCTCCGATGTATTACTGTTTCGTCAGTTCACTCTACCCTGCCCATTAAAACACCATTTTTTAAATGGTGGGATCCCAAAACATTTTTGAAAATAATCCACTGTTTACTTACCGAGCATAGAAGCGTTTACTTACCGTCTTTAGAAAAAAGGTTTCAAATTTTAATTAATTTTTTTAAATGTAAAAAAAAAATAACCAGTTCACAGTCTTGTTCATAAAAACAAAAAGGTGGCTTATCGAGAATCAATAGGGATTACCTCACGATATTAGGAGTGTGTTGCCTTGTCACGTTTTCCCATAATTGTAGCTAAACCCCACGCAGTGGTAACAGATACCATTTTTTAATGAAGAAATCAGCGCACATGTTAGTAAATCATTCATAACAGTACGTGTACATAAAAATAATCTGTTCATTCTAGATTCTTAGTAGTAAGTATAACAATGCTGTGAGATGATAGCTAGTAATATAAAAAAATGTTCTTTTAAAGTTGTGGGGTTTTACTTATTTAATTCTAAAGTTCTAACTTAGAACCTCACGAACACTAACAAGCGAATAATCGCTTAAGTCTGGGAATAAACCGTGTATTTGGCGTACATTTAGTAAATGTACGCCAAATACAAGGTTGTTTCAGCGATTTTGATTGTCACATTGACGTGTTTCTCTTCTATTCTAAACACAAGTCTTAAGAAGGGTTCAATATCCTTTAGTTTTCAGAATATTTACAATCAGTTCCTACTTGGAACTTCACACAAACCCTCCACTCGGGCTTGAACTTAAATAATAATGAATTTAAATTAAACTAAACTAGCTTAACTAAGCTGTCTGAAAGGTATATACGAAGCTATCAGAAATCTAAATAGTTGGCCCCTAAGTATTAATTAAATCGGTGAAGCCAAGTAAGGGCCTAAGCTATGGCCGAGCGTAGTAACTAAAAGAAAACGTAGCTAAAGGGTTATAATAAACCGTAGCTTAAAGGGTGATAATTTTAAAGGGTTTTAATTTAAAGCACTCACCCACTCAGCAGTTAAATTCCAGTAGGGAGCCAGGGGATGTTCCTGTGTACCGCTGGTGCGTAGGTGGATTATGCCATTATTATATTAAGTTTGGATCTTTCATTTGAGTAAAGTTCTTGATAAGTAAATGAGGAGCCAGTGACCGTTTCATTTTCACAACCCTCTTTTGCTAGTTTATCAGCGACTTCATTTCCACTAATATTAACGTGTGATGGCATCCAATGGAGGTGCACGTCGTGGGTTTGAGAGATCTTCAGTCTGAGCAGAATAGATATGCTGGTTTTATCGCATGCGGACGACCAGCCACCAAGATGTTGTAGTGCACTGGGGCTGTCCGATAAAATCCATAGTTCCCCCAAATCACAATCCTCCTCCTTATGGCTTCGAACGTGAAATATAGCAATGCCCTCGTCGGAAAAATACCTTATAAGTTTTGAAAATGTTCATATTATCCATATGAACATTTTTAAATACATTTGCCAGGCATGAACATATTTAATTTTTTTTGAGTATAATTTTTTTACGCTGGCTGTGTCGTAGTTAATTGCTAGGCTTACCTGATTTGAGTCTGTCAAAGGGCAGTGGAAGGTGTTCTTGGGGTGTGACCCGACTCTCCTAGCAAACATCGCCTTATGGCCAAATAAATGAGTCGCATCATCTCAAAACAACAAAGAAAATTTTTATTTTAGTTACTTTTTATTAACATTATTAACATTATTAACATTTTTTTCGTTTCTGATTTATGAAGCTGATGGTGACATCCAGCGATTCAGCCATGTATTAGATACCTACCGAAAAACAAGAATTTTCCTAAAGCCAATTTTCGGGAACCAAATTAGGGTTCCGAGAAACCAAGCCCTGTGCTATGAGTAACTAAAATGCAATCAAATAGCAATATCAAAATCCGGTACTTACGTATTAACGCCACCAGGCCAAAATTCTCATAAATCGCCAAATTTGGCGACCCTACTTATGGCAACTCTACGTGTTATACGTGGTTTTTCGTAAAGAAATTATTTTGCTTACTGGTTAGATTGAATGGCCTGAAATGCTTTAACTATGGGTATTTGGGATTTGCCTGCGAGTGAAAAAGATGCTGTTGAATTGTTGCAGGGATATGGAATCATACCGAACGAACGTACTTGTAAAAATTCTCATAAAATGAAACTGTATTTTGGAAAGCAAATCTTCTGGAAATGTAACGTCGAAGAGTGCAATCAACACTTGGGTGTGAGAACCGGAAATTGGTTTGAAGGCAGCCGAATTTCATTTGTGACAGCGGTGCGCTTCATTTATTGTTGGTGTAAAGAGTTAACCTCAATTAAATTTTGTGCAGAAGAGATGGGAATTGCTGATAAAACTGTTATAGATTGGAATATTTACATGCGGGAGATATGTGCCCTTGAAATGGATGAAAAAGAAAGAAAGCAAATAGGCGGCGAAGGACTTATTGTGGAAATAGACGAAAGTTTATTTGTAAAAAGAAAAAATAACAATGGGCGTGTACTACCACAGCAATGGGTTTTCGGCGGAATTTGCCGAGAAACGAAAGAGACTTTTTTGGTTACTGTACCTAACAGAAGCGCCGTTACCCTCATGGAAAAAATTTGCGAAAATATCAAGGAAGGAAGCATCATTTATTCGGATTGCTGGAAAGGATACAAGACAAGTGAGTTGGAAAATGCTGGATTTCTGCATGGAAGTGTTAATCACAAATATAACTTTGTGGATCCCAACACGGGCGTTCACACACAACATGTAGAGCGCATGTGGGGCTCAGCCAAATGGCGCAACAAAAAACAGAGAGGAACAGCCCGTCATCATCTTGACTCATACCTTATCGAATTTATATGGCGCCAAGCTCAAGCTGTTAATGGCGAAGACGGTTTTCAATCAGTGCTAAAAGTAATAGCCAAAAGATTTCCGCCGAAAAAATAATTCTGTAACTTATACAAATTCGAAACCGGAAGGGTTGAATTGATATTTTATATTTTAAAACAAAATAATATAAAAAACTGTATTAAAAATTATCTGTAATTAATAAATGTACATTTTCTTTCTATTCATACTTTTTTAATCAAACTTACAAATCGCGCCAACCTGGTTGCGATAATACGTAAGTACCCAAAATCCCAACGGTATTACCTATATTTGACCCTAAAGCAAATAAAGAAAAGTGAGAGAGAAAAAACCAAATAAATAAAATAGTTGTTTATAAACAATAAATTAGAAGAAAAACACATTTACATACAGTACCATATGGTTGCAACAAAGGTGCCACAAACTATTGCACACAAAAACAAAACAAATCATGCGATGCTCCTCATAGTACCATTATAAAATACCAATCTGGGTTCTTAGAATTTATCAAAGACATAATTTGTTTTGCTATCACATTACTTTTTTTATCATAAATATTCATATTACAAAAATACTTGTAGCGCCTGGGATAATTCTAGTTAATAAACATTCCTCGACAAAATGTCGAGAATCATCAGTTTTATTGCATATTTTACAATTTTCATTTTCTTGGCTCTTGAAACGGCTCAGATATTGAAGGAAATAACCCTTGCCGATGCAACGGTGCGTTAACGAACTCAAATGTAAACGAAGTCCGCCCCGTTAGGCCTAACAGTTCAAACCAGTAAATAAGATTCTTGAAATCATAAAACACATAAAAATACAATGCAAATAGTAAAGTTGTAAAAATACTAAATAAATCTTCGGAAATATAAAATATAGTCCTACAAGCAATATAAACAGTTTAAGGGAGATTTTAAAGTTTGGCAAACACTACGTATGCATTAAGAGCGAGCATTTATAAAATTAAGAGCGATTTATAAAAACACGTCAAAATAAATAAAAAAATTATTAAGTACGTGAAAATGTATGCCAAATAAAGCCTTTACGATTTAAAATGTAGTCCTACAAGTAAAATAAACAGTTTATGGAAGATTTCAAAGTTCGTCAAACGTTATAAACTTACAAAAAAGCAGTAAAAAGTTTATGCAAATGATAAATATCACTGACAATGACTCCGGAACACAAAATAAGAAACAAAACAGTACTTACAGTCTCAGCACGGCAAAATACATTGACTATAGACACATAGAAAGCGCAAATAGAATGTAAACAAATGACTTCATTAGGCCTAAGTACTATCGGCGACTTGAAACGTCAAATAATCCAAAGAGAGCACTGTAAAAGAAAACAACTGTAGTTTTTAGGTAGCGAAGCACAAATACACTATATAATAATCATTTACAGCACGAAATATACAGTATTTACCGGAAAAACAGCATAATTTCAGGAGCTCAACAAAACGCATTTAACATGTGCACCGGTCATGCGCAGCCAGCGATGGAAGGTAAAATGCTCTTGGAAACCTTCAATTCCATAAACGCGGTTGTTTGTTTCTGTGATACTCGACCTATTGAAGTATGCAGGAAATGGATCATGATCTGGTATAAATTGTGTTAGCTGAAGATGTACAGCTGAAGCTTTTGGCATGAAGTCATACGTTCGTCGTCTTCTTGCACCATGATCCCATTCATTTTGCCATTTTTTGACTGATTTTTCCAAGAGGGCCTTTTTTAAGTGTGAGGGATGGACTGGATAACTGAGTATAATCGCTACTATTTTGTCAGCTGCATCTTTGGCTGGTTTGCTTCCTACTTCATTACTTTCTGTGCTTTCACCCATTTTAAGTGACCATTTTTCACTCATCTGTGCTTTCACTCAGCAGCTACTATTGATGAACTGTGGCATAGAGTTGAAGGCCTCCTGGAATGAAGTATGCATATTCCAAGCTCTGTTCGACTCAATGCCAGCTGGATTACAACTGTTGTTGCTGTCAGAACTCGCAACTCTGAACTGAATTCTGCCCGCTGTGTACCGTAAACCACCTAGTTATTGGCTTTGTTATTAGCTTTCCTTCCTGGTCTAGCACATTTGGTTAAAATTTATTCTACGGTACCCTTCAGCGAATCGTTTCTTTTTTGACCCCAAGATCGGCGCCACGAAGGATTGGCACCATCTTGAAATTGGTTGACCAATTTCAAGATGGTGCCGATCCTTTCACCCGCTATATAAAACCAAAACAAGAACTCAAGCACTTACACAAACTCGGTATCCATGTACACATCTACCTATTTTTTAACTCTCAGAATCCCAGAAAAAAAAATCGCAGAATTGCACAAACTACGCATAGCGCACTAATTTAATTTTCTCCATGTGCACATCGATCTATTTTCACTTAAAAAAATCAGGAAGCTAAAACAAAGTTAAAACTATCATGTCAACCAGAAAACAATTCGCCGCTGTCTTAACATAAAGACACGAACAAATAACCTAAAATACACAAAGAGTAATAAAGAACCAAAAATTCATACTTCCTAACATAAAAGCATTGAACAACATATCGTTTAAGAGCAATTAACACACGGACACCAATAAATAAATAAAACGCCAATTTTTTATCATACCTTTTCTTCACGTGAATTATTTCACGCCTCCCACCAGCCACCTCCTCCATCCTCCACGTTAACCCCTTAACTGCCGCGGAAAACGTACAAGATTTACTCTCCAGTGCCACCGTCTTTTTACACAGGCGCGGGCAGTTATGCCATCTATTAGGGGAAAAATAAGAGCAAGTTTTCTCCCTTCTCTGAAATTGTATCCTCCTTCGCATACTCGTCAAGGTCATTATGGTGTTGCATTCCAAAGCTTTGCGAATAATTTTACTGGTAGCAGTAAAAAGTAAATGATAACATTTCGGAAGGGCGTATATATACGCCCGGGGCAGTTAACGCATCGGCTGAGCAAGGCGTATATATACGCCCGCGGCAGTTAAGGGGTTAAGCAATTCAATTAAATTTTTGGTCGTTTCGGCTCATCCGCTGTTCATGGCAGATAAATGCGTATAATAGCGTTTAAGAAAGCCACAAATACGCTTTTTTTCCTCCTCCTCCTTGCGCTACACATATTCGACCAAATAATAGTGCAAGCCGTCCTTCCTTTTCCTCCTGGCTAAACCGCATTTAATTGCATTCCACGTTTTTCGAAGAATATGTAGAGACATTACGTTATTTGGAAGCAGGAGATTTGAAAAATGAGCAGCGCCTTCACCGGGAATCGAACGACGGACCTCTCGGTTACGTGTCGAGCGTGCTGACCACTACACTACGAAGGCATGCGAAGAAGGTAGAAGAAATATCTTATATACTCCCCCTTTTAAAGGGCGACTGGGGATTAGGGGATCCAATCGCCAAATCCTGGTGGGGGAGAATCATTATACATCATCCTTTTTTTAGTTCGGGCGCCACTGTAGAGTTATTAGAATATTTTATAGTAGGATGTGGGAAGAATGAGAAATGCCCTCTCCGGGACTCGAACCACGACCTTTCGAATACGCAGCGGCATGCGAAGAAGGCGGGAGAAATACTTTTTAACTGACTTATCATTCATTCCTTAAACTTTGTATTAAAAAATGTTTTAGTTATTTTTACCGCATTTACGATATTTTGACCACTTTATCAACTTTTTGTAAAACACCTTCAGTATATCAAGCTCACACATGCGAGAATATGAGATAAAAAATATGGGAATTATTTGCAGACTCGTATTTTTTATCGCAAAACACCTTCGCACTATATTTGCCATTTTAATGAGAGGTATTTTATGTCCTGGCAAATGCCGTTTTTATTACCTAGTTAGCTTCTAAAGTGAATGTATAACAAGAAAAAAAATCTATCTTACGTTGATTTTGGATAGTAATGAAAGAATTGCACATTTAAATGCCAGTACTGCGACTTTAATATCATGAAAATGGAAAACAAAGAATTAACCGTTTGTGTTATTTAATATAGATAAATACGTACATAATTATTTAATAGAGATATGAATAATCCTTATCCTATAATGATAGTTCCTAAAAAGAAAGAAACTGAGCATTAAAAGAGTGAGTTTATTTAGAATGAAAATTTCTTGCCCATTATTTCCTAGCGATTTTAAAACATTCATCCAATACATTCTGATATCTTAAAACTCCTCTAGATGATTTGATTAATTAAGTTTTATTCTAAGCTTTTTGTGAAAGTGTTACAAGTTTTATAATTAATACTTTCAAAATGCTTGTTAGATTCTGTTCTTATTAATTAGGACTTTAAGATTGAGGAGAATTTTACTTTCATTGTATTGCTTTATGAAAGAAGTTTTTATATGGCATCACCTTGATGAATTAGTGCGTGTTTTACTGGTATTATAAAGTACGCGATGTACAATAATCTCTAGTTTTCAGACATCTTGAAAGACAAAGGAAAATCGCAATTTATTCTTATAACGCGTAAAGCCAACCACCGATTCCTAAACCGTCGGTCGCCCACTTGCAACTTAAAATTGGTTAAAATTGGTCGCCCTTTTTTACAGAAATATAATATGTTTGATAATAATTTGGTCGCCCACGGGCTGTGCACTCTCTTGCCTCCGCCCCCGCTAGGATCAGCACTGCGTAAAACAAAGCTATGTAACAGAAAAAGTAGTCATTTCGTAGCAGTGATTTTGTAATAGTGATTTTGAATCGAAGTGGTGATTTGATTTTGGAGTAGTCATTTTGAAGTAGTGATTGAGCGAAGTTCGTTTTGGATGACGAATGAAAAGTAGCTTTCGTTCTCTTTTGTGTGTTAATTTTATTAACTGTTATTTTAAGTTAATGCATCTTTCCTATCTTTCTAGTTTCAGCGTACAATTTCCTACCAGACTGTAATTTCAGAAACGCGGTTAATGCAAATGAGTAAAGCGTAGTATTTGAGTTCGATATTTCACCGACTTCGAGAGAGAGCCCGAGTTTCTGATTAGCACGCGTTTGCTTTTGCCTACGTCTCTCTGAGCTATTGCTACGCTCGGCCGTACTTTTAGGCCCTTGTTTGGCTTCGCCAACTTAATTAAGATTTAGGTGCCAACTACTTAGATTCTTGATAGCCTCAGCTATATCTTTCAGTTAGCTTTAGTTAAGCTTAGTTTAGTTTCAAAATTATTTAAGTTCAAGCCCAAGTGGAGGCTTTGCTGTTAAGGTTCGAGTTAGGAACTGACTGTATCATATTTATTCGGAGAAAAAACGGGTAGTTAACCCTTCGTCAGTCTTAAGTCACTATTCATACGATTAAGCGATTATTCGCTTATTAGTGTTTGTGGGGTTGAAGGATTGAACACTGAATTAGATAAGTAAAACCCCACAAGGTGATTCAGCAAAGGAAACGTAATTCAGGCTATAACAATCAGTGCAAGTTTCGAAAACCAGTAAATACTTTGTTATTATCTGTATCAACTTTGAGAATCGAACACGGCTTCTTCATTTGTAATGACTTTACTTTATTCTAACCAATTATTTTTTAGTTTTCCTGTCCTTTCCCTCCTCATTTCAGTTTCCTGCCGGAATGTAAATTTGCTATGGCGTAGATCAGAGTTTCTTAAATTGTGGGTCAGACACTCATGAGGGTCGCGGCACCCGAAGGAGGGGGTCGCAAAAAGTTTTAGCAGTTTTGATATCTCTTTAACTTATGATAATCATTTTACAATTACCAAATATTTTTACACCATGTATCTGAAAATAGATAAAGATAAGACAATACAGACAAAGAAAAAACTATAACGTTTCTTCTAACGTTTTTATTCTTTTTATAATTTAAACGTCCATTTTACTTGCTTTGCACGCGACGCTGTCATTTCATATGTTTATTTAAAATTTTCCTATTGTTCTGTGTCTTAAAATTAGAAATTAATCACCTTGTAGGGTTTTACTTATTTAATTCAGTGTTCAGACTTTCAACCCCACAAACACTAAGGGTTAACTACCCTTTAAAAGCCTCCACTTGAGCTTGAACTTACGTAATTATAAAATTAAACTAAACTTAACTTAAGCTGACTGAATATATAGCAAAAGCTATCAAGATTCTAAATAGTTGGTTCCTAAATCCTAATTAAATCGGCGAAGCCAAACAAGGGCATAAAGTATGGCCGAGCATAGCAAAGCTAAGAGAGACGTAGCCAAAAGGCAAACGCGCGCTAGTCAGAAATTCAGATTCTCTCTCTCGAAGTCGGTGAAACATCGACTTAAATCGTGCTCTTACTCATTTGCATTCACTGCATTTCTGAAATTACATTCTGGTAGGAAATTGTAATCTGAAACTAGAAGTTATAGGAAAGATGCATAACTTAAAATAACTGTTAATAAAATTTTGATAAACCTTAGGACCTAAAAGTGCAATAGTATATTATAGTACAAATGACAAAACTGACAGTTTAACTCACGTGTGTTCAGAATTTGGGCAATGCTTTTAAGGTCCCACAAAATTTTCGTAAATATTATGGGGTCCTGGGGGTCGCGAGAAATATGTCAGTGATAAAAAGTGGTCGCTACTAAAAAACGTAGATGTTAATCTCAACGTGTTACAGAAGCAGTATTTAAGCTGCGTTTCAGGAGTTCGAAAGGAGTAGTAGCGGGCTTTGTTTCGAGTTTATGTTGCGTGTTTGAAATTAGCTCTCTAGTCAGTCTTAGACACCTTTAGGTTTATACTGATAATTCTAGGCTCGGCTTTGCTGTGTGCAGCCGATTTAGAGTTAGTGTAAGCTAAGGAGCCTGTCGTTAGATATCTTAATTTATTAGCGATTTGTTACATACTTATTTTCTGTTAAATTTACGCTAGCCACAAGTGGTGGTGATTTGTGAGCACCAAGTGAGTGCATCTATTTTAATTTAGTTCAAATGAAAAGGTTGTTTAAAACTTTTCTCCGCAGTATTTATTTATTATGGTAGTATTATGTAGTATTATGCAGTATTATGCATTATGGTAGATAGTTTCCATCAATAGGGCACAAAAGCTGGAAGTCGAAATGATGATATTCTTCTAACGTTTTTATTCTTTTTATAATTTAAACGTCCATTTTACTTGCTTTGCACGCGACGCTGTCATTTCATATGTTTATTTAAAATTTTCCTATTGTTCTGTGTCTTAAAATTAGAAATTAATCACCTTGTAGGGTTTTACTTATTTAATTCAGTGTTCAGACTTTCAACCCCACAAACACTAAGGGTTAACTACCCTTTAAAAGCCTCCACTTGAGCTTGAACTTACGTAATTATAAAATTAAACTAAACTTAACTTAAGCTGACTGAATATATAGCAAAAGCTATCAAGATTCTAAATAGTTGGTTCCTAAATCCTAATTAAATCGGCGAAGCCAAACAAGGGCATAAAGTATGGCCGAGCATAGCAAAGCTAAGAGAGACGTAGCCAAAAGGCAAACGCGCGCTAGTCAGAAATTCAGATTCTCTCTCTCGAAGTCGGTGAAACATCGACTTAAATCGTGCTCTTACTCATTTGCATTCACTGCATTTCTGAAATTACATTCTGGTAGGAAATTGTAATCTGAAACTAGAAGTTATAGGAAAGATGCATAACTTAAAATAACTGTTAATAAAATTTTGATAAACCTTAGGACCTAAAAGTGCAATAGTATATTATAGTACAAATGACAAAACTGACAGTTTAACTCACGTGTGTTCAGAATTTGGGCAATGCTTTTAAGGTCCCACAAAATTTTCGTAAATATTATGGGGTCCTGGGGGTCGCGAGAAATATGTCAGTGATAAAAAGTGGTCGCTACTAAAAAACGTAGATGTTAATCTCAACGTGTTACAGAAGCAGTATTTAAGCTGCGTTTCAGGAGTTCGAAAGGAGTAGTAGCGGGCTTTGTTTCGAGTTTATGTTGCGTGTTTGAAATTAGCTCTCTAGTCAGTCTTAGACACCTTTAGGTTTATACTGATAATTCTAGGCTCGGCTTTGCTGTGTGCAGCCGATTTAGAGTTAGTGTAAGCTAAGGAGCCTGTCGTTAGATATCTTAATTTATTAGCGATTTGTTACATACTTATTTTCTGTTAAATTTACGCTAGCCACAAGTGGTGGTGATTTGTGAGCACCAAGTGAGTGCATCTATTTTAATTTAGTTCAAATGAAAAGGTTGTTTAAAACTTTTCTCCGCAGTATTTATTTATTATGGTAGTATTATGTAGTATTATGCAGTATTATGCATTATGGTAGATAGTTTCCATCAATAGGGCACAAAAGCTGGAAGTCGAAATGATGATGTAGCCAAAGAATATGTATTGTGTAGACTTTCTTTGGTGTAGCTTCTATTGATGGTCTCCTGTCGTCTGCACTATTTATTCTCAAAAGACATAGTATTTGCTACTTCGTCTTCTACTTAGAGTCCACAGTGTATACTGCAAAAGAGAACATGGAGATTCTATGCGTTTAGCGAACCGAGTTGCTCATAGGAAGAATCCTTTAATTTGTTCCAAAACAAGTGGATTTTCCTATCCTATTCTCTGCGGATAACTAGAGACTGACTAATGAGATTTTGAGAGTTTTCACAATTGGGAGAAATTTGCATGACAGCTCTCTTACAAAATCTTGCAGAACGTTTCTCTTTTAAGGCACACTCATACGCATATGCGTACATTGCGGAGGGGGGTAGAAAACAGTTCTATACATCCTGTTCTACTGGGTCGATTGACGAAATTCAAATTGCATTTTTCGTGTCTTGAAAGCGCGACTTAGGATATATATGAGATTTATATATGTATATAGCATTAGTCTAACATAGGTATTTTGACCCAAAATTGGTCTTTTTCTGAAATAACATACCGAATGTTTTTGCACATTTCGATTCTATGACTCAAATTATGCCTAAATATTAAATTTTATAAAATTTTTTGGCGAATTTCTTAATACATGGCAACACCTATTTTCCTAGCCCTTCCATTGTAATGGAGCGGAAAAAAAGTCACATCGTTCTTCTTTGAAATAATTTCAACAAAGTGCGTAAACCACATTAGATGTTATTATCGCTTTCAACAAATATGCCAAATTTCAAAACTCACCAAAATATAAACTCACGTATATCATCGAAAATTTTGAATACACTCATGTCCATAAATTAAGGATAATGCAAAATCGGGCAAAGGAAGAGTTAGAAGCAAAGCAAATTTGACTTATTTGTAAAGCTTATTTATTAAACAAAAGGTAAAGAGCAAAAAATGATGCTATATATTTAATATTATTAAAAAAATTGGTGATTTTTTCTCCCTGGAGCAAATTACAAAAAACACCTACTTACAAAAAAACAATATTATATGGTTGGTATGATTGCTAATACATTGTATGTGTCCCAGACGATGCAATACAGTCCGTACAACGCGTAGGCATGCTGAGTATCAAATTATCGATCTGATCTTGGGGGATATTACACCACTCAAAAAGCAATGCTCTCCGAAGTTCCGGTAGGTTGACGGGCTGGAACTCGTTGGCCAAGCATGTCCAACACGTGCTCTACTGGATTAAAGTCCGGTGAGAATGCTGGCCAGTCCATACGGGTGATATCCTCCGATTGAAAGCATTCGCTTACGATGTTTGCACGGTGAGGGCGGGCGTTGTCATCCATAAACACAAATTGTGCGCCCATGGCGTCCCGAAACAAACGTACATGTTGTTCCAGAATGACGTCCCAATAGATTTGGCTTGTCATGGTTCCAATTTGAACATGCAGGTCAGTTCCGGAACCCAAAATAATTCCACCCCAAACGGGCACTCCTGCACCACAGTAACGGTGTCGTTCAATGATGTTTTCTTGGTGGTAACGGGTACCTGGAACTCTCCATATGAAAGTCCGGCGAGAATCAGACTGCAAGCTAAACCTGGACTCGTCGGAAAACATCACACAAGCCCACTGCTGCGGTGTCCACAATGCATGCTCTCTACTCCAGGCTAACCGCAGGCGACAGTGAGTTACAGTAAGTGGAACGCATTTGACAGGTCTACGAGCATATAGACCGATCTGCCCTAAGCGTCTGTACACGGTCTGCCTTGAAATTGTCGTACCAGTTGCCGAAGAGGGCTGACGAGACAGGTCTGAGGCTGTGCTCCGCCTGTTTCTTTTGACAGTAACTGCCAAATACCGGTCCTCATTCGGCGTTGTAACTCTTGGGCGACCTGCGCTGTAACGTCTACTCACATTACCATCATCTTGGAATCGTTTCCAAAGCCTGGAGATGACACTCTGGGCAATTCCAATTTCATCTGATACTTCCAGTTGGGTGCGCCTACATTCCAGACGGCCGATTATTCTACCACGTAAAAAAAGCATCCAAATGCGTCCTTTGTGTCATAACTATTCGGTTATTGCACTGAAATGCTTATAAAGCTCCTGCGAACAATTTTACTCCTGCGAACAATCCGCGTGACTCCGAATTATCCTTAATTTATGGACATGAGTGTAAAAAGCTCTAATTTTTTGCATGTATACTTAGAAATACATCTGCTTCAAGCCGATGGTAAAAATTTATAGGTTATAATTCAGAATTTTTTCAAAAAATTTATAAAAATTATTTAAAATTAAATCCTAATAAATGAGTGAATTTTGTTTGGAGTGAACTTAAATTTCGAACTGTGAAAAAAGGAATGAAGTAAGATTAATAAAAAAAGATATATTATTAAATGTATATCAAACTCAATTAATACCGAGGAGCTAAAATTTTGAGAGCTTATTTTTGAGAAACTACTCGTGCGATTTTCGCAAAACTTGGCAGTTTTGCATGATTTGAGCCGTAGAATTGAAATGTATAAAAACATTACCATGTCATTTCAGAAAAAGCCCGAATGTGACAAAATGCCTGTATTAGAACAATGCTATATGTAAAGCTAATATATATCCAAAGTCGCGCTTTCGGGACATAGAAAACGCAATTTGAATTTCGTCAATCGGCCGAGTAGAACGGGAGGCATAGAACTGTCCCTTTTTTTGCGCAGTGTAACTTGTCAAATTAAATAATTAAAAGTTTGATGAGATGGATATTGTCAAGCTCATCACTTTTCAGAATTCCATCATACACTAGTCACTATCATTTTGCAAACCTGTTTCTTTCAGATACATCATGAAAGTTGCTGAAGAGAATGAATGCCCACCAGCGGCCGAGCGCTGAATACTGGTAGTTTGTCCGGGGTTAGAATCCCGGCAAACGGGCTGGCTACATGCATGTTTTCGTGATTTTCTCCATGCGTAACGGAGTTTCCTCCATGTTTTCTTAATGTGTGCGAACCAGTTTCCTTAAGAAAGTCCTCCATGAAGACATCCCTTCCCCAAGGTACATGGCCCTTGAGTGCTTTGCCATCATCAAATAAACCAAACTAAGAGAATGGAAATTAATATCTGAAAATAGCATCATATCGCATATGAATATCTTAAGCATAAGTTTCACTTTCAAAGGAGCGATGTAATTTCTATTAAAAATTCTGATTTTTTATCCCCACTAAAATATGAATAGGTCTAGTTTTGTTAATCATTTCAAATAACATTCTCTTCATGCGAATATGCTACAAGTTTCAGATTACATTTTCCAGTTTTCAAGCTATTTTGTTCATAATGAAATTCTGTAAGATTACTTTTGTAACGATTTTAACTTTTACTAACGTTTATTTTATTTTAAACCTTTACTATCTTCTTTTATTTTCCATTTCCGGCCATAATAGGCGCGAATAGATTTAGTGTATGCAAATGAGGTGGCAAACTTTACAAGTATTTAAGACATGGCTTTTAGTCAAGAGAGTAGTGAAAGAGATTTCTCGCGGCCTTTACCACGCGTGTGATTTTCGTTGTCTGGCTTTCTTTAAGGCCAGAATTTAGTCATCCCTGATATTCAAAGACGTAGTGTAGTCTTTTCATCCTGCTCAATACATACGCAGTATTAAAGGGCCTATCTTCACGTTACAATTCTCTAAAGCATCTTAGTGTTTATTTAGTTAAGTTGGTTTATTTTCTTATTTTCTACATTTTAGACCAAAACTATTGGTCATTGTATCCCGAAGTGCGGGAGCGCCTGTGCTCTGTGAGAATAAAGAGTAAAATTTAACCCTCCTTAGCTTTGTTTTATTTTCTACAAACACACGAACATAGCTTTGAGTAAGCTGCCTGTTGTGACTCAGGACTCCAGTTATGTTTACAAAAGCAACCAGAAGGCACAGTAGTCTTGACACTTTCCTTGAGAAACCGGATTTCCTCTGTGTTTTTAATTTGATCAAAGTATGCTAATTTTGCTTATCGCTTTCCTAATCTGCCCAGGAAATACTTTTCATTTCTTTTCTAGATCACAGTGCTGAAAAACGGTTAATGAAACTAAAATTCTCAAAATAAGATTTAACACAGTCGGCTCCAATGTCAAGGCGTACAGCAAATTGGGCTTGAACTGAAAGTAACAAGAAAGAGAAAGAGAGAGGTTAGTCAGAAAAGCAGAAAAGTCAGAAACTCTGGCTTTCTAACGACGTCAGTGAAACTTCGACTTAAATACCACTCTTACTCATTTGCAATAAACGCGAATTAGAAAACACATTCTGGTAGGAAATTGTAAGCTGAAAATAGAAAGGATAGGAAAGTAGCTTTAACTAAAGATAACTGTTAAAAACTTAAGATAAACCTTTGAATATAATTACATGCATGTATGGATGTATGTGCGTATATGGGTGTATGTAAACCCACATACATAGGTACATATGTACACCCACATACATAGGTACATATGTACACATGCATACATCCATCAATACATGCATGCATTTCTGAATCCAGTCCCGATAACAGAACCAGTACAATGCATACATCCATCCATCAATACATGCATTTCTGAATCCAGTCCCGATAACAGAACCAGTACCAAAAATATATAGCCTTACAACCAGAATAAACTTACATATATTTCTTTGCCTACGAAATTAATGAAGGGAAAAATATATGATCCCAAACACGTGGTTTGCGAGTTTGCTGCCACAAAATAAAATTTAAAATACTGTTGTCGCCACAGAAAATAAAATTATCAAACATGACTTCATTTAGACACGTCTAAACTTCCGGTTAGATCACAGGTAACGACGTCAGTTTCAGCTGTCGGGGGATTCCAAGATGGCGGAGGCAAAAAGCTGACCTATATTTCTCTTCTTATATTTAAATCAGACTTCAAATAATAGCATATGAAAAGATCCTGTAATTTTAATGTATATAATGTGATAATAGTTTATAAGACCCACATGCGGTATTTAAAATAAGAGCGAAAATTTAGCACAAAGGATACCATTCTTGCCGCCTAAACGGCTGTTTATTATAAATCTGTTTATTATAAACGGCATAATGGTTAGGGACTGACTGCGATACTGGGTTCTAACTGTTCGTCCCTTCATAGGAGGCAATGGTGGCCCACCTATTATGTGCCTCCATAACTGATCTTAGTATACTGGACTTAATGGACTCTGTTACAAACTGTAACTGTTGACAATCTGCCATTAAAAAAAAAGAATGCTATATTTCGTTTATATTTCGATCCGAAGTCTAGGATGCATAATAGAAGTTAAACGAACTTGTATGTTCTTTCTTACATACTTCTGAAAACTAACAAAATATGAAGGAATATTTAAAAATAACTAAAGGTTAATTAAATGAAAATCGTTGAATACAATATGCTTCTGTTTCATCCTCCATTTTTGCACTCATGTAATCAAAATTTTAGTAACGGCCTAATATTTAATGTTATAAAAGGTTCTGAAAGATTTCAGGTTTTAACCGTTGCCCAAAGGCGTTTGTTAAAAGTTTTTTACGCTCTCTCTAAGCTGGCAGTCTCCGAATCTGCTGTTGCACACAACCCTTTTCTTACTTTTTCTCTTTCTCTTCCCTTTTCTCGGGGTAAGGTTGTCTTTTCAGTTTTATTATTAAGCATCGTTTTCTTTGCACGTACGCCGTATACAATTCAACAGCAGAAATCCCAACAATTTTCAAAGCAGCATATGTTTAGATTTTCCAATGCAGTGCTGGCATATAATTTTCTATATTTTTTTCAATCTTTTCTCAGTTTATGATATCAATATTCTTAGAAAAACGTTTTTTGTTAGCCATTTTACTTTTTTTATTATAAAGTTTTTGTGTGTGAACTTGTTATTTTAAGTTTATGCACCTATCCTATCTCTTCTAGCTTCAGCTTACAATTTTTTACCAGAATGTATTTTCAGAAATACGTTTATAATGCAAATGAGTAAGAGTAGTATTTAAGTCGATGCTTCACTGACTTCGTTAGAGAGCCAGAGTTTCTACCTAGCGCGCGTTTGCCTTCGGTTACGTCCCTCTCTAAGCTATTACTACGCTCGGCTGTACTTCAGGCCCTCGATAGATTCGCCTACTTAATTGAGATTTAGGGGCCAACTACTTAGAATCCTGATAGCTTCGGCTATATCTTTTAGTCAAGCATTAGTTATGTTTTAATTCTTATTAAATTAAGTTCAAGCCCAAGTGGAGGCTTTGCTGTACGCTCTCAGATAGGAGCAGACTTTGCTGATTCTTATTGAGAACAAAAGAGTAATTAACCCTGCTTGAGTCGTACGTCTCTGCTCACACACTCAAGCGATTATTCGCTTATCAGTGTACCAGGATTCTCACACTGAACTGAAATAAAAGGGTGGAACTCTACAACATCATTGTTTAAACATGACGTTCTTCGCACTTACGCTACATAGAATACATTTCAACAGCAAAATTATAAAGTATGTAAAAACAACATATTTTTAGAATTTGCGATAGACAGTTTCACCCTGGAAATAAAAATGTTAGTGAATGTTTAATTCTCCAAATTTAATGTTTTATGACATACTTGCATTTAGTTAACGTTTTCCTTACCCTTCTTCCCCATAAAAGTATTTCTTTCTATCAATTTAAATGTTCAAAACAATTCGAAAATTTATTTTCTACACTGTCAAACTCAAAAGAATACAGCTTCCTGAATTAAAGAATTATAAAAAACACGATTCGTCTTTTTGGGGTAAGATCCATCTTACGCAGAAAGAAATTTTAATAAAACAAAATTTCAGTAGTTTGGAAGTTTTACTGTTATCGGTATCAAACGATCAATGGAACCTCAGTTTATGTAAAATATTCCTCGTGATTCGTAAACAAAAGAAGAAAAATCCTAATGTTTAGCATTTATCCTTTTAGCTATTAATGGAATATTAAAGCTAAATGGTTCTTTCTTACTCATCAAGGCGAAACGGCTTCTCAGACTAGAAATGGAAACAGAAAAAAAGGTAAGAAAGGGGAAAAACGGAATTAATACTTTTTTTTGGCAAAAAATAGCGGAGAAAGAATCTTCTTTTCTTGTTAAGATAGGATGGGTAGTTCTAGCTACTAGTTTTAACCTCAATCTTTTATTGACATGGTAGAAGCGAAATCAGATTGTTCATTACCGAATCTCTGCAAATGGCTTTTACATAAAACTTTCTTTACTGTGATTTTAAAGGAGGAGAATGTTTTATTAAAGTGCTAGTCGCGAAATAACTTCTTTCAGATCTACAGGGTGTCGCAAAAGGTCGTTGCCAAACTTAACATGTTGGTCCCAGGCATATAACAGAGAGAAAAGTGTGATCATTTCAGATAAGGACGTTGCTACATTAAGATGACTCGGTTTACTAACTCAATTCCTTATGTACATTTTATGGAAAGAGCATTGCTGGATCTGACTTGACGCATATTTAAGCAGCACTGTGCGAGAACACCTCGATAGGGCATATCGTAATCGCTGGGCTAGCAGAGTCACATGGCCACCGCGATCTCCCGACCTGACATCCCTGAATTTCTAACTGCGGGAATACACGAAGTCCGTGGTGTACAAGACAAGAGGAACATCGCATTTTTATTTCGTCGCCAGAATCGCTGATACGGCGACACGCTTGCCCATTTTGAGCGGGTCGTGAATCCATGCGTAGGTGTTGTGAAGCATGCCTTGTGGCGAATGGAAGGAATTTCGAACATCTTCTAAGATTTAACTATGTTCTTTAATAAAAGTCACACCAACACCTCTTCCCCCATCCTTTCATTCCCCTCTCAGAATAAATACAATCAGTTCCTAACTCGGGAACGCACAGCAAAGCCTCCACTTAGGCTTGAACTTAAATGAATAGGATATTAAATCTAGCCAAGCTTAACTAAAACTAACTGAAGGTACAGCCGAACCTGTTAGGCTTCTAAGTAGTTGGCCCCTAAATATTAATTAAATAGGCGGCAAGGGCCTAAAGTATGGCTGAGCGTAGCAATATCTAAAAGAGACTTAGGGGGGTAAGGACCTTTGAACCTTCAAAAAATCGAAATTTTAAAAAATATATATTTTGAATATTCATAGAATTCTGAATACTGTGCAAAAAACAGAATCAAAATATCATGATTATTTTTCGAGTTATGAGCTTTTATATAAAGCTCACTCTAGAAAATAACCATTTAAAGAGACGCCAGTGTTTGTTTACGTTTGTAGCTGTTACTTCCGCGTTTGTCCCACTCACGTGTTTTATGACTTTAGACTGGGATATTTTATCTTTATTTCTTTCCCCAAGGTTTATTTAACGCATGTTCGTACAGTAGGAATGTTACCACTCAACTTATTTCATTTCACATTTGTTTATATCTAGGGAAAGCGTGGCGAATGATTTGTTTGATTTTCAGTGAGTGAATAACTGTAGATTTTTATCTAATTTTCCATATTTTGCTTGAAAACAAATTAAACTATACGTTTTATTAAGCATGGGAAAAGATTATTGTCGATCTGTTGGTTATAGATCCAGGAAAAGGCGATTTCATGGCAAAAAGTCTGACAATTTGAATGCAAATCAGAACGTATCTGCATCTGAGAAAAAAATAAAATTGGAAACTTCACAGAGCAAGTATGAAATTGATTCTTCTCTGAAAAATAATTTTCAAGGTTACAGAATTATAGATATTTGTTTAATGCTCCAAGAACTTAAAAATTATCTTTGTTGCAAAATTTGTCACTCAGAAATTGAAATAATAGAAAGTAAAGTGACTGGGATATCATCAACTATGTCCATCAGTTGTACAAAATGCTCGCAAATTAACGAATTTCAGACATCACGTATGATTGGTGTGAAGCAGAATCAGTGTGAAGTAAATTTAAGAATTGTGTATGCTATGAGATGCATAGGTCAAGGCCTAGCAGGTTTGGAAAGATTTTGCAGCATTATGGATTTCCCTGCTCCATTATCTCAAAAATCTTACGACAAAGCTGTGAAGAAGATTGGACAAGCAGCAGCTACAGTTTCTAAAATTTCAATGAAGGAAGCTGCATTGGAAGAAATATCATTATCTGATAATTCTGAAAATATTACTGTTTCGGGTGATGGTACCTGGAAAACAAGAGGCTTCAGCTCCAAAATTGGCGTATGTACTCTAATCGGATCAGAGAGTGGAAAAGTTATTGATGTTGAAGTGCTAACTTCTTTTTGTAAAGGTTGCGAAAGAAATGTAGCTTCTCATGACTGCGTAAAAAACCATGAAGGCTCGGCTGGAAAAATGGAAGTCATTGGAATGCTACGCATGTTTCAGCGTTCAATAGAGGAGAGAAATGTGCGTTACTTAAAATATCTTGGCGATGGAGACTCAAAAACATTTTTGGAAATCAGCAAAGACAAGCCATATGGTCAAGAAGTGACTGTAGAAAAACTGGAATGCATTTGCCATATTCAAAAAAGGATGGGCACCAGACTTAGAAAGTTAAAAGCTGATATGAGAACAAAAAAATGTGCTGATGGTAAACCACTTTCAGGTAAAGGACGGTTAACAGACAAGCTAATTGACCAACTGACTAATTATTATGGCAATGCGATACGAGAAAATAGTGGATCTTTACAAAACATGCGAAAAGCAGTGTGGGCAGTATGGTGTCACACAAGATCCACTGATGACGAGCCCATGCACTTTTTCTGTCCTGAAGGAGATAAGTCATGGTGCAAGTTCCAAAAGCACGAAGCTTTAGAAGATTCCAATAAAGGAATTTTTCATCATAAGAAGACTGTACCTTCAGCTGTAATGGACTGTATAAAAAAGGTTTTTACAGACTTATCTGAACCAAAGCTTTTAAAGCGGTGTTTAAAAGGAAAAACGCAGAATCCAAATGAATCCTTAAATTCTATGATTTGGAAATTTTGTCCGAAAACTTCTGGGTGTGGTGTAAAAGTTGCCAAAATTGCTGTTGATGAAGCTGTGGTAGCTTTTAATGAAGGTAATAAGGGTCGCCTAGATGTAATGAGAGAAATGGATATCACCCCAGGTCATAATGCTACTACAGGTGCATTTGTTGCTGATAAACGAAGGATTCTCGCAGCTGAAAAGAAAGCCTGTTTAATGACAAAAGAGGCCAGGAGAGCTAAGCGAATGTCCCAAAAGAATGCTAATGCATTATTATCTGAAAAAGAAGGAAATATTTATGAAGCAGGTGGACACTAGCAAGGGAAAAAAATGTATTATTGTAAAAAAATGTAAAGTTTAACTTTAAAGTCATTTTTCTCAAAACTGTGTTTTTGACACTTATCCGTAAGATTTAAAGAAATATTATTGATGGAATTTTCTGAAATTGCACATATATGTTAAAAATACCTATATGCATAGAATGAATTAACATGAAAGTGATTTTTAATTTTTTTGTTTTGTTTTGATCCATATTAGTAAAAAAAAAGGTAAGTAAATTAAAATTCAATATTTTTCTCAATTTTAAAAATATTAATTATGAATATAATTGTAATTCCTTAATTCATTCTATACCCAATACATTTAGCTTTATTTTGAATCAAGAATCGAAAGTGTAACTACATTTTATTTAAAGATATCTTACGGACAGTAATATGCTATTATGTTTCATTTTCGATATACAATCAATATTTAAAATTTAATTTTAAAAAAAGTTCTCAACTTAAACTTCTCATTTAACTTGTTTTTATATCTGCATGTTTTTATTTATATGTAGCGTAAATTATATGACTGTGTGGTTAATATCCTGTATATGAGGCCATTTCAAACATTGGTAAAAAAATTGGAGAAAAGTGAGCTTGAAAGGTCCTTACCCCCCTTAGTCGAAAGGCAGAAGCGCGTTAGTCAAGAAATCAGACTCTCTGTCGAAGGAGGTGAAACAGACTTAAATAGTACTCTTACTCATTTGCATTCACTGCGTTTCTGAAACTACATTCTAGTAGGAAATTGTAAGCTGAAATTAGAATTGATAGGAAAGAAGCATAAACGTAAAAGAACTGTTAATGAAATTAGGATAAACTTTAGAGTACTTTTAACAAAAGAAAGTTTGATGTTGACGAAAGAAAGTTAAAACATTTGAAAGAAAATTGACTTTTAACAAAAAAAAAAAAAAAAAAAAAAAAAAAAAAAAAAAAAAAAGTTTGGAAATTTTGATTTTAAGTTCCGAAATAGCTACGTCATCGGTATGTTGTAGAGACATTAGGTTATTTGGAGGCAAGAGACATGAAAAATGAATAGTGCTCTCACCGGGACTCGAACCACGGACCTCTCGTATACTCGCCGAGTAAGCTGACCACTACACTACGTAAGTATGCTAAGAAGGCCAGAGAAAAACCTTACAATGTACACCTTATAGTGATGGAAAGGGGAAATATCCAAATTAAAATAAAGAATAAAAGTGCTACTGCAAAATTAAAGTTAATAGTTTGCTACCTTTTTATATTACACACTAGCCACTATGCGACCAACATTCGTCTTACTTTTAAATGTACCGAAAAACAAACGTCCTCTCGACAAGAGAAACATTAAATTAAAACACTGCACAGAATTATCGCCTTCATTTTTCCGTGATGATATCAGCAACAATAGTTGCGTGCCATCGATTTGATGTGATTTTGTCAAAAAACACATAAAAAAATTCATTCTAATTTTGAAAAAGTCGCTTCGAAGTGCACTGGCTCTTGTCCAAATGCACCACTGTGTACCAAATTTCGTAGCCCCAGGTCTATTAGCTTATGTGCAACAAGAACGAAACCCGCACACACTCTTCCTTTTATATATATATATATATATATTCTATGCAAAAATAGTGATTTGATTAGATTAGATGAAATATTTGAAACTGATCTGGTACAGTTCAATTCAATATTTTCGACGGTTATCTCCCTAGGCAACCCTTATTCTGATATTAACAGTCTTCCTATAAAGCTTTAGATTAGCTATACATTGAAGGCAAATAATTTACATTGCGTTGGTTATTTATTCTGTAAGGTTTATCCTAATTTTATTAACAATTATTCTAAGTTATGCTTCTTTCCTATCTTTCTAGTTTCAGCTTACAATTTCCTACCAGCATGTAATTTTCGAAACGCAGTGAATGCAAAGGAGTAAGTACTATTTAAGTCTATGTTTCGCCGAGTTCGAGAGAGAGAGAGTGATTTCCTGACTAGCGCGCGTTTGACTTTTGGCTACGTCTCTCATATACTACGCTCGGCCATACTTTAGGCCCTTGCTTGGCTTCGCCGATTTAATTAATATTCAGGGCGAACTACTTGGAATCCTGATAGCTTCGGCTATATCTTTCAGTTAGCTTTAGTTAAGCTTAGTTAGTTTCATTTCATAACTATTTAAGTTTAAGCCCAAGTGGAGGCTTTGTGTATACTCCGAGTTAGAAGTTGATTATATTTATTTTAAGAAACAAAGGGGTAGTTAACCCTTCTTAAGCGAGTTTGTTCACACACTTCATCGATTATTCGTTTTGTGGGGTTCAAGGTTTTGAACAATGAATTAAATAAGTGAAACCCAGCATTTCTGCATCTAAATTTAGATCATTCTTTTGAGTGAATTAAGGAAGAAAGCTGTTTATTAATTTTTTTTAATTGGTAGTCGTCAAGGGGGAATTCACTAGCAATTTCATCTACCGTTTTCATGATAGCCATGTCCATTCACTAGAATTGCTTACAAAAGGAATTACACTGGTTATCATAAATTAAGAGAAATAGCGATAACACCCTCAAAAATAAGTCAAACCGTGTAAAATTTGAATATGTTGCCAAGTAAGAGTAGCTGAGTAAAACTGCAGTATGCAAATGAATGGCGCTGCACTCGGAATACGTCATCTGCGAGGAGCATAAAAATCTATGTTTGAGAGCAAGCCCACATATTTCACTATGATAGTGACATCAGAAATCTGAGATAGCCAATTCGTAACAATGACCTCCGCGCATCATTTGCCTGCAGAACTACGATGGAGAGCCATTGGGAGACTAGAGGCAGGAAAAAGTCAAACGTAAGTGGCCAGGTAGCTAAATGTGAGTTCTGTGGTTCATAGACTTTGGAGGCAATTTCAAAACACAGATTCGGCATTTGGAGGTTCAGCCAAGGACGGCCAACTGCTACGACGAGCGCCGATGACTGATATTTGACATAATGTGCACGCAGGAATAGAATCGCTATTCCGACTCTTCTTAGATCAAACCCTTACCGCAGACACCAGAAGGTTGGTGTCAACGTCAACTGTGCGTAGAAAGCTTTACAAAGGTTGTCTGCATGCGAGGCGACCAGCCATTTGCGTGCCGCTTACGTCACGCCATAGGATGAACCGTTTGCAATGGGCACGACAACATGTCCACCAGACTTCTGATCAATGAAGAGTTGTTCTCTTTACGGATGAGTCCAGGTTTAGTCTAGAAAGCGATAGTAGGCGTTATTTGATAAGGAGAGAACTTGGAACCTTTATCATGCGTCAAACATCCCTGAAAGAGATGCATAAGGAAGAGGCAGTGTCTGTGTTTGGGGTGGCATCTCTTTTGATGGACGCACGGACCTCCATGTCTTTCCAAGGGGAACCGTGAAGGCTCACGTTTATAGAGATGACATCCTTGATGTTTATGTGCGCCCATATGCCGGGGCAATAGGTGACGCTTTCCTGTTACAGGACGACAACGCAAGACCACACAGGCCTCGCATCGTAGATGATTATCTTCAACAGGAAACAATTATGCGCATGGAGTGGCCAGCTCGATCTCCAGACTTGAATCCTATGGAGCATGTCTGGAATGCTTTAGGGAGACGTCTAGCTGCTCTCAATACGCCCCGTCAACATATCACTGTATGTGCTGTATTGCTTCTACAGGCGATCATATTTGATATTGAAGGTACTTTTCCCAAAGGAATTCCTTCGATTTGTTCATTTTATATATGTGGTAATTTCTATACTACCATAATTGCCTGGTAATTTCTTTCTATGTTATTTTATACCTCACTATGTGTTGTATATTGTGGGTAAGTTTTATAAATTTCTACATGTAATGTTTTCAGTAAGCGAGATTTTTATGATTTTTCCTTAATTTATGATAACCAGTGTAATTTTGGCCTATTTTTAAAAAACATTTATACTGAATACAACGGTTTTCGAAAAGCACTTACAGAATGTTAAATATAATGTATAATTGCTTATATGACCTCTTTATACTATTCCTTAACTGTGTATGGCAATATTTTATATGAAATACAATAGTTTACTTTTTAACAAAACGAAGTTTTAGTGGTATAGTAGCGGGTTGCGGCCAAAGCAAAATTTTCAATCCCTATTTACACCTGAAAAAGTGCATAAAAATTCAGTATGAATGAAATCAGTTCGTTCTTTCCAAGCAACAACAAATTCGTAACCAACTTCTTTTGTTTCCAAAGCAGGGAAAAAAAGGCTTTTGTCACATCAGGTTAATATGTATAGTATGACGATGTATGACTTAAATTTATTGTAATATAACAACTTTCAATACCAATAAAAGGATTAACGTGGCAATAACATATCGTGACAATTACCTAACCTGTAACAAAAAAATTGCCAATAGCAGCTATTTATTTAAAACTGACATTAACGAAAAATTCTCGACATACAATCGCATGCTTTCTTCGACGCCGGAATATGACCTTCTAAAGTTTCACCTTTCTATTTCACAGTTCAGTATTCGAGACCCCTAACAATGATAAGCGAATAATCGTTAGAGTGTGTGAACAGAGACGTAAGACTCAAGAAGGGTTAACTACACTTTATTTCTCAAAATAAGTATGACACAGTCAGCTCCTAACTCGGAACGTACAGCAAAGCCTCCGCTTGGGCTTAAACTCAAATTAATATGAAACTAAACTAAAGCTTAACTAAAAGATATAGCCGAAGCTATCAAGATTCTAAATAGTTGGCCCTAAATCTCAATTAAGTCGGCGAAGCCAATCAAGGGCCTAAAGTATGGCCGAGCGTAGCAATAGCTTAGAGAGAGAGGTAGTCAAAGGCAAACGCGAGCTAGTCAGGAACTCGGGCTCTCTAACGAAGTCTGTCAAATGTAGACTTAAATACAATTCTTACACATTTGCATTAACCGCGTTTCTGAAAATACGTTCTGCTAGGAAATTGTAAGCTGAATCTGGAATGGATAGGAAAGATGCATTAACTTAAAATAGCTGTTATAAAATTAAGATACATCTTATATAATAATAATAATAGTATGTTTAATGTTTGGCAATGCTATTTTTATTTCGTATATTGTAAAATTTACCTAGTTTTGGCTAACAAACTCTACGATTTGAAAGCGAGAACTGGCAATGCTTCAAAATAAGGCAGATTTTTATCTCCAGCACGCGAGACTGTTGGCACTGGGAGAAATAAGTGCGATAATTGGCGTTTTCAAAGCTTTTAAAGTAATATCTCGGTTGATTAAAGTCGTACAAAATAAGAATGGTCGAAATCGCTTCCCACGCATTTTTGGAACCCGGGGGTACCTCTCGAAACTCAACTCCGCGCTGTTTCGGAGGAGATGATGTCACAAACAAACAGACGCGCACTGATGTTATTAGTATAGATCGGAAAATAGACCATGTATGCCATAATTAACCACATATAAAAACAAAAACCAACAGACATTTATAAATACATAATAATAATAATAACCAACATAAAAAACCGTTTATGCAGAACATCTGAAATTGCCTTGAAGAAAATTCATGGAAATATTCTCTCAATTTAGTGGTTCTAACTACCGTTGTACAGTCATTAGCTTATTTAGAAGCAGGAGAGACGAAAAATGAGCAATGCCCTGGCCGGGAATCGAACCACGAACCACGGACCTTTCGGTTACGCGTCGAGCGTGCTGACCACTACACCACGAAGTCATTCGAATAAGGTGGGAGAAATACCTTATACTGTATTTATTGGAAAATAAATATTGTCTAATCTTTAAGAAAATTTAGCATTTTATTTTTTCGAGAAGCTTGTTGATAACACGAATTTACATACATGAGCCAGATTAACGGAAGCTGCTTATCAAGAAAGATAATTGAATGACATATATATTTGAATTTTGAATAAACCTAGCAATGTTTTATTTAAGAGTTAAATTCAAGGAATGTATGGTAGGCTATTGAAACTGTTTCAAATATTAAGTAACTTCATAACAGCATTTTAAGGGGAAAATTCATATTATATTCCATGCAATGCATTACATAAAAACTACCGAATAGTTTTATTATGGAGGTTCCTTTGTTCTATGTGTTAATTAGTAAAATATTTTAACATGTTTTTGGTCCTACATTAATTAGTTGATTATGATTTTAAGAGATTTATTAAAATAATGTGCTTAAGAACGTTTTATTATCAAATGTTTTCTTTATTAAAATGTGTTATTCCTTTTATTCTATGTGTTAGTCAGTAAAATATTTTAACACGTTTTGGGCCCTACATTAATTAGTTGATTCTATTTTAAGAGATTAAAATAATTTGCTTAAGAATGTTTTCTTATCAAATGTTTTCTTTATTAAAATGTCTTCTTATTCCTCTCAATCCATTCTGGTTTTTTTTATTGTTTTTATAAAAGTTTGCTTAGAATTCATTTCTATTGAAAGTTATGATTCATTTTTATTTTTGAAGTTTTACACTCTCAAACTGCAAGATAATATTTCAATAAAAATATAAATGGAGACATAATTAGATATCATTATGATGCTTCTTTATTTTCTTCTCAAATTTGGCTGAAAAATTTGGTAAACTATCGCAGATAATATACCAGCGTTAAGAGCGAAAGATAGACTGATACAAGACAGTCCAAGCAGGTCCGGACTTAGAGACACAGGGCCGCTAGGCACTTGACATTTAGGCCCCCACCATTTCGAAGCTATTTTGGAAATTTAGCAAATTAAATGCACTAGTACAGAACATATAATTTTAATCGACTTTAATAAACATCAGAATAATACACTCTATATTACTATAGTTACGCTATTCTATAAAATGCATAGAGCTTTTGAGCTTATGTAAAGGTTCCGTCACCGGGGCCCCTAGGCCGAGGCCTTGTAGACCTAGGCAGAACTCCGGCACTGTCTCTAAGTAAAAAACGAGTATATTTCCAAAGGTGGACGAAACAGTTGTAATGATATTCAAATGTCAAAAATACAGTACTTTACAATTTTTGATGCTTGAATTAAGGAAATATATAAGATTTTATACGTGCGAATGTTGTTGTTGTCTTGTTGTTGTTGTTGACATGGAACAATGATTGCCAGAGAGATTGGACTTCTATTTTGCACCCCCAATTTTAAGAAAGAGCATACCGGGGGATCCACTCTCCCCTTCCACCAATTGACACAAAAGGACTTTCGGCTCGCCGCATATTTGAAGTGCCGCCATGCCACACCGACACTATACAAACATCCATATCTTCTCCTGCATTCGAACCCGGGCTCTTCGGTACCCTAGTAGGCTCGCCTAACCATTAAACAGTCTGGGCGACATACGTGTGATATTATTAGTTTATTATTCCGTAATCGTACAACACAAAAAGCAATGTGTAGATTTTAATGCATGTTAACAGTTTATAAGGTATTTCTCTCGCCTTCTTAGCATGCTCGGCGCCTAGTCGAAAAGTCCGTGGTTAGAGTCCCGGCGAGGGCATTGCTCATTTTTCATGTCACCTGCTTCGAAATAACATAATGTTTCTACAGTGGCGCCCGAAATAAAAAGGTGGTGGATGATGATTCTCCACCACCAGAATTTGAAGGTTGGGATCCTTAATCTCCAGTCGCCCTTTAAAAGGGGGAGTATATAAGGATATCTCCCGCTTTTTAAGCATGCCTTCGTGGTGCCACCTTCTTGGTAAACCACGGTCAGAACGCTCGGCGTGTAATATTCAAGTGGTCAGTGGTTCGGGTGCCGGCGAAGGCATCACTAATTTTTCATGTCTGTATATACGATAGTTATTAAATATTTTGGAACCGCTTTGTATAGTTAAATTTAATGAAGACGTGATTGCTAATTTCAAGCAATTTGACAGTGCTTATTTCTTGCTATATTATGTACATTTATCTTGTATTCTTAAGTCTCCTTCTCTTTTAATTCAGAAATGGAGTACCATTTTGCTTGCAATATTTGATGTATTAAAGTTTTGTTTTACATGAAATAACGAGAAAATGACATAATAATTATTTCTATACTTTTCATATTTCTTCAGAAATGTGGAGGTAAAGAATTACTTTTCAGCAAAAACGACATGTCATTTCATTAGTATTCTGAATCTATCTTTTGGTCCAGTTTCAGCAATGGGATGCGGCGAAGTTGAACGCAAGATATGCTTCGATCTCTGGCAATTACCTTGCTTTATCACTTTCACCCATACTCTCTCTTACTTTATTTCCCATCTGACCACCAGAAAGGTCAAGTGACCCCGATTTCATCGGCGTGAACGGAAACAATAACGTATGAGCCCTTTAGTCATCAATCTCGGTTAGAACGGACAGTGAAGACCAAGAGCTGTTAACCGTGACGGCCGAGTTTCTTAGATTTGGGCAGCAGCGATATAGAAAACGTGACGTTTGGCTGTATGAGGTTGAGACGGCTCCTTGATTGATTATCTGTCGTGTGTGTATTGGTTTGTAAAGCGGAGCTGCAGGAGCAGGCGAGTGTAGTCATTGCGTAAGCGAAACTCATTTTGCGTATATCATGCACACGCGCATGCATTCTCAGTGACGTTGTAAATTTCAATGCAAAGTGTGTTAGTTAGGGTTTCTGAAGCATATATAAAATCAGCGGCTTCGGATGTAAAAAGTTGAAGTGAGGAGGAATGGGAAAAATAAATTAACAACAGCAAAAAAAAAATCAGATTTTATATTACACTCAAGGGGCTTTTTTTTAACGTTTGGGTTATTACCTTTGGTTATTACATATCGTGTTCTTCGCACATCAACTGTAAAATTAAATTCAGCAGCAATATCACAAAATATTTAAAAGAGTATATCTTCAGAATTTCCGATACACAGTCTCGTGCGCTGGAGATAAAATGTTTTTTTTTTCGTAGAGCGTTGCCATTGCTCGCTTTGAAATCGTTGAGTTTCTTAATCAAAAACTCATAAATGCTTTACAAAATATGAAACAGATAATACAAATTCCAAATCTGGGGTTCCAGATGCCCATATTCGGGTGGAGGCGTACGCTATTCAAAACTGGATAGCTCTTGGTACGGCTGTTTTTTCACAATGCTAGAAACATACATACATTTATGCAGATTTTTCATTACTTAATTTCTTTAAATATAATACAGGGCGATAACATTCGGTGGCAACAATTTGAAAAGTTATACAGCCCTTTATAGTGAATCAACGCAAAACGAAAACAATAAAAATTCAGGGATAAAGCTCCTTCGAACGATTTAAAAAAAAAACAAAGTTGTTGCCATTTATTTGCTTCCTTATGTGATCTAAAAAATAGAATACGCTCTGAAGAGAAAATAATTTTGCTTATTTTAAATGACAGCATAAGCAAACTTTACGAAAATTATTTTTGTCGTAAAATCATGTACGTACATATATGGAATACGCCCTAAGAATGTGCTAATGATAGAGTCTCGCGAGGCAATAATATAAAAATCATGGAGTATTTTAAGGAAAAGGATGCGTCATCATTAAAAAGGACCAAACATTAATTCTTTTTTATTTTATTTACTTCATAGAAAATCAATTAACTTTTTTTGTAATATTTAAAAAAATACATCCTATAAAAAACTCGCTGTGTGCTTAAATAGCATAATATTTCCTCGTAAAAGAAAGACAAAATTAGGTTACCATGTGTTTGTTAATTATTGGTGAAAACAATATACAAATTTTACAACTTATAAGGAGCTCGAAGTAATAAAAAATGAAAAAAAAATGATCAGTTTAAACTTAAATCTGCCAGCCCCCCTAAAAAAAAGATGCCTTGCAGTATTACTTTAAATTAAGTGGAAGAAAAAATAACTCTGTCGGTTGTTAAGGCGTTTTCACAAAGATGCTGAAATTTTTACGCTCTCGAGAAATTTCATTAAATCCGGTTTCAACATGCAGTCGTTTCCTTTTAATGAGATCATGATTTTCAATTAAACTCCTTGCATGCACCATCATTAATCACATGAGCATTTACTTTATTAATGTATTATCTTTTGCACTGTTCGAGGCAAAAATTTCAGAGAGGAGAATAAAACCATGAGTTCAAAATGAGGAGTGTTCATAATTTCCTTAAGCAGGAAAATGCTTGTTTAGGAAGTGCAAGAATATGAAAAGTAATATATTAATTTACAAACTACTTCTAACATTATGACCTTTTTAAAAATTTTTGGTAATATGAAACATAACAACGAATTTACCTTTACTTTCTTGTAGGAAGTAAAGAAAGTACTGTAATCATGAAAAATTCCGAGTATCATATTTCAACAAAAATATGTATTTTGACCGCTAGAATGCAATTCGACAACGTTTATGCGTGACTTCTATATGCAAGTACAGAATAAAGGACCATTTCCCCAAACAAATAAATATAAAATGGATTTAAAATGGATTCAGAATAGATTTTTCCGTAACATGTGTATTCATCTCGCATAACTCAAAAACTAGTAGCTCAGAACATTGAAATTTTATATATTATATATTATACCATTCCTATTAAAATTAATTTTTTTAAAATTAGATTGAGAAAATTACGATTTGAAATTCGAATTCCAGTTTACAAATTCACTATTTTTAAGGTAATATTTTTTTTAAAGTATCAAATAGTAAAAGTCAAATTGGTATCAAAAATTGATTTACTTGTAATGGGCGATAGTAGTGGATATGCATAAAATCTGTTATGGTAATAAAGCAGTGAATATGCATAAAATAATGTATAAAACTGGTGTAAATAGTAATGGATATGCATAGAATTGTGATATATATACCCACTTTGTTACTCGGCTCTGTGACTGCAGTTTTTTTATTCTTATATGCTGGCAAACTGTACATTTTTTGCTTAAAAAATGATTGAATTATGTTGTTATCTTCCGGTTAAGGTTTTTATGCCTTTAGTTAGTCTGCATGCAACTGCTGTAGAATTATCAACCATTTAAAAGTTGTTTAAGTGCAGATATGCTTAATTTTTGTACGATAGCAGCCGTATTTGTTTACATTTGAAACTTAGTAGAATAGTGAATTAAGACTTTCTGCACCTTCAGTGTCTTTCTGCCCAGTGGGACCAAAAGTAAACTTTCAGATTGTAAGGTTTATCCTAATTTTATTAAGTTATTTTATGCATCTTTCACAGACTTCGAGAGAGAGAGAACTACTTAGAATCTTGATAGCTTCTGCTATATCTTTAGTTAGCTTTAGTTAAGCTTAGTTGAGTTTAATTTCTTATTCATTTAAGTTCAAGCCCTAGTGGAGGCTTTGCTGTATGTTCCGAGTTAGGAACTGATTGCATTTATTCTAAGAAATAAAGGGTAGTTAACACTTCTTAAGTCTTACGTATTTGTTCACTCACTAAAGGGATTATTCGCTTGTTAGTGTTTGTGGGGTTCTTAGGATTGAACATTGAATTAAATAAGTAAAACCCCAGAATATATTCTGAATATTTTTAAACCCTAATGAAATATGACAGACGTAAACACTTGCCTATTATAAATGTTTTGCCCAAAAGGGCGTTATGTCAAGAGCTATATTAGTCTCGAAACGGCATTTTGCGTCGAATCACTATAAACGGCTATATCATCTTTCAGATTTTTGCCACCAAATATTATTGCCATGTTTTATATTTAAAGAAACTAAATATTGAAGAATCTGTAGGAGTGTATATATGGCTCCTGCATTGTGAAAAAAGAGCGGTACCTAGAGCATCAAAATTTGAATAGTATAGTCTTCCACCCGAACATGGATATCCGGAAGACCGAATCTTGAAAAATTTCGAATTTGTTTTATTATATATTTCATATTTTTTAACTTTAACGAATTTTTGATTAAGAAAATCGACGATTTCAAAGCGATCAGTGGCAACACACTGTGGGGAGTACAGTATTTATGTCTTCAGGCGCTCGAGTCTGTCTATGGGAAATTTTAAATATATGCTGTTTTTAAATATTTTCAGCCCAAATGCTCTCGAAACGTGCGTGTATGTATGCGTAAATGAAAAAAAGGCGCCCTTTTGGTGTAATATAAAATCTGAAAGGTTTTAGATTTTTTTTTCAAATAAATTTAACTGGAGAACATGGCAGGAAGACGATCAAATTATAGTAATCTCTAACTATTTTATTAAAATTTCTGAGCTTTTTTTATTTTAATCTGAGCTATGTGTTAGTACCGACACAAATCACTCAGGTGGGAGTAGAAAAAGGAAATGAAATTAACTAATTCTGTGTAAACTGTCAGCAAAAAGAATTGGAGTTACTTTTGCAGCAAAAGCGCAGGAGATCTTCCAAGTTTGTCTGGAACGTCGGGGCCACAGTTATGATAAGAATGAATATACGTTGATATATGCTAATTCAGTGCTTTCGTACGGTGATTGTATACTCAATAAACCATGTCTCAGATGTGACACTTCAGAGATATAACATTGAAGGACAAAAGTACAGACTAGAATTGACAAAAAGACTAGAGGACAATACAACACCCCTTTGCATGCAACAAAATAAAAGATAGTCTAAAACATTCTTAAAGAAAATTCATATAGAAAATAATTCCTGCATATACTCAGTATATACTCTTACATATACAGACCAAAAAAGTGCTCTATGCATTTATGTTGTAAGGTTTTAGTTTAAACTAACAAAGTTTTATGTTAATTTCTCTTTCCTGTGAACTCTTATTTCAACTTCCCGTTAGAATGAGCACGCGATTCAGCTTTATGCTAATGTAAAGTGGAGCCAATTTTTGTATTTAAAGGTTAGCGAGGAACTTCTCCGGGTGAGAGAGCTTTTAGTCTCAGATCGCTTCGGTTCTGTTCGACGTTACTCTAATACTTATTGAAGTAATCTAAGTGCGTTAGTATTAGCCAAATCTTGTTACGCACCATTGATAGTTTAGAATAGAGGCCAACCTCGCGTTTAAAGCTCCGAGAGCAACGACTACTTAATTTCGACTCACTTTTATTTTAAATTATTTGATTGTTCAGTTGAGACCCAAGTGCGGTCATTATTTTCTGTTATCCCTTCCGAGTTGGGAAGTGGCTGTAAATAGTGGTTTAATAAAAGGGTCATTTTAAAACCACCCTTGCGTGCAGTTATTCTACCACTTCCACTGAACATAGCTGCATTCAGCTCCCTGTTCGAGATCAGGACTTTGACACTGTTACGACAAGTTCGCCAAAAGTATGCACAGAAAAAGCAGTCCTGATAATGTATATAATCATGCTATATATATATGCTCATAAATGTATTGTTATATGTATGTTGTTATGTATCAATATATTATATAAATATGTTACCTTTATATTTTATGTTTGCCTTTATGTGCTGTATTTATCATCATGTTCTATATTTACCATTATGTATTCGAGTATGAAAAGCACCATATGTCACAACTACATTGTAATCATATGTAAAAAATGTAAATATGTCAAAATTCTTCAAAAAATATATTGTTCAAATAAAGAGATAGTACAATTGGACAATACCCACATTAGGAATGGTTACACAATGGGTGTCCGCTGCACTACAACCTGAACCTGTCACAGATATCAGGTAAAAGTTAGGCGCTGAGAATAAGATTAAGTAACTCGCAGATATTGATCAATGATGATGGTAATAATTATAAATGAGGATGATAATCCTTTCATGTTAATTACCTGAAGCTAAATTAGTTATTCACCATTTCAGCTAAATCAGTTCAGTTATTAATCATCATGCTGTATTATTACAGTGACAAGATGAAACTTCTAAGCAGTAATGCAACTTTTATTACATAAATGATGCCCAATATTGTATATGATGTTCAGTTAGACATGCATGAAAGCACAGTTACGCACTAAGGAACTTGTGCCATTCCTGACAGACAGTGCCTTAAGTTTTTGTCCCTTCTCTTTTTTAAAGGCACCAAGTAATATTACGACACAGACACTGACATGCAACCACACTGAAAACAATCCAACCTTTCAGTTTTTTTAAACGAAAGCAAGAAGAATTGATTGTTCAACATTTCAGTACATTACAAAAGATATTAAAAAAGGTTTTCACCTTGTGGGGTTTTACTTACAGAGGCTGTTCGCACATTTTTTAGACAATGTATATTGTATTCACAAAATTAAATTACATAAAATTCTTCTGTTTTAAATGCTCTATTTGACATCCCTTATTCTGAACTACCTTTCGACATCGCAATTTCCAGGATAATAATGCCTTTCGAAGTGTCAGAAGGGGTATTCTATCCCATTCCTCCGAACAGCTTTCCAGAGTCCCGTTAGGGTTTGGGGACAACGTTTGGATAATGCAGTTTTTAAAAGTCCGAAGGCACAAAAATCCATAGGTGACACATCGGGAGATTTAGTAGGGATATCAGTGAAGGGTATGGCCTCGATACCAGTATTTTGTTCAATTTCTTTTAGGAAATTTTCAGTGGATTTTGACGTGTGACTGCTACCCTTGTCCCGATGGAGTCTCACAGATGGATGGCACTGTGCGTAAAGCGATGGTATTTCATTCAGAAAAATTGGCCATAAAATACGTTCCCGATAGTATTTGGAGTTAATCTTGACATTGATTTGCACTCTTTATTTTTAACTTGCCATTATAAGAAAAACCAGCGACAATCATGAATCCCTTAGAGAAACTTTCATTCGATTCTTTGAACCATGTACTTAAATTTTTTTTCTCCCTTTTCTGATAATAAATGGCTCTTTTTTTGTTACAATCATTTAAATACACCCGTGCTTCATCTATTGTGACAATTGTTTTCCCTTTTTCTTTGGGTAAGTGTTTCTCATATAGAATTCTGCAGCTTGTCCTGCGTCGAGCGATATGCTTTGGAAGAAGACGATGCACGTTGCGTTTTTTCGCTTTCTTGAGATTTAAATCAACGTTTATCATTTTGTTTACAGCGGACACCGAGCACGTTAATGATTTTGCAACTGTCCTTCGACTAGGGGGATTTTCTTTTAACATTAAACAACGTTCCTTTGCAATAGTCGAAGATGTCCGTTTTTTCCTTGGATACTTGTTTGGAACTTTTGTCCCACTTGAGGCTCCAATTTGACGTTTTTTTTTCTTTCTTGTTGATGATATTACCGAACGACGCTTTAGATATCACAAATTCGTGACTCACGTCGTTTTTGGATAACGGAGTATGCATATTTCTCTTCGAAAAGAGCGTAAATGTAGCCTTCGAACCACTGCTTTGTTAAATTCGCCATTTTGAATAAAAACAAAACTTTCAAGCCACAGACGATCCTTTTGACTTTTAAAAACATAGTACAATTGCAAACTTAACTAAGCTTAACTAAAGCGAATAATCGCTTAAGCATGGAGACTTAAGACTTACGAAGGGTTAACTACCCTTTATTTCTCAGAATAAATATGATACAATCAGTTCCTAACTCGGAACGTACTGCAAAGCCTCCACTTGGGCTTGAACTCAAATACAGTAAATTAAACTAAACTAAGCTTAACTAAAGCTAACTGAAAAAACTAAACTAAACTAAGCTTAACTAAGCTTAACTAAAGCGAATAATCGCTTAAGCATGGAGACTTAAGACTTACGAAGGGTTAACTACCCTTTATTTCTCAGAATAAATATGATACAATCAGTTCCTAACTCGGAACGTACTGCAAAGCCTCCACTTGGGCTTGAACTCAAATACAGTAAATTAAACTAAACTAAGCTTAACTAAAGCTAACTGAAAGATATAGCCGAAGCTATCAAGATTCTAAGTAGTTGGCCTCTAAATCGTAATTAAGTTCGCGAAGCCAAACAAGGGCCTAAAATATGGCCGAGCGTAGCTATAGCTAAGAGAGACGTAGCCAAAAGGCAAACGCGCGCTAATCAGGAACTCTGGCTCTCTCTCGAAGTCGGTGAAACATCGACTTAAATACTACTCTTTACTCATTTGCATTAACTGCGTTTCTGAAATTACATTCTGGTAGGAACTTGTAAGCTGAAACTAGAATGGTAGGAAAGGTGCATAAACTTAAAATATTTGTTAATAACATTAGGATAAACCTTACAAACTTAAATGTAAAACGTTATTTAAAATTTCTTTGCCTTTCACCTAACATACGGATTTAGAGACATCTTTCTTTGATTATAAGAGAGCTACTCATGCAAACTGAGTTTAATATATACTGACGGACAAAATTAAGAAATGGAACACGTTTTCCCAAGTATCTCGAGAAATACTGGACAGAAATAAACGGAATTATGTACATATTTACATTTTGGTAGAAGACAAAACGGGGGGTGACAGTTCTCCTGGATCGAGTGACGAAACTCAACTTGCGTTTTCCATGTCTTGAAAGTGGATAGGATATGTATTAGATTTATATATAGGATATGTACTAGATTTACATTTAATACATATCTTAGAGTGTGTATTAGATTTATATATGCTTCTTCTAATATAGGTATTTTGACAAAAAATCGGACGTTTTGTGAAATGACATGCCAATTCGTTTTCCATATTTCGCTCCTATGACTCAAATTATGCCAAACTGCCAAGCGTTGGTAAAATAGCACGACCAGTTTTTAAAAAAATTAGCTCTCAAAATCTCCTCGGTGTTAATTGAATTTGATATATATTTTTTATTGAACTTATTTGATTCTTTCTTTCATATTTCGAAATTTACGTTCATTCCAAAATAAAATTAGGGCATTTCTTATGATTTATTTTTAAAATTTGTCTTTTAAAATAATTTCATAAATTTTTCAAAAAAGATTTTGAATTATAACCTATAAAATTTTTGACATCAATTTATAGATGTATTTATTTCTAAGCATGCCTACAAAAAATTCGAGTTTTTTAATTCAAAATGTTCTAAGATACACGTGAACTTACATTTTGGCGAGTTTTAAAATTTGGCGTATTATAAGCGATAATAACGAAAATGTTATTTACGCACTTTGTTAAAATTATTTGAAAGTATGAACGATGACTTTTTTCCGCTCGTGGACAATGAAAAAAGAAAGGAAAATAGGTTGCTATAAATTAAGAAAACCGCCAAGTGAATTAATTATTCTTGGCTCAAAGTGAAAAAAATTCGCCAAGGTAAATTTTTAATTTTCTGTATAAAATTCTCACCAAATATTACAAAATTTAGTTTCTAGGCATAATTTTAGTCGCAGATACGAAATATGGAAAAAAATCGGTAATGTTATTTCAGAAAAAGTCCGATTTTGTGTCAAAATACCTATGTTGGAGCAATGATACGTATAAATCTAATATATATCCTATGTCGCGCTTCAAGACATGGAATTTCGTCCATCGAAGACGGAATTTCGTCCATCGGCCCAGTAGAACGGTAGATATAGAACTGTCCCATTTTTTGCGCAGTGTACTATTACAGTTTATTGCACGACAAATGTAGGTGTACAAAACAACAATGAAAGTGCAATTTATTAGCATGATTTATGGCAATAGTCTGTGGTCCAAACTTGGGGTTAAAAGATGAGAGTGGAAATGTGGCTAGTATGGTGTGTGGTCGCCTCTGATAGACAGACAGCACCCATAACGAGTAGACATGCTGTTAACAAGAGAGTTCAGAAGCTCCTGTGGAACTCTAACCCTTTCATCCACCAACAGCAGTTTTTAACTCCTGAATGGTTCTGCAAAGGGGCTGGTGTATTGCAGTAGCCCTCTCAAGAGCATCCCAAGCATATTCTATAAGATTAAGGTCAGGAGATTCGGCTGGCCAATCCACTTGGCTGGCCAATCCACACAATTTATCTGTTGTTATCACACCCGTTAAAAATACATCTTTAAAAGCTATCTTACTGCAGTTATTTTAATAGATAATTAAACTTGACGATATCTTAAAGAATGCTTTACTAAAGTCTTAAAGGTGGTTATCAATTAACACAAAACTAAGTAGTGGTGTTGCTGCAGACATATGAAAAGTTACATGCCTGGATACCTTGAGTAAAGTTAGGTATGTTCAATATAATTTTCTCATTCCTCCCTGTCAGTGCTCGAGGTTTAAGTGGTAAGGAGTCCAGTGATTCGAATCTCGGTGACCGCATTCCTCTGGGCTTTCTAAAATTTAATGGGACTATTAAGCAATTAAGTTTTAGTTAAGCGAAGTTAATTTAAAAGCGATTAAATTAATTTAAGTGTTGACATACCATAATGTAAGTGTTTATCAGTTAATTTAAAAGTGATTAAATTTAAAAGTTAATTTAAAAGCGATTAAATTTTAGTTAGTTCCAATAGTGTTGGAAATAATAACCACTAGTTTTGGAACTTTAATTAACCACTAGTGTTGGTACTTTAGTTAGTTCCACTAGTGTTGGAAGTGGAGTGTGGGTTCGAATAGTGTTGGAAGTGGAATGTTCCACTAGTGTTACTTTAGTTAGCTCCACTAGTGGAAACTAAAGTGTTGGAACTTCAGTTAGTTCCGTGTGTGTTGGGAGTGGAGTGTGTGTTGGGAGTGGAGTGTTCCACTAGTGTTACTTTAGTTAGTTCCAGTCGTGGAAACTAAAGTCTTCGTACTTTAGTTTACTAACCACTAGTGTTGGAACTTTAGTTAGTTCCACTCGTGTTGGTTTAGTTACTTCCACTAGTGGAAACTAAAGTGTTGGTACTTTAGTTTATTAAACACTAGTGTTGGAACTAAAATGAGTGGATGATAGTTCCTCACCGTCTAGATTTTTGTCGACAAAATTTTACGTCTGTCTACAGTCTTTTTTTATATGAGAGAAGATGTAACGAATTTTCTCTTGCGTGCTCTCGTGGGATGAGTGATAAGTTGCCAAGCGAGCAATTAGAAGATGTATAACTGGAGTCTCGGCAAGATCATAGCTGGTTTTTCATGTTTCAGGGATTTGAGTAATTTAATAAGTTGTAGCGTACACTAATAAAATGTCCCCTAAAACACATTTGAAAATAGTTATTAACTTTCCAACATTAAATCGGAACTTCAAAAACTGGTTTCCTTTAAGGCAAATATTTACCTAGATTAATTTATGCTAACAATTACTCTCACACATAAAATATTAAGCTTGAGCATTAGTATGTTTTCTTTATAGCATAAAAATTACGAAAAAAATCATTAAAAACTATTGAAACAGGAAACAAAATCATCTGGAATAAGCATTGTTGCGTTCCACGGGTTCGAGGATTTGAAGTAATTGATTGAAAACTGGTCAGTAGGTATTCCCAATATCCGGTGATACCTTTTTAAGATTACATCAACTTGTAGCTGTATGTCACGTGCGGCAGCAATGTAATTACATCCATGAATGGCAGGCCTGAATTTCGATTACTTTAATTTCAAGTGTACACGGTGCCAAAAAAAGATAGTTCTTATATCTCCCGTTCTACTTAGCTGATTGATGAAATTCAACTTGCGTTTTTCATGTCTCGAAGGCGAGACTTATGTGCAGGTTTATATATAACATTGTTCTAATATGGATTTTGATACAATATCGGACTTTTTCTGAAATGCCATGCCATTTGTTTTCCATATTTCGATTCTATGACTCAAATTATGCCTAAATATTAAATTTTCTAAAATTTGGTGCGAAATTTATGGAGAAATTAAAAAAATTATCTTGGCGTTTTTTTCAGTTTGCGCCAAGAATAAATTACTTGACGAACTTCTTTATTTATAGCAACCTAATTTTCCTTTCCTTTTTTGCATTCAATATATAATTTCATGTACATCTTAAAAAATTTGAATAAAAACTCAATTTTTTGCTGGTGTGTATAGCAATACATCTACTTTAAGAGGATGTTAAAAATTTTATAGGTTACAGTAGAAACAGTTTTTCGAAAAATTTATAAAAAATATTTAAAAATACGAATTTTAAAAACAAAAAATGGGCAAATTATATTTGGATTAAACCTAAATTTTGAATTCTAGAAAAAAGAATCAAGTTTAAGAGATTAATAAGTATATATCAAATTCAATTAGCATGGAGAAATTAAAATTTTGAGGGCTAAATTTTTAAAAACTACTCGTGCGATTTTTAGAAAACGTCACATTTGGCATAATGGGAGTAGTAGAATGGAAATAAACTAGCATGCCGTTTCAGAAAAAGTTGGATTTTGCGTCAAAATACCTATATTAGAATAATGCTATATATAAATTTAATACATATACGAAGTCGCGCTTTCGAGACATGAAAAACGAAATTTTAATTTCGCCAATCGGCCCAGGAGATATAGAACTATCCCTTTTTTTTAGTCCAAAAGGGCTTTGTCTCTGAAGGACTATTGTTTTCGTTTTGCTATTTTGCGTCGGAAACATTAAAAGTCTGAATCCCTTTTCAAACTGTTGCCACCAAATATTGCAGCCCTGTATTATATTTAAAGAAATCAAATAATGAAGAAACTGCATTAATGCATGTGTATGTCTCCAAATGTGATAAAACAAAGGTACCTAGAGCCATCCAATTTTGAATAACCGCCGAATATGCGCCGTTTCTAGCCGAATATGCGCATCTGGAATTTGTTTTATTATTTATTTCATACTGTGTAAAACTTTAACGAATTTTTGATGAGCAAACTCAAACGATTTAAAAGAGAGCAATAGCAACACTCTACGGGAAAAAATACCTTTTGATCTAACGCTCACGGAAATGTGTGTAGGAAATTCTAAAGATGAGACTTATTTTAAAATTATTTTGCGATATTGCTGTTGAACTGCATTTTATAGTTTAAGTGCGAAGAACATAAAATTTCATAAATAAAGGTAAGAGGCAAAGTGTTAAGAAACGCTCCTTTGGACGTAATTTAAAATCTGAAATCTTTCAGATATTTTTATTTTTGCGCAGTGTACATCTGCGATGGAACTCTTCACATATTGGCCTCAGTAGGAATGAAAAGGCTGATGCCCTAGCGGAAGAGTGCTTCCTAACTTTTTCGGAGATTTTCTCGAGAGTTAAATCTACTGTAGCCTCTTCCTGACATTCTCCTCCGGCTCATGACTGGTACTTTGGCAAGCAGCTTGGAGGTACTATTGCTTTTAGGGCTAATCTTGCTTAGCAGAATACTTCGACGAAGCTTCTGAGTGCACACCTGTCTTAAATTTGACCAGGGAAATAAGATACACTCCATATGTATCAAATTTAATACCGATTGTTTAACCTACTGAAAAGACATTCGTTTTTGATTTATTGACGGTTCTTGGACTCAAGGATCTGGTTAGCCTAAGTTAGGACTCAAAGATCTGGTCTAACCAGTTAGGATCAGTAACAATAATGACAACGGTTTAATTTGTTTATATTATTACACACTATTTTACACTACGTTATAGCCTCGTGACAAAGCAAATATATGTATGTCGCTCCAAATAATAAAGGTTGATTATGGCGGATTTAGAATATTATTTAAGGGAGTGTTAAAGTAGTAATCCTAGAAGCAACTGCCGGATGGCATGCTAAGATTTTCACGTCAGTGAAAATCAAAATCTTTGGTTTAAATTTTAAAACGTTTTTACTCTAAGCCGCCTTATCCATAGCTGTTACTCAATTCATTTAGCACCACTAAGGAGGCACGTGTGAATTAAGGATATGAAGGACGTTGCCTCCCAAACATTCCTGATGCAATATTAAAATCAAACACATTATGTATGCTATATGAACAATACTCTGAACCTGAACGGACTAGAGTATACAGTGATGGCTCTAAAATACAAAATAACGCTGGGGCTGTTGTATACAGTTTCCCAACGTGCTCCTGTAGAACACGTCATGTCTAATTTTGATGCTGAGATCCTTGTAATATCACCGGATCTGGAATACCTTAAGATAAAGTTCGATTGTTTCTTCAAAGCAGTTATTTTAGTCAATTCCGAAGTAGCCATCCAGGCTGTAGTTATAAATCATGACACAGATACCCAGGTTATCTCGGAAATAAGACAAACCTTGAACTTCCTTTATAAAAACAACAAAAACAATCTTTTTTAATGGATCCCTTCATATGTAGGTATCGACGGTAACAAAAAGGCAGGCTCACAAGCCAAGAAAGGAACACTTGAGCCACAAGACAGCAAAACACTCCCTCCAGAGTCACTTAAACATTTCTGAGAAAATAATGGTTGCTCTTAAATGTGACCAGGCAGCAAAATCAGCTGGCAAATTCTGAGGTAACATTCAAGACACATGGAAAAATGTTTGTCAAAATTCCTAAAGAGGCAGTGGTAAACTTCAGACTGCAAACAGGTCATGATTGCATGGCGCATCGATCGTCTTAATAAAATTGGCATCCTTCCATCTAGTATATGCCTAATTTGAAATTCCAGCATCATGATACATAAATGTAAAGTATCTTCTTTAATGCCCAGAACTCGATAAAGAGTCTCAGAAACGTGGTGAGGGAAGTAAACTATACTGGAATTCCAGAGCTTTCAGGAACTCCTTGTAAAAACGACATCTCTTATGTTCCTTTCCTTGTTGTTTAAATTTTTAACGTTTACTTCCCATGTTCATTTATTGTGATTCTTAATTCAAATGTTTGTTCTTTTTCATTATTTTTCATTCTTGTGCGATACGTGTGATGTTTTATATGTTTGGATTGGTCTTTCCAATAAAGCCATATGTACACACCAGTTTAAAACTGAATAATTAAAAATCCTGAATATTAGAATACGGCAATAACAGATGACAGAATGACGAAAGAGGAATTAAAACACATACAGGTGTATGCCAACCTTTGAACCTAGGACCTTATCGGACATGCATTTGCTCAGCATTCTTTAACGTTTCAGAATATTTCTTCAATGACTCTCAATGTTGGCTGTGCTCTGGATGCTGTTCAGCAGTTTTTAAATATTCAGAATAGCTCCTCAATAACTAAGCAGAAAATTTTTCCAAAAATGCAATATCGAATTCAAAATAAAATATTTAATCCAAAGAAATTTTGAAATGGGATTATAGAAACACTAGGCTAAAAAAATAATGGTTAAATTCATACCAAAAAAAATAAAAGATGCAAGCCCGTATTTTTGAAAATCCATCAAGCATTACAAAAATTCCAAAACTTTTTTTAATTAATCAGATTCATAAGAGCCGAATCACTTGTGCAATTTTGCTGCATAAATTTTCCCTCAAATGAGAGAACATCAATTTTTAAGCTCAATATTTTATCTTTGGGAAACGTATTTAGTGCAAGGCTGTAGAGCAGGCAAATGTATACTTAAAAAAGAAAAATAAGAGGAAAAATAGAAAATCTGAATTGTTTCAGATTTTAAATTACGTCCAAAGGGCGTTTAACATTTTGTGTGTTACTTTTATTTATTAAATATCCTGTTCTTCGCATTTAAACCAGAAAATTCAGTTCAAAAGCAATGTCTGAAAATAATTTTAAATTGGGCGTATCTTTAGAATTTCCCATACAGTCTCACGCGCTGGAGATAAAAATGTTTTTTCTGTACAACGTTGCCATTGCTCGCTTTGAAATCCTCGAGTTTGTTAAAAATTCATTAAAGTATTACAAAATATGAAATCGATAATAAAACAAATTTCAATTTTGGGATTCCAGATGCCCATATTCGTAGTAGGATTACGTCATTCAAAATTGGATGGCTCTAGGTACCTTTGTTTCATCACAATGCGAGAACCATACATACATTTATGCACATTCTTCATTATTTAATTTCTTAAACTATAATACAGGGCGATAATATTTGGTGCCAACAATTTGAAAAGTGAAACTGACATTCAGAGCGATTCGACGCAAGATCGCGAAACGAAAACAATAGTCCTTCAGGGTGAAAGCCCCTTTGGATTTAAAAAAATACAGTTTACAGTTTCAATTTAATGAGTTTAAAATTTCTGGCATTATCAAAATTAATAATGTCCGATGTCTTTCATGAAATACTGTATTCTGCTGGATATTTAATACATGTTAATTTTAGATTACTGAGAGGACACGCAAAGATATTTATTAAGTGGCTAAAAGAAGAAAAGTGTTGATTCAGCAAGCCTTGGATGACAGAGGCAACTGTGTTATGAAACCTATCCTATTCACTTAATAATTTTAGAAACCGATGCTGCGCCGAAAACCAAAGAGACGAATTCATGTAACGTAACAGAATAAAGATAATAATAAAGGAAATAAACATGTAACCTAAAAAAAGTACAAAAACTCACGGTGTAAAGTATTAGTTGCATATTTCCCCCATGTTTTGATAATTTCCGCTTCGTGATGCATAAATACTTGCTAGAGATTAGATTCTTTAGAGATGTTATGCGTTTGGAAATAGGCCTAAGAGGTAAGATAAAATTTGAATAGCCCAAAAGAATGCCAAAAGTAATTGCTTTTTGCATAATCTTACTGTACTTGTACTATACATAAAGTGTACTTGAAATAATATTCTAAACAATGGATAGTTTACACAGACACTAAAGTACAAATCCACACCACTTGAGCATTTCTTGAGTTCCATTTTTCAAAATTCATTTGTGCAAAATCGCTGAAACGTGGATCAAATTCCGTAGCACCCAACATAAACAAAATTCAGCAATTTGCGAAAGCTCCCATTCAGAATTTATCTAAAGAAAAAAAGTGGAGAGAGAGAAACGTAGTCATGTAGTAACTTGCACAAAGAAAGCAACCTTTCTTCAGAAGCGGTGTCTTCTTAGAAAGTAGAGAATGTCCCCAGGGACATTGAGGTTTCGTACTTCTCCACGCTTCAATAGCCACGGAGCTTGTTTTTTCTTCCCTTTTCGTTTGAGATGATTCCCAGGAGGTTAAAGTTCTAAGGAATGGGCAAGAATGTGCCTTGAAAGAATGCACTTTTGGACTGGTCTGAAATTCTTCAAACAAGATTTGATATCAGCTGAACCAAAAAACACTCAATGGACCACAAGATCTGTAGCAGCAATGTACGTTTAAATAATGTATTTGAACCATCTTAGTACGAACCTTTTATCATTAACTCATAGTTTACATATTCTTCACTTAAAAGTAATTTATATCGAATTTATAATGACCAAGTTTCAGCAAAAATTCTTGCGAAAACAAAAATAACAGTCTAAACTCTAAACTTATTTCTAAACGGACATCTAACACAAACTCATTACAAACTACTGTGCCACTGTAAGGCTTAACAGCAATAAATTACATACCACGTTTGTTTTTTGTAATTATTTTTGATAATTTTCTATAATTTCAATAATAATTAGTAACGCTGAATTGGTCCGTTACTATTTCAACAGTACTGTTAAAAATAGAAGGAAGTATTTATTTAAAGGTACTTTTAACAAAGTGTACCTCAGCAGACATACTAAATTTTGTTTAAACCGGATAGATATCAGCGAAATGTTTCAGCTTCATAGGATAAAAAGTTGGAAATAATTTCGATTTTCACATTTTCTCCCATAGATATAAGCTGTTTTTTTCCTTCAGTGACTAAAATATTAATTGGAACACCAAAATAGTAAAACAGTTGCATATCCAATAACATGATTGTACAACTAATACCATTTTCGAGCTATTAGTTCTGTAATAAGTTTAAATATGGATGAAAAATATTCTCAAGCAGTAAACTAGCAGTTCTTTCTTCCTTCCCCAACACAGTTCTTGTTTTGATTAAGGAGTGCAAACTAAATCGGATCAGTGTTTGTAAGGATCTTAATTTTAAGTAACGTTTATTTTAAAACTTTACTATCATTTCTTATTTTCCACTTCTGGCCAGAATTAACGCCTGATTAGGTTTATGCAAATTGTACTTGTTTACTCTTAAGTTGTGCCTTTTTGCCTAGAGTAAAGAGAAGGAAGGAGAGAGAGCCCTTTTGCTACGAGTCTTAACGCGAGCTTGCCATCAGTTACTATCCGCCTTTAAGGCCAGAGGTTTAATCCTCTTGAAAGTTAAAGACGTATTGTAGTTTCACGCAGTTTGCGTACTACGGACGTAGTAATTAGAAAGGCCGCTCTTAGTCATCTGTGTAAAATATTAAAAGTTAGCTCTTATTTAAATTTTAGTTAGTTCTTATGTTCTTTTACGCTCAGACCAGAAGTGGTTGGTCTTTGTATCCCGAAGTTCGGAAAAATCTGCAAAATCGATAAGCAAATAAAGGGTAATTTGAACGAATCTTATCTTTGTTGAAATCTTCTACACACGCACGAACATAGCTTTTAGTAAGCTCCCTGTTCTTACTCAGGACTCCAGTCATGTTTGCGAAATTAACTAGAGAACGTAGAAGTCCTGATATGGTCAACAGATAAAAATTCGTAACTGACATTGTGGATGACAGCAGACTTATCTACGTGGTCAAAACCGGACCTTTACTGAGAATAAGTGACAAAAAACGCGATACCTAAAACACAGATTACGCAACTAACATAAAATAAGCAGGAAGTTGCTTAGCGGTTCTAACATTTTCTGTGCCTTAAATACAAATATATTTTACAAATAAATTAGACTTCAAATTCATTTATAAAGGATCTTAGATATTTTAAGAATTATTTACTGGTAAATTTCGTTTAAGACGTCTAACACTTCTCCAACCAACCACCAAGACGGTTAGGGAAGCCGACTACCGTTGCTTCATAGGAGGCACAGTTGGCCCACTTACTAGGTGCCTCCATAATACCACTCCTGGCCTTAGTTGTGGCCAAGCTGAAGTCGGCTGAGGGACCGGCATTGGGGAAGGAAAAAAAAACTCTTCACACCACCGAGATCTTACCAGCCTTTATAGGAACTTTTAGAATCGTCACCTCATCCTGTTACTTCAATGGGAACGAGGACCATTAGGACGACGTAAATTCGAACTGCTACCCAAGGCTGATGAAAATACCAGAATATCAACCTACTTCTTTACCCAGTACATATCGGGTGACTATTCTTTCCCCAAGACTTGACTTCCACTTGACTATCCATTTATTGAAAGAACTGTGACTTTTCTCATATCTACTCAAGCTACGAACTATGAACCGATTTCATACTTTGCAATGTGTGACAGATACGCACTCTAAACTATGTACCATGAAATGAGTCAAACTGTATGAATTGTACTATGAATGAACTTAAAGAGCGAAACTTGTAACAAAAAATACCAAACGTACCAAAAATACCAAATACAACGTACCACGTACTGTAATCACGCCTCCTTCGCAACAAAGCTCCAAAACGAAACGCAAAAAAAAATATGTATATACATCTGTAAATAATTTATTGTATTTAACCATCATACAGGGTGCGGCAACGTTCATACTGTAATTTGACTTGCGTAGTACAATGACGTACTGCATGAATGCGCGCCAGCTCGTGCCGCATTCGTATGCTAATGAGCTGCCATTTTAACTGTGAGAGTGATATGGATCGGTGGAGTGCTCAGCACCGTGCCTTTGCTGTTGAAAGTTATTTCAAGAATAACTACTCTGTTATTGCTACCCAGCGTCTATTTCGGCAACATTTGAACTTGGGACGTCATGGGAAAGTTCCAGATGGACGGACCATTGTGAGGTGGGTAAGTGCATTTCGAACAACTTCTGTTTGCAATGGCAAACCGGGAAGAAGTGAAAGAAATGTACGGACACCAGAAGCCGTGGAAAATGTTCCTGCTGCAATATTGCGTAGCCCAAAAAGATCTGCTCGTGGTCATTCGCAAACTCTGCACATGTCCGATCACTTATTCTGGAAGATATTGCAGAAGATCTGCATTTTCGCCCATGGCCGCCTCGCTCACTTGATCTTTCATGTGGGGCTTTCATGATCTTTCATGGAGGGATCATCTTTTTGGGGCCACCTGAAGCAAGAAGTTTTCCGAGCACGTTGTGCCACCATTCCTGAGTTGAAGGATCGCATCAGAACTGCCGTCGGCGATGTCCCAGGGAATACGTTACGCCGAGTTATGGCAAGCTTCCAACGTCGCCTAGATGAATGTGTTGTGCAGAGGGGGCATCATTTGACAGGCTTCATATTCAAAAAGTAATCCACGCAATGGACAATGACTTACACATTAGTAAATTAGTACCATTAACTATTAATTGACATAAGAGGTAATAAATAAATTACAGTTACTGCCTTAGTGTGTTTTTAATATCCTACAATGAACGCTGCCGCAACCTGTATTTATTACATTTATCCATGTAATTGGAAAGTACCTCCTTGCAAAGTATATCTTATGTCAACACTGAATGCAAATTATGCACCATTAATATGCAACTATTATGAATGCTACAATGTAAACAAATGCCCGAGCATGGCGTTAGCGTGGCCCGTGAGGGTGCACTTCCATAGACTGTTAGTACAGTGGGGAGATACCAGTTTTGCCCACGGCGATGTTTTGGTGCCCCCTGTGCTTCTTTTTGTCTGTTCCAATTTTCCCTCATCCACCTAGAAAACATCTTATAGGATTCATATGACTTAGAAATCTTCTTGGAGGGATAGATACATTTATTTAAATAATTTATAAAATATTTTTCTCTTGCAATTCTTTACCATCAAAGAAATCGAAATAAATCCCAGATGAACCATAGTTTTTATTACAGCGTAACATGGAAGTCAACTGATTACAGCTGAGCTAATTTGTAATACAGGGAAGGTTAGACAATTGGCAGTATTGCCTAATTATTCAGAAATCCAATTAAAATTCAGACAAAACATAGTGGTATGAATTCCGTACGTAGAGAGATAATTTTAGATGATTCTCTGTGTAATGTAACATAAGAAAAACCTAAAAGAGACAAGCTATGCCGGAAAAGTAAGAATACAGAGGCAAGTGCATTTAACATTTAGTAAATTGGTATCTCGATAACGTGGCGAGAAACCCCCAAAGTAGACAAATTTGGACACATTTTGGTTCGGTCCCTGTATCACACTTTAAAAGGTATTTTAATTGAATAAATGTAATTGACCACTAGCTGTAACCGTAATTAAACCCTCATATCGCTTTCCATTTGTGAGGTTTCACTTATTTATTCAATGTTCAATCTTAAAAACCCCACAAACACTAACAAGCAAATAATCGCTTAAGTGTGGGAATAAACACGTTAGACTTACGAAGGGTTAACTACATTTTATTTCTCAGAATAATTACAATCAGTTCTTACTTGGAACTTTACACAAAGCCGCCACTCGGGCTTGAACTTAAAATAATAATAATTTAAGCTAAAACTATCTTAACTAAGCTATTTGAAAGATATAGCCGAAGCTATCAGAATTTAACTAGTTGGCCCTAAGTTTTAATAAGCAAGGGCCTAAGGTATGGCCGAGCGTAGTAACAGCTAAGAGAGACTTAGCCAGAAGGCAAACGCGCGCTAGTCAGGAAATCACTCTCTCCTGAAGTCGGCTAAGTCACGACTTAAATAGCACTCTTTCTCATTCGCATCAACTGCGTTTCTGAATTTACATTCTAGCAGGAAATTGTAAGCTGAAATTAGAATAAGATGCAAAACTTAAAATCACTCTTAATAAACTTAGGATAAACCTTACAATCGTTTATGACAGAATTTTATGTCTATGGCAAAGACGTTTTTCGAAAATAAAAACGGATTATTTTGCTAAAATCTACGAGCGGCTATAGACCTTGAACAAAGCTCAGATAGCAAAAATTTACTATTGTTAGAGAAAAAAACCTAAACAGTATACCGAGCATAATTTAATTTTTGAATTTAATAGTTAAAAATACGTTTCTTTGCGTACCACCGGTTGAGAATCGCTGGTTCATATGAAATCTGATGAAGAAATGTACATATGCACATTAATATCATATCTACGCAAAACAAATCGATTAGCTTTAAATGTACGGCTGGAAGGGGCGCCAAGTTAGATGAGAAATTTTATAAACACATTTAAAAAATAAATTATAACTCTTAATTTTCCTTTCTCAAACATATCTAGAAGGACTGTTTTAAAACAATTCATTTAAATCAATAAAATGGGTGTTATATATTTGAACACTTGCGCAATCGTGTGGTCTTACTTCACCAGTTAATCAAATAAAAATTTAATTATGCGGAAAAATCAAGATAATTTTAATCCTACATTTACACAGAACATTATTATCACGAGTTGTCTATACATTTCAGCTCATTATTATTACTTTGTATTTATATAAAGTTCAAATATATACGAGGCATCAAATGATAAATTCCTTTAATGGTTTGTAACTAATAATCTCTGTAGGCAAAACAATATAAAATTTTATATATATTTCTTGGAAATCTAGTCGTGAAAGTTTATCATACTGCAAGGAAAATAAAAAGTTAATAACGCTTTGATCAAATAGATTAAAGATGCATAAACTGCACGTTTAACTGAGAAATAAAATAAAAATCTAATTCCGAGAAAGGTTGCATTATAAGGTATTTCTCCCGCCTTCTTAGCATGTCTTCGTGGTGTAATGGTCAAGCACGCTGGGTGTGTACTCGAGAGGTTCGATTCCCGGTCAGCGCGCAGCTCATTTCTTCGACTTCCTGACATCGAAAATAACCTAATGTCTCAAAAGTGGCGCCGTAACTAAAAATGTGGTGGATAATGACTTTCCATCGCCAGGATTTGGCGATTGGGTCCGCTAATCCCCAGGCGCCCTTTAAAAGGGGGAGTATATAAGGTATTTCTTCCGCCTTCTTAGCATTCTTTCGTGGTGTAATGGTCAAACACGATCGGCGCGTATTCGAGAGGTCTGACGTTCGAGTCCCGAAGAAGGAGTTTCTCATTTTTCAAAAACCTAATGGCTCTACAGCTTTGCTTAGGTTTTTTTTCCCCAATGTAGATTTAATTATTAAGAGTCAATTTCCCTAGGATGTCTTTCACAGAAGCATCCAACTTCTTAGGGTATTTATGTCTTCGTATGTTTTTCTGTAATGTGTGGGGTTTTACTTATTTAATTCAGTGCTCAATCCTTGAACCCCACAAGCACCAATAAGCGAATAATCGCTTAAGATTTAAAAAGGATTAACTACCCTTTACTTCATAATAAATATGTTACAATCAACTCCCAACTCTGAGTGTACAGCAAAGCCTCTACTTGGGTTTGAAATTAAATTAATAGGAAATTAAGCTTAACTAAAGCTAACTGAAAGATATAGCCGAAGCTATCAAGATTCTAAGTTGGTCCCTAAATCTTAATTAAGTCAGCGAAGCCAAAGGGCCTAAAGTATGGCCGAGCGCAGGAATAGCTTAGAGACGTAGCCAAAAAGCAAACGTGCTCTAGTCAGAAACTCTCTCTAAAGATGTCGGTGAAACATCGACTTAAATACTACTCTTTACTCGTTTGCATTAACTGCGTTTCTGAAATTACATTCTGGTAGGAAATTGTAAGCTGAAACTAGAAAGACAAGAATGATACTTAAAAGAACTGTCAATAAAATTAGGATAAACCTTACAACTGATTTAAAAGAACAAATCTAATATATGGAATACCGCTTTCTTTCCGAAAACTGAAAGAAAATGTTCTAGAAAATTGCTAAAATTTAGCTTTAAAGGTGAATATATCAATAGAATAAGAAGATAATGGAGGAAAGTTATTAAACCGTATTATCAAGAATCAATTGGTAAAAGAATTAATGTTTCAGAAAAATTATTTTCATAGTAGAAATGAAAGAGTCATAATAAAAACGGCGAATTAAACGAAATAGTTTTCGATTTCCAGATTCCGATTGGTGAAAAAGTAACGTCATTCCATTTCGGTATTTTTAAAAGGAGCAGCTTTTAACTTCACACTTAAATATTGAAATTATATAAATGCTCCAGCTATTCCATTAGAAATCCAATTTTAAATGTTAAGCTGTTTGAAAAATGCCGGTCACTAAAGCAAAAATAAGACCTTTTAAAGGTGTTGAAGGAAGAGATTTTCATTGAAGCACATGTCGTTATTCGGAAATCGAGTTTATATTTTTAACGTTGCCATTTACTAAGTTTAGGGTGAAAAAGTTTCAGAAAATTAAAAATAAATCTGATGTAGATACCACATGACTTCCTTGAACGGCCTATTAAATTATGCAAATTTTTTTTGCTGCATTTCATTTAAACTTATTTCTCCGAATTTCATTAAAGATATAGTTCTCATTAAATTAATTCAGTTCTCACTTCGCGGCAAGAAAAAAATACAAAAACCTTAAAATATCTTCATTAAAAATTTTAAAATACAGAAAAACCTAAAACACCAAATAGTTTTAAACCGTTAAAAATAATTTTTACAGTTAAAAATTAGACTTTAATTAAAATCACGGAAAAGGGCAAATTTTTCGGCGCACAAAACGTTTGGCCCACTCGGCAAAAAGACGCTGAAGTTCGTGCAGAAACTGACTTAATTCATTATACTACTAAGTTTCAAATATAAACGAATGGCGGCGGTGTTAGGCTGAGTGGAACTTAAAATACTTTTAAATTGCTGATAATTCTACACTTTTGCATGAAGATTAACTAAAGGTATAAAAACCTTAACCGGAACATAAGGATAATATAATTCAATCACGTTTAAACAAAAAATGCACGATTCACCAACATATAACAATAAAAACGGAGCCGGGTAACAGAGTGAGTGTGTAAAGGGTGTCCCAAAACCACCGCATAGACTCTGCACAGCTAGATTCCTCGTTGGGAGTACATAAAAATTGCCCAAAGAAGCGTTCCTGTACGATTCATGGTTTACGAGAAAAATACGAAAAACAAAGTGTGACGTCACTGCCGGTGCAAGAAAAACCACTTTATTAGACGTATCAGCAACAGTATATGCACTATTTAAAGCAGATGGTCAAAGTGTCCACCGTGCATGTAGAGGCAGACTTGAGCACGCTGGAACTGCTGTCAGACGTTGCAGCATTGCCGGGTCCACCGAAGTACAAGCAGCATGCAGACGGGCAACTAAGTCCATTGGTGTTGTCACTACGTCTCGATACACCAGTTCCTTGAGATGGACCCATAGGAAAAAATCCAACTGTTAAGATCTGGCGAACGTGGCGGCCATAGAACCGGACCCCCACGTCCGATCCAGCGGCCGGGGTATTCCATATCCTGCCAACCACGTACAGGAGCACAGAAATGAGCCAGAGCCCCATCATGCTGGAACTAAAGTTCCTGTATGGCCTGTATGTCCGCTAATGGTATGTCATCGAGGAATTCGGTTAAGACCTCATTGAGAAGCACCGATTACGACTGTCCCGAGAGCCGTCCAGGCAACAGATATGGTTCAAGCAGGCGATCCCCGAGTATGCCGGCCCACACGTTAAGAGACCAACCTTCCTGATGTTTCTGCGGCCGGATTGCATGACCCGAGACCACATATGCACCGGCAGTGACGTCATAATTTGTTTTTCGTATTTTTCTCGTAAACTATGGATCGTACAAAAACGCTTCTTTGGGCAGTTTTTATGTACTCCAACGAGGAATCTAGCTGTGCAGAGTTTATGCGGTCGTTTTGGGACACCCTGTATGTATGTATATATATATATACACACACACACATACACACACTCACTGTTACCTGTACTATGTAACTCTGTTACTCACACTTATACATACATAAATGAATATATTTATATACTTTCAATGCGGCCGATTGCAACCAAGACGCAAGGTTCGGATTTATATGTTGTTGCAGTCCCGCACTCAAAAAATTTGACTATTCTGAGGCTATTCGTTTTTGAGTTATGCGAAATACATACGTATGTCACGAAAAAATCTCTTCTTATACAAATCCATTTCACAAAAGGTATGCTTTGGGAAAAAGAGTCCTTTATTCTCCCCATACGTACACCGCGCCAGAACCGGTACCTTCGACCTGGGGTAGCCTTTCGAAGTTTGTAATATCCAGGTCCTGGAGGACCCCTCAATGACGGCGCAGACCCCACGGTCCCTGCCCGGCTTTATACGTCGCATCGGCAAGGACGAGAAACGTGAATACTAAATCAAAAATTAAACTCTGGTCACCTTTGCCTCGGGGCACCACTCCCTCGGCATCAGAAGAACGCTTGGTGCCTTGCCTCACTTCGTCAGTCCCCGTCACTGGGACCAGGAGGGCCAAACCCCCACCGAGAAGGCCCATTATCTACGTACTATATAGCTCCACCACAGCCAGAGGAACAGACACGACAGTATCAGTACGGTCCCTGCCAAGCCTGAACCAACCTGAGAATGAACTCGGATTCTAGTCCTGTGAAGTCAAATTATATACCCCCGTGGTTGAGACTGCCTAAGTACAGATCCTAGCCAGCACTTCCCAAAATTCCCTGAGTCAACCCCCGGGGGGTCCCCATACGTACAGATATAACACAAAAACATCGTTCAAATGGAATAGAGAGCGGTAGAAATGGATATTTTCGTTGAAATACAATACCTGAAATTTTTCGCGATTACAATATTTCCTTTACTTTGTACAAGGAAAAGTAAAAACATGTGCAAACCTTTTCTTATACACCCTCCCAACACACACACACACGCAAAAAAAAAAACTTCTAAATATCACTATTTCTGCATAAAAAATAAATAATTAAGTAAATTTTGTAGAAAAATTAACTGCGATTTTATTTCCTGAAAAACAAGAAATAAAAAATATAAAACTAATTATTAATATAATTATGGAATCATAATACAAAACTTTTATAGTAATTGCAGGACTATTATATTTTAGAGTTATTTGCTGCTTACTAAAAAGGTAATCAAAAAATTGCTATGATTAAGCATATTTTAAGAGTTACAATATTACGTAAAGTTATCATTGCTGAATATAAAGGTATACAGATATAGTTAAATTGGATCACATCCAAATTTATCTTTGCATAATAATAATGATATTCTATGAAATAGCTAATGAATGTTACGTATTTTTGCTAGGAATGTGTGAATGACAAGTTAAGTTAGCATGACAGAATGAAAAGTGACCAAACGGTTTTAAAATATAATCGAGTGCTTTAGCCAAAATAAATATCAGAGTAAATTTTTGTAACAAAGTGTTTGATTTCAATGTGTAAGAACAGAAAATACTTGCTATGGCTCCAGAGTATCATTCGGAGAATCTGCGAAGTGGCAAATATCGGCTATTTAAAAGCAGACAATTATGAAAACAGCGAGATTTATTTAAGGCGGACAATCTCTATGCTATGGAACCAATCTGATACATTGGAACTTCTGTAAGGAGGTCTGGATAACTTCTTAAATGAATAAGAACTGCATCTCAAGATTGATATTGCTGGGTTCTACGGGTTCGTGAATTTGGAGTAACTGATGACAACACTTAGTGAAGAATCAAAACGCAATTTAGTCGCCAGTAAGCACTATTACACAGGACAGTTCCGAAAACACGTTTACACTCCTCGGAAAACTACGATAAACACGCTGAAACAATCAACAACACGGTCTTCAGGCTGTAATGGTGAAGATAGTTTCAAGGCAAAGCACTAAAGTACAACTGACGACTTGATGGATTGCTCTCAAGCTAATCCGTGAACTCAAGACACTGCTTTCTTCCCTTACAGGCAAGGCATATATAGCTTTAACCTACTTTCGAGAATATTCCCGAGAAAACTGCTAAAATGCGTTATAGAATTTTCTTGCTCTGTCTATGATATATCGCCATTTTGTAGCCAAATGTCGCCAGTTAGGTGATTTCGCGCCATATCTGGCAACGCTTATTTTACCTGCCACTTTCTGGCAACCCTAAGCTCGCCGTTGACTCACGCTACTGAGCCGGCAGACTTCTTCGCTCCACTGGAGGAGTTTTGCGGGGGAGCTATCTCACCGCGGAGCCGCTGGACATTTCGCAAAAACAACTATCAATAAGTGCCCTTTTAGGCAGAAAGTTTACTGTCAAGTAGTTAAGTTCAGAGCTTGAAGCCGCCATTGGAACTGGCACATTATAGCAAACTGTATACGGAAGGCTTAATGAAAAAGCCTTTTATGCCAGAAATTCAAGGGTATATGTTTCACTATTTTCATATCAAAACTGGGATCTCTTTAATAAGAGAAGAACAAGCATGAATATCAGAACATCATTCTAATTTGTTTACAACAGGACGGAATCAGAAACGCGAAATCTTCGTTCGAAAATTATGAGATGTCATCGTTTCAGATTCCTGAACAAGTGCTATGGTATGGGAGGAATAATGATTGGTGGATATAAGTCCCCACACGTTTTCAACGGCGCATCTGTGACTAGCCAGAAATATCGGAATGAGGTCTTAGCACGTTATGTCCCATTTTTCAGATGTTGTATGGATCTAACTTTTTATTGATGAGAACGATAATGCTCATTTACATTGAGAAAATCTCATTGGCGAATTCCTTAAAAATAAAGATGCTAAGTGAATGCTGTAGCCAGCAAATCTCCTGATCTTAACCCGATACAGAACTTTTCGGACTACCTTGAAAAAGCAGTTACACCGAGACCTAGTCCTCTTCCTAGAAGTTTAAATGTCCTAAAGACCACATTGTTGGCGGAGAGGAACTGAATTCCCCAACGTTTCATTCATAACATATTGTTGCGACTTATCTCACTTGTCTGGCAGTAACATCAGAACAAGCCCACGAAATTCATCGTGGCAATAGTCTTCAGCACCATGCTGATGACAGTACAATTTGCTCCGTTCTGCCCCCTATTTTGAAGGAGAGCATCCTGGGGGCATGAGTCCGAGGGTTTCCCACCTCTCGAGTGTTTTAGGCTCGTCGCATATTCAGAATGACACCATGCCGTGCAGATACTACACATTTACAAACCTCCATGCCTTCTCCGGGAGAGAGGACTTTAGGCTCGCCGCATGTTTAGAGTGCTCAATGCCTCACAAGCACTATACGTTTACCTGTCCTCCTCCGGGATTCGAACCCATGCCTTTCGATAAGGTAGTCGCCAACCCTGATAGCGTCGCTAACCGCTATCAGGGTTGGGTAGATGTGATTGGCAACATTATTGTTAGCATGAAAATGCGTTGTGATATGTGTCAGAGAGTCATAACTGTGTCAGAGTTGAGATAAGTCAGGAGAGATCATATTCCATATCAATTTCGCAAGTCTTAATGTTTTCCCGAAACATTCCTTATAACATATTACGATTTTTATTGTTTCATGCTACAGTTTTATATCATATGCAGTGCTCTTAAATTTTTCCTTTGTATTTATGGGTTAAGATGTTATGTAACATTCCACTCCAATTCGTAAAACTACAGCTCACAGTATATGAGAAATCCATGATTTCGTGTACGTGAAAATAATTTTGAACATGAGTGCATACAGGGAGGGTTATCTATCTCTTTGTGTCAGGTAAGAAAATATCAATGCCGGCTCTGCATTCTACGTTCAGGATTGGAAAGGAGACGCATTTCCGAAGAAGGAAACACGTACCATTTGTCTAGCAGAATATTTAGAACTGTCAAATCGAAGGTATGAATTGAATGCAGACATATCTGTGATAGAGGGCAACATTTACAAAATAGAATATGCAAATCATCTGAAATATTGTGACGGCAATAGTCTGATCGATATTTGTCAGACTATCATAATTTTTCCAGTTGTAAGAGACGCGTGAAGATAGTACAACCAGCGATGGCCCGTTATGTACCGCATTATTCGCAACCTGAAAAGAAACAAAAAGGATAGCGTAGCGCCATGCTCTTGATTGGGCAAATTTAGATATTCGAGTAAATCCTGGAACTCAATCTTGAAAATACTTTGGTACTCCAAGAATGAATATGGAAACATATATATGCTTTTAGTTTTAATGTAATTTCTGTAAGCCACTATAAAGCATTTAACAAGAAAATAAGCTTTATATTACAATAAAAGAGACACACGCCAATGTGACAATCAAATTCGCTAACACAACCTTGTATTTGGCGTACATACAAGGTTGTGTTAGCGAATTTAATTCAGCTTTATATATTTATGTTTAAATTTCATACTTAAAACAAATTTCTTAATTTTTAACTAACACGTTTTCAGCTAGCCTTTCTTTAAACAAAAATGGTTTCTCATGAACAGACTCATTTTCCCCCTTAAACTGGCAGTAATTATATAGAACTACGTTAGCATTGCGAGGCTTTGTTTCTTACGGTTAAATAATACCAAGGCAGGACGACTGACGATTCTTATATGACAAAACATAAGAATGAACAACATTTAAAAATGTTGAAGAGAACACACAGTGAAGCATAAGTGTCAACGATGGGAAAGGCGTTGTATGGATGCAGCAGGAGACACGGAAAATGAGCAATGCCCTCGCCGGGACTCGAACCACGGACCTCTCGATTACACGCCAGGCGTAACCACGAAGGCATGCGAAGAAGGCGGGCGAAATACCTTAAAATACCTCTTGCTACGAGCCTTCACACGAGCTTGCCATCAGTTACTGTCCGACTTTAAGGCCAGAGGTGTTAATCCTCTTGAAAGCTAAAGACGTATTGTAGTTTTCCTCAGTTTGCGTACTACAGACGTAGTCATTTAAAAGGGAAGTCTTAGTGCTAGTCATCTGTGTAGGATATTAAAAGTTAGCTCTTATTGAAATTTTAGTTAGTTAGTAGTCTTATATTCTTTTACGTTCAGGCCACAAGCGATTGGTCTTTGTATCCCGAAGTACGGGAACGTTTGTAAAATCGATAAGCAAATAAAGGGGAATTTTAACCCGTCTCATTTTTGTTGTATCATCTACACTCGCACGAACACTGCTTTTAAAAAGCTACCTGTTCCTACTCGGGACTCCAGCTTTGTTTGCATAATCAGTTAGAAGAAACAATAGTCTTAATAGTACCACCATGAAAAAATAGAGGAAAGTGTAAATATGGAATGAAAATAATAGCCAAGTTATTTTTTTCATTTATACGCATGTAATCATATATCCGAAGAAGAGCTTTCAGGGAGGGGCGTAGAGAAGTACGCCTCCCCGTGGCACATACTGGATAATGCTAAATCTGCTATGGTATTCAGAATCTAGTGTTTAATTGTAGGCAAAATCTCTTGCTCCTTACACCCTTCCTAGCAATGCTCGTTTCAGCACTCTTTTCGAAGATCTTTTCATTCAGTGTGACCGATTCCGGGCACACGCACAGGATTAAAACAGTAAGAGCTGTGTTCACCAAATTTTACCTGTGTACTCCTCTAGGCCTCATTAGACCGCCTACCTTTTTTTTGTCGAAATTCCATCTTTAAATGGTAGCTTGCCTGAAAGGGTTTAAGAACCACACCCGACAGATGTAACACAAGCGAAACGCATATTATGATTGTCAACGACAAAAAGGCTTCCTGCAAACAAAGTAAGTGTGAAGTTACATCTTATTAGCAGTTCACAAAATGAAAAATATCGAAAATTCATCCCTAGATGTGAGAGCATTATTTAATGGTCACCAATCGCACCATTACGATGCTACCTGTCATTCTTAATTCAAATTACGTTACATATTACATATACTTAAGCAAAGCGAAAACAACAGAAATATTTTAAACACAACACAAAAGAAATAGAAAGGAAAATAGACATTATATTGAAATTCACAGTTTGCTTTCCTGAATTATGTATTCTCATAGTCAAAGTTAATTTGGGCTGTTTTAAAAAAATGAAGCATCAGACATTTTAAATGAATATATTAATTTTCATAAATTTTATTACAATTACTTTTTTTAAAATTCTGAATATTAAGATATCTACTTTGTCAGTGAAAAGAGCAAATTTTTATGGTCGGGATAAGGTCGAAAAGATCAAAGATTCTTTCACATGGACCAACAATCGTGCAGTGGCAAATTTAACATGAATTGCAGTAGTCAAATAATTAAAATTTGTGGATGATTTAAAGGTGTTTTTGAAATTGCTTTCGAATGTACCTTAAAAATGAACTACATTGTGTATATCTGTATATTTATTTTCATACCATTATTAACTATATTTAGCCTTTTTTGTGCATGTGCGTGTGGAGAGGAACTCAGTTTTACTTTCCGCGAAGAAATTTTCTTAGTGTTGATATTAAAGCTCAAAATATGACAACACAATACAATATAAAACTGTATTTTGGGCAGACGTATCAAACACATTCAATAAAAACATGAAGGCCATTTCCTTTCGTTTTAATAGATTTATTAGCCCATATGGGCAATTTGCCCGAAAGGGCTATTTAGTTTCGGCATCATGCGTTAGTTCACTATAAACGACATTTTACTTTTCAAAATTATTGCCAACATATATTACAGCCTTGCATTATATTTAAAGAAATTAAATAATGAAGAATATGCATGAATGTACCCATGTTTCTCACACTATGAAAAAACAGCGATAGTTAGAGACATCCAATTTTGAATAACGTAGTCCTCCATTCGAACACGGGCATTTGTAAGCCTGAATTTGTTTTACTCTATATTTCACGTTTCATAAAATTTTAACTAACGAATTTTTTATTAAGAAACTCAACGATTTCCAAGCGAGCAATGGCAACGCTGTACGGGGGGGGGACATTTTTATCTCCAGCGCACGAGACTGAATCGGAAGTTCTAAAGATATGCTCTTTTTAAATATTTTGTCATATTGCTGTTGAACTGAATTTTATACTTTAATTTTCTAATTTGAGGCGTAATATAATGGTCTTCATTTTTTTTCGTTTTTAAAACTTCTAATAAAGAGTAATGTAATAAAACGGCGTTTTCAATAAAAGTCGACATCAAATTCGAAGTGCCAAATAACTCTAACTCGACAGATAATTGAGCTTTATCACCACAAATTCCCAAACAGTTGGTTCTGAGAAAAGTACCAACCTCTATATAATTGGGAATGCCTAAAGTAAAAAAGGATACTATGGCCTAAATGAATGACACATTCTAGACTAGGTGATCGTCAAGCTATATCCTTCTCATCCAACTCTATTCATGTTCTTCTCCACCCCCTCGCACTATTTTACTTTTACTGCCATGAGATAAGTGGGAAAAGTGCGTTTGTTGGAATAAAACAAGCTTTTTGCTCTCTGCCGGTCGTAAGTCTGGAATGCAGACTCGTATTAAAAGAGAGGAGCTGTACTGAAGCAGGAAAATGTTCATGTGTGATGTATGGGGTATAGCTAAACCAGAGAGATAAGGAAAAAGCCGAGGCATAAAATAAAAGTGGAATGATATAGGTGATGTTATTTGATGAGGATCTAGACTTATTTTATTCGTAGTTGTGCGAGAAATGAAAGCAGGGTTTGCTGCAATGTAAATAAATGATCTTGTTACGTTACAGTCAGCATAATAATTAATAGTAATAATAACCACAAGAATAATTAATTGCATTATTTTGCTTAATTTTCAAAATTCCCTGTCAGAAATATAAAATATTTAACTTGTCTGGGGGGGGAATCTGATATACACACCACATGACTTCCTTGTACGGAATATTAAATTATACGCATTTTTTCTTGCATTTCATTTAAACTTATTGGATTGAATTAAATCTACTTCGTCGATAGCGCATAAACCACAATAGAATAAATGCAATCTTTAAATTTCACTATATTTGTTTACCACAGCGACACTCTGGCGCTAGGTTCACTGAACAGCGTTACATCTAATTCATTTTATAACGCAGAATGCACAAAAATTATGTATATCATCTGAAGATATATCTAATCGTTGCCACATGTTCTATTCAAATACTATGAAAAATCTAAAACGATGTATAAAAGAAATCAAACAAACAACTAAAAAAAAGTTTTTTTACAGACATTTTAGTGTTTCTAATTCAAATAATTTAGTTCTCACTTCGCGACGAGGCAGAAGTACATAAAATCGCAAAATATCTATGTTAAAAATTAGGAAGTAAATCGTAAACTCTTATATCCTGGAATTTATTCCAGAATGGATTATGCATGATTTAATTCGCAATAATAAAAAAAGACATTATCTTCGTTGTTGCCAAGCTTAGCTTCTGGACATTGGCAACAAATCCACTATTCTGCTGTTTCAAATGTAAACAAATATGGCTGCTATGGTAAAAATAATTAGGATCAGCCCCACTTAAGCAACTTTTAAACTGTTGATAATTCTACAAATATTGCATGCAGCTTTACTAAAGGCATAAAAACTTTAACCGGAATATAAGAACATAACTCAATTATTTTTAAAGCAAAAAAAGCACAATTTACAAACATAAGAATAAAGAATGAGATCACCGAGTCAAGTAACAGAGTGGATATATATATACACACATATTTATATACTTTTAGTGCGGCCGATTGCAGCCAAAATAGGAAGTGCACATGTGCATGTTATAGCAGTACTATATAGAAAATTTCAATGTTCTGAGAATACTCGTTTTTGAGTAATGCGAGATACGTACGTGCGAATGTACAGACACCACGAAAAATTCTCTTCAGAATCCATTTTAAATCAGTTTTATAAATATTTTTGGGGGGGAAGAGTCCTTTATTCTGTCCTTACGTACAGATGTCAGGCAAAAACATCGTTAAATTGCATTCGATAGCGGTCAAAATGGATATTTTCGTTGAAATATGATACCCGACATCTTTCACGATTACAATACTTCCTTTTTTTATTCATACAATGAAGTATTGTAAAAAGGATGAAAGGGAAAAATTCATCAGATGTATTTGTTGTCTGGATAATGACTACAGCAATTTGGCCAAAAGAACTCAACGATGTCTATGTTAACGCTAATAAATAAACCGGAAAACCCTAAAAATTTCGACTTCCTAGAATTAACTTACACAGCTTGTAAGGTTTTAGTTAAACTAACCAAGTTTTATTTTAATTTAAATCTTTCTATCTCCTCTCTGTTTCAACTTCCCGTCAGAAGAAGCGCGCGTTTTCAGCTTATGCTAATTTTGAAGTACAGCCAAGTACTATTTAAGCCAGAGGTAGAAACCTCTTAGCGTGAGAGAGCTTAGTCTCAGATCACGGTTACTCTGCTCAACGTTCGCCTGACCAGCTAGCAGTTAAATTTATAAGCCATAGGGCTTACTACGTGATTGCATTGTAAAACAATTTGAAGTGCGTTAGTATTAGTATATCTTGCTACGCACCCTTTTAGGTAGAGGCCAATCTCCGCGAATCGCTCTGTGAGCAAAATTTGATTTAAGTTCTATTTTAATTTAATTAAATTTATTTGATTGTTGAGTTCGACCCAAGTGCGGTCTTTTACTTTCTGTATCTCTCCCGAGTTGGGAAGTGTGTATATAAGAGTGATTTAATAAAAGAGGATTTCAAATCCCTTCACGTGCAGTTATTATCCAGCACAGCAGTTACATCAGAACAAAGCTTACGTTTCATCAGCTCACTGTTCCAGTTCAGGACTGAAAACTTGAGAAGAAACAGCCTGGTAAATATTTCACAATGTTCTCAAAGAACACACAAAGAATACTCAGTCCTGATAAGCTAACCGAAAAATCGCGATAACTTTGTAGAGTGTAGGTTTTTTTGAAACAGGAAAGGTGAAAAATTTGCAGTGCCCTCGAGAGAATTCGAACTCTTGACCTCTCGAATACGCGCCGAGTGTGCTTCCAGTTACACCACGAAGGCATGTGCGGAAACGTGGGAGAAGGTAAGTTATAACGTTATTGCTCTTCGTTTGTTCATCAAATACATATTTACAAAGAAATTGGAAATGGCTATTTCCACGTAACTTTAAACTGCTGGTTTATTTCTTTAGCTTATCATTTAACAAAAGCGAAAACAAATTGTAATCTGAAAACCACGGATTACAGATTAGCATTTCGAACCGTTTTCAATTAAAATTTCAAAAAAGCTAAAATTTATAACGTTAAAGACAAACTGCAAATTCATCGCAATGTGATTTCAGTTTAACAAGTGTAACGCAATAAAGCGAAAGAGTTATAGATATATCAATTTAAGAATTAATACTCACGAATGTGATTTAATAAACTATAAACTGTAAAAATCGTTTGTTCAAAATGGGAAACCAAAATGACTGGAAAAAAATCTGGATGTGTACACCACAGGACTTCTTTGTACAGAATATTAAATTATACGCATTTATTTTTGCTGCATTTCATTTATACTTATTTCCTCGAATTTTATTACACATATATTTCTCATTCAGTTCTCACTTCGCGGCAAGGCAAAAATACATAAAAATCTCAGAAAATCTGCATTAAACATTGTAAAACACAGAGTTTCTACACAAAGACGGGGAATTCGAGCAGTAGGCAAGCAGGCAGTTTTCAGTGCACAAAACGTAAAATTTACTTTCGGTTCCACTCCGCAAAACGACATTGAAAGTGCAGAAACTGACTTGATTTACTATTCTACCGAGTTTCAATGCGAACAAGTAGCTGTTCGTTAGGCCTAAGTCGCCACTTAAAACTTTTAAATTGTTGATAATTCTACAACTATTGCTTGCAGATTAACTAAAGACATAAAAGCCACATGATTCTATCATGTTTAAGGCAAAAAGTGCACAATTTACCAATATATAAGAATGAAAACTAAGCTCGCCGAGCCAGGTAACAGAGTGGAATATATATATATACGATTGGTGCAGTCGAGTGCAACGAAAAAGGGAGGTGCACAACTACATGTTATATCAGTCCAATGTATAAAATTTCTAGGGCTACTCGTTCTTGAGTTATGGGAGATACATACGTACGTACAGACGTCAGGAAAATATTCTTTTCTAAATCCATTGGCAAAAACAGTCCTTTATTCTGTCAGTACGTATAGATGTCAAGCACTCGTTCAAACTGGTTTCGAGATTGGTAGAAATAGATATTTTCGTTAAAATATGGTACCCGAAAATTTTCGCCATTGTAATACTTCATACGAGGAAGTAAAAAGGCAGTTAAAATCGAGACAATATTTGTAAGATTGGAATTAAAAGAAGGATTTGATACTGATTTTGAACACTAAAATTGTAAATTAAATTGTTATGCGGCACTCGGTCCCACTCGGCAAAAAGACGTTGAAAGTGCAAAAACTGACAATTTACTATTCTACCGAGTTTTAAATGCAAACAAATGGCGGTTCGTTAGCCTAACTCGTTACTTAAAACTTTTAAATCATTGATAATTCTACAATTATTGCATGCAGAGGTGAACATAGAAACCACATAATTCAATCACGTTTAAAGCAAAAAGTCCATGTTAAAATATAAGCAAGGTATTAAAACATTTTTATATAATCGTAATACCGTCTTTTTCCGAAAATAAGACACTGTCTTACTTTCGTTTTTGGTCCAAAATACGCGCTAGGGCTTATTTTCGGGGGAGGGCAAAAATAAAAGTATATTTATATATATTTTTATTTAATATTTATTTTACACAAAATACAAAAATTTAAATTTATTCAATTACACTCATGTCATCTTCTTCTGGAACATCGTCATAAATAAAATTCTGAATTATATTCTGATTTTCTTCCAAATCCATTTCCTGTTGAATCATTGGTCCGAATCTCTCATGTCTTGCAATATAGCTATCGTTAAATGAATACTTCTTGTCTAAGTAGCCTGTTCATAGTGCATTGGAAACATCACTATCAGTTATTTTGTCCCATGAATTTTTTACCCAGTTCTCAACTTATTGTAAGCCTGGTTTTACAAAATTACCTCGATGATTTCTCACCATTCTGTTTTCAATATATTCATTGATTTCCATCCGAAAATGATCATTGATTGCCTTGTTTATTGCAATTTCAAGTGTCTGGAGGTAACCAGTCATTCCTGCCGGAATCATCATTTGATCAATCTTCCTCTCAGCAAGAAAGTTTTTCATGTCTTTAGCGCGATGAGTACTGGCTGAATCCCAAACTAGTAAACCTCTATTCTGACCCCTCAAAGGTGGTGGCAGAATAAAATCAACCCACTTTCTTATAACTGCTTGGGTGCACCAGGCTTTTTCACGTTCAATGGACATAAATTCCTGAAACACGTTGAATCTGGTCTTTTTTACCTTTAGTGATTAAAAATGGCGATACTTTCTTGCCATCTAGACGAATCGCCAAAATACAGGTAACACGTGCACTATCGTAACCGGTAGAAGGAACGTAAATTGACGAAGAAGCCTTGTGGTGAACTGTCGTTTGAGCTCCTTGGCCTAGGAATACCGCGGTCTCATCCATAGCAATCATGTTGGAGAGTTGGTATTTCGAAAAATCGATGCCATCAACAAAAAGCTTAAACGCAAGTGCACGCTTAACAACTTCATTGTCTTCCAGCTTAAACAATGTTGTTGATCTCCTTAGAGACAGTTCATATCGTTTAAGGAAGTTGTCCAACCAGTGTGACGATGCTTTAAATTCTTCTGTGGATATATCAAATTCAATTGCTGTTTCAAGGGCAAATTTTTGAATATCAGCCCTGCGCACAACCAAAGCCATTGCTCTCCTGCTGCAATCCATTCCCAGATGCAATCTTCCAACTCAGAAAATAACGGTTGCCGATCTGATCCAACTGTGCGTTTTTTCTCATTTCCTTGATCCACCAGTTGACACAGGTAATCGTAGTCTGCACGCCATTTACGAACCATACGGAGATCCAGCATCTTCTCTTTACAGAATGCTACAAGATTTACACCCCTGGAGTCTTCCACGATTCCCTTTTTGTACTTGACGGAATAGCTCTTTCATTTTGTACTCATTTTAACTGGGGCTAAAAATTATTCACTTTATTTTTAAATAAAATTATGTATGAGGAAATAATCAGACTTACAAGACTGAAATGAATGAACGTTGTATACCTGCACTGTCGCTCAATGTTTTATTTTTAAGATAAATTCCAAAAATTAATTTGAAACGAACTGTAGAGGTAAACAATAATTTCTCGGAATATTTTGTTTCAAACATTTCTCTGAAATACGAGTAATAGGAAGGCTAAACATATTATTACTTGATAAATCAACAGCATTTTTTAAAGGATTCTTTTTGTCACATTATTTTAACTAGGGATTATTTTCGGGGGATGTCTTATTTTACAAAAAGTTCCGAAAACCACGATAGGGCTTATTTTCGGAGGATGTCTTATTTTATAAAAAGTTCCGAAAATCACGATAGGGCTTATTTTCGGAGGATGTCTTATTTTCAGAAAAAGACGATATATAGAATTTAAATCAAAACGAAGCTGATTTCATATAAGCAAGAATTATTAAGAATGCCATATCGATTCCATCTCTTTGCTATACTACGGCCACACTATTAATAGTAACCGGTAAGGCCTTTAGAACAGGCTCAATGAGCACTTTTTTGCCCCGAAAGGAAATGATGCATAGAACAGATTGACTAGTAAAAAAGTAACAGATATACTTGCATATGGCACCTCATAATCCGCCATAATTAAACAATTCCACTTATTTCCCAAGACACGGCTTTGTCTTACTTATTTCGCTGCGTGAGGAAACGTAGGAGAAGCTAAATAATGGCAAAGATACGAAAGTTGGAATCCCGAAGGTAAACCCTGGGGTTCTCCAGAGTCAACAATAATACACGTCAACGATGGTCGTTATATATATATATAAAATATGAAAGACATCCGGAACGTTATCAGTGCTGACAACAATCAATGATGTTTTCTTCGTTATTTTCTTCCGCATTTTTTTTCCGTGTTTCTCTTCCACGTCTGTTTTCATTGGGTAAGGCATATTTGTGTTATTTTGCCGGTTATTTCCTGCTTGTGACAACATATGAGGAGAAACTGAGATAAAGTTCGTCGCTAGCATTCCGAGTAATTTCTGTTCTTATTGTTTGAATAAAAGTCTGCGCGATGATACGAATGCGAGAAATAAATGAAATTTGATACGATACTTTGTTTTTCAGGCTCGATGACAGAATACCATGCTTCTTAACCTTAATTTACACTAAATATAAAAAATCTGTTCATTTACATTAAATATAAAACTGTAAAAATTAGGAACTTATATGAGTCGCCCATAATCCAATGCGGTTAAGTCCAATTTTTGATATTTTCTGATTTTTGTAAATTTTGATGAAATAAATAATATTCTTAGTTATTAAAGGATATTTAATCGTCGCTTCCTTTTTTGTCGGTCAGACAGGCATTTTTTATAGCTTCTGAATATGTTGCATAATAATTTCAGAAGCCACTGTGAGTAAGTTCACCTTTTATCAATATTTATTTATATAAACTTTGAAACAAAAATTAAATTATTCTTCTTTCGATATTTGTTGGCAACACTGGAAAACAACAAATTCATAGTAACTGTTACTTCTACTATTTAGAATTGTTCGAGTTTTATGTACGTGCTTTCTTTTAATTTGAAATATTGTAACTCGTAATAAGATGTTAGTTATAATGAGTAAACATAAAACGTATGATAAATATTATTACATTATGAAGAAGATGTTTGTTATGATGAATAAACATAAAACTTATGACAACAGACGTTATTGCATTATGAAGATTTCTTTTATGATGAATAAACATAAAACTTATGATAGCAAATGTTATTGTATTATTTGTACATAAATTTCTTATCTTTTTTAGATTATAAGTCCTAAAATTTTTAAGATGCTGTCCTTGTTCCAATAAATATTTACGTTTTTATTTAAACATCCTGTACACACCTTGTTTTTTTTGCAGAGTTTACACTTAGAAATAGACTTTATATACTTTCCTGATCAAATTAATAAATCAAGAATTTTAAAAATTAATGTATCAAAAATCATTAATTTTCTCAATTTTTTTCTGGACTTAACGCATTGGCTTCTGAGCGACTCTTAATATTTTCTAATCCATTAAAAAATGCATTACTGCTTAATATTTGTCATATATGAATCCAATGGCTTAATGGAAATGTAAATATTCTGCGATTCTTGACCTTTTATGCATATAATAGATATTATGCTGTAAGGAATGATATTTTCGCTGAATGTTTTCTTTTGGAGTGTACGTAGCTATCGCATCTACTTAGAAAGGCGACTAGAAAGGGCTTTTCTCACCCCAAACCTTAATGCTTTCTCAGTTTTCTCACTTCGAAAATTGTCGTTAACGAACAAGCAAAGCAACTCGTATAAAAAAATTCGAATTTAATTAAATGACTAGAAGTTATTACTCGTAGTATCAAAAATGAAAATTCAGACAATTGTTCTGAAATAAATATTTTTGGAGCTATTCAACCAATTTTCAAAACTTCGATGACTTTCAAACATAACAAACGAATGTAATGTACGAATCTAATAAACGAATGAATGTGCCATTATGATGAAAGTTAATTTTGCAAACATATTAAACGTTTCAGTGAAAGGAGATTTCCATATCACAGATTATAAAAAAGGAACTCCTGGAAGGTATTCTCTCCCTCCTTTTCTGCATGCCTTCGTAGCGTAACCGTAGTACACTCGGCGCGTATTCGAGAAGTCCGGGTTCGAGTCCCGGTTAGGGCATTGTTTATTTTTCATGTCTTATCTTCAAAAAATAAGCTAAATACTCTACACATTTTAAAGATAAAATAAAAAGGTTTATTTTTGAAAAATGCATTTGACCACACGTGTTGCAGAAAGTTAACGTCAAGCTTGTAGAGATATTAGGTTATTACGAAGCAGGACACATGAAAAATGTGCAACGCCTTCGCCGGGAATCTAACCACGGACCTCTCGGTTACGCGTAGAGCATGCACACCACTACACCACGAAGGCATGCGAAGAAGGCGGGAGAAATACCTTATATACTCCCCCTTTTAAAGGGCGACTGGGGTTTTGAGGACCCAATCGCCAAATCGCAGTGGTGGAGACTGCGCAGGGACACGACCATCAGAATTAAACAAAACCAAGATTCAGCAGAAAAGACGACATAATACCACTTACGCCTTCATTTGCGTCTTTGGAAGCACTATTGTAGCGTCAACGGAAGCCGAAGCAAATGGTGGCAATCCTCCGCGTTGTAGACGTTGTCACGTCATTCGGATATGTTGTCACGAGCTATGCTCCAGATTTCCTAACCACTGTATGTGATAAGACAAGTGTTGCGAACAAGATACCTGCCGTCTCATGCATTACTAAGTGGTGACTTCTCTTATTTAGCGCGTTGTGTGACAGCTTTAACCAAATGTCTTTGTGCAAAATTGAGAGTCTTTTTTAATACATTTGTGACATCATGAGCGAGTAAATAGTAACCTTGCCATCATCAAATTTACACGGGTTGAAGACTGAAAAAACACTGTAATCGAAGTTTTAGGAATATTTTTTTTATATTCCTACTATTATTTTACACTCTCCCTATAACTTGTTCAAATTTTCAATCTTTAATAAAATACTTTTAAAAATGTATTTGAACTTGAGCGGATGAATAAACTTGCAGTGAATGGCACTTGATGTTTGTATATTTTCACATATTTTTTCACATTTTTTTGTCAATTCCCACTTATTTATTCCTCTTTATCAGAAATAAAGATGTACTTTTTAAAATAATGCATATCTACAATTCGTAAATATTACGAATAATGACCGTTTATTAGGAATTCTCTGCTGTAAAAATTAATTTTATAACAACTTATAAATAATAGCGCACGACTGTGATAAACGGGATTGCAATATTTAATAAAAATAAGTGGCAACAGTGAGACAGAGTTCTAAATATTTTTAAAGTGCATCACTGTAGATTATTGCACTGTAGTTTATGCAAAGGTTAAACATATGTCGCCTTGAGTCGTGTGAAATCATTAGATAGAATACTAATTGAAGAAAACTCGAAACTCACTGGAAAGGTTCCTTGCAAGAATGAAGTATTGCAAGAGACGGATAGAATGAGAAAATATAGACCATAATCAGCTTCATAAATTAGAGACCAAAAAATTTTAAATAAAAAGTAGTTAAAATAAAATTTCTTTTTCTGACCTAAGTAGGAATTGACTTACGAAAAAAAAAATCGTAAAATCTGCTTCTAATAATCATTTAAACAAGTAATATAAAAATGTTTTTGAGTAGGAGCTGACTTAGTTTTTTTATATTACTTGTTTAAATGAATATTAGTAGATTTTACGCTTTTTTTCCCGCGGTTCGCAAAATATTGTGCCGCATTCTATGCATCTATCCCTAAGATTAATATCACATCGAGATGCAATTTTAGAAGGTATATACTCTTTAAAATGCCTTTTATAAATTTTAGACAGCTGTATTGGATAATATCTTGGCTATTTGATCAGATAAACTATCCTCTGTGATATTTTGTCCAAGAGCATTTTTCTTCCAAATAGTTCATAAGAAAAATAAATTTAAGAGAAAACGGGAAAGCGAAAGCCGAAGCAATCACGAATGCAATTTTAAGGGTTATGTTTCTTTTCCTCGAAATCAATTCAGCTGTTTTTTTGATCGCCGCTCCCTTCACTTAGATCGATCTTTATTTGTGCCAAATTCTGAATTGTCCTAAAGCAAACACACACACATACATACATAAAAGCGCGGACGCATACATACAAGCATATTCCAAAACAGTGAGCTCCAGTTAAGAAGGTTAAGAATAAGAAATGAAAAATAGACGGAGAATGAGATAGAATAAAAAGAACAGATGAGTTTTAAAAAAGTGGATAAGAACTATGATTTTCCTCACTTTCTAGAAACAATGTTGTTATTCAACGTTCCTTCGAAAACTTGACACTGCCCTCACTTTCTTCAAAGTCTTCCCCTTTAGAGGAATTTTCAATTTCACCGTTTTATCCTTTTTTTTTTCCCAAACTTTCGAAAAGGTTCTTTGTGTATTTTATTTATCTGACTCTTTTACCCTTACCGGCGTGAAAAGTTTGGTATATAATAAAAGTGGCGATCTTGAAATTTGACATTTTTGTAGCTTTTTTATTTCGTTTATTTTTATTTGTCATTATTTTTTTACCGACTGGGTTTTCAGCTGGCTTTTCTACTCGAGATTTTCTTTCCCTGATTCGTTGTAAATATCACAATGGAGTTATGTTATTCACTTCTGAAAAATATTTTTAGATCGTTTCATAATGTGGTAAAGAGTTTAATTTTAGAGTGATAAAAACGATTTGTTTTGAATTTTCTTTGCTTTCTAAAATAAAACAAAGTAATAAAAAATTTTTGGTAGAACTTACATTGGCATGCAGATTGTTATTTGATTGAACTGCAGCAAAAAGAATCGCGCATAACTCAGCATCTACCACCTTCGTTATGGTACTGTCTGTATTAAACAAAGAATATGTACTGTTAAGAAGGAAAACTTCGCAGAAGCAGAAGTGGCTCCCTTCCAACGAAAAGGGAAACAACTGCGCATGCGTGAAATATCTGTCGCCAAAAAGCGCCAAAGCTCGAAGCTGAATGTCGAAGTTGGTTTGGACAGGTTCGACCGTTACGTTTAGCAAGAGTTTAAACAAAGAATAGGTTCTTTGGTTTCAAGTAGCGATATGGACAATGGAATTCAACAGCCAGTGAAAGTGAAACTTCACCTAATATTTCATCATTTCCGAGTTTAAATTATCGCGACAAGTCAAAGAACGATTCATCTTAACCCGTGTTCCTCAATTTCCTATACACGTCGCGGAGGGGGAAAATGTCGGCTAGGTACCAAAGAACCGGCAAGAAATTTGACATTTTTGTGGCTTTTTTTATTTAGTTTATTTTTATTTATTATTTTTTTACCGACTGGGTTTTCCGTTGGCTTTTCTACTCGAGATTTTCTTTCCCTGATTCGTTGTAAATATCACAATGAAGTTATGATATTCACTTCTGAAAAATATTTTTAGATCGTTTCATAATGTGGTAAAGAGTTTAATTTTAGAGTGATAAAAACGAAAAAACAATTTGTTTTGAATTTTCTTTGTTTTCTAAAATAAAACAAAGTAATAAAAAAAAGTTTTTGGTAGAATTTACATTGGCCTGCAGATTGTTATTTGATTGAACTGCAGCAAAAAGAATCGCGCATAACTCAGCATCTACCACCTTCGTTATGGTACTGTCTGTATTAAAGAACCTTGCTTTGTCTAACTCTGTACATAGGCGTGCTTTCGGCATCCAAACCTGTGATTACAACACCATCTTTCCATGCAGGTAGGAAATAAGAGGAGAGGCCTGAATTGGTTTTTCTCATACACTGCCTTGAAGCAGTGGCGTACCCCTCTTGGAGACCAAAACATTCAGTGACTAGCCATTAAGATGAGTAGCTTTTGATATGATCGAAGGTAAATTCTTTGTAATTACGTAATAAATATACATAGAGATGCTTATATTTTCTCTTTTTACACCATTTCAGAGTCCTAAGTATTTGAATACATTTTTTTAAACAACATTTCATTCTGAACGGATTTAAATGCTGTACTTTACCCAGAACAATTTTAACAGTTTGTGAACAACAAGTAACTGATCTAAATTTACAAATACCTGAAGTTTACTTATTGAAAGGTAACCTAAAATGTAACAATGTACAAAATATATTGATATGCGGATTAATAACTTTGACATCACCCGACATCACCTGACAGATTTTAAATTCCTAATAAGCTGTGGTGATGTGACACGTTCACATGGACGCATCAACTTTATCACACATGATACTTCCGCCGAATTAGCAAATGTTTCTGTATACACTGTTGCGCAGATACATGACTACAGATGAAGGAAAAGTTAAATTATTAGCATGTCTAATCACCATGCGCTCCTACTTCTGGACAGACAGTTGCGCTCCTACTTCTGGACAGACAGTGACACATATACTTGTCAAATCAGCACCTTCTGGATACCTTGTGTATTACGAACTCAGCCAATCAGCGTTCCACCTGTAATGAACTTTTTGCATAAGTACTCAGATCCCACAACAATGAACAATGTATCTGAGCAATACCATCAACTGGAGTAATAGCATCATCATCTGACGTGTCACATTACCAACGCAGACAACATAATTATCACAAACACATTTTCCATAAACACCAATCTCTAATAACTGTCCCAAGAAAATGTAAATAATATGTAATTTGTAAATGAATGTTGTAGTGGGATGTATCTTGTATTATAGTATAACCTTTTGTGTACCTTCTTACCTTGTATTTTTAATTATGTTTTGTATTACCAAATATTCCCAACTGTAACCCCTGTGCAAACTTGCACCCCGTGTAAACACAGTTCCCCTAATTTAATGAAATACCCCCAAGATCTTGTGTACCATCTATTATAAAATGTAAAATGACTGAGTTACAGGCACAAACATCACTGTCAAATAGTGCCTCAACTGTTCAGCATCAATGTAACTTCATCCGAGACCCCCGATTTGCGAGCACCACCATCACTGTTAAACAGTGAAGAGCGCCCACTTCCCTCAACTCCAAGAAGCACCATCAACCCGCCACCGTGGGGGCGGGTTGTTCTAGATGGATAGTGTACTGGAGCTATACCTTTTTTGCCGTAGCGATGTCAAGGTGCTCCGTACACTTTCTTCCTATCCTATATATTTATTAGCCCCCTGGATGGACTAGGTGCTGGATCTGAGCATCTTGTGCGAGGCGCCTGTGTGACGCCTCCCTCTACTAGCCTGCTTTAGATAAAGGTGGACGTGCTGCTGTACTGATTAACCGTTATGGTAAAGGGACAGTGCCCACGTCCTCCGTCGCTTATATATTTATTAATTTTAACAAGGACTACAGGATTTGGTGGTAATAAGATAAATAAAACTAAAGTGATTATATTTTTCAACTACATAAAAACAAAATGATAAAAAAATGATATCTTTCAGCATCATCTTAAGATGATGGTTAACATTTTGTAGATTACAAGTCCAAACGCTTTTTGAAAAATTTATGAAAATTATCTAAAAATAGAAATTTTAAAAATAAATCATAAAATGAACGAATTTATTTTATAATTAATCTAAATTTGGGAATGGGAAAGAGAGAATCAAATAAGTTCAATAAAAATAGATTAATAATTATATATCAAACTCAATTAACATTGAGAATGTGGGGTTTTACCTTCTTAATTCACAGTTCAATAATCTAAACCCCCTAGCACTTATAAGCAAATAATCGCATAAGTGTGTGAACAGAGAGGCAAGATTCAAGAAGGGTTAACTACCCTTAATTTCTCAAAATAAATATGACACAATCAGCTCCTAACTCGGAGTGTACAGCAAAGCCTCCACTTCGGCTTGAACTTAAATTAATATGAAATTAAACTTAACTAGCTTAACTAAAGCTAACTAAAAGGTATAGCCGAAGTTATCAAGTTCCTTACTCATTTGCATTAACCGCGTTTCTGAGAATACATTCTAGCAGGAAATTGTAAGCTGAAGCTAGAAGGGATAAGAAAGATGCATAAACTTAAAATAACTTATGAAATTAGGATAAACCTTACAAGAAGCTAAAATTTTGAGAGCTAATTTTTACAAAACTTGGGAGTTTGGTATAATTTGAGTCATAGAATGAAAATATAGGGAAAAAATTGGCATGCCATTTCAGAAAAAGTTCGATTTTGTGTTAAAATATCTGTATTAGAACAATGCTATATATCGTTGCGAAAAATTCGGTGGTTGCGCCTGTATGTAAGCTTTCCGGCATAGCACTAGGGTTGCCATAAAAAAGTGTATGGTAGGGTTGCCAGATTGGCGATTTTATCGCCCATTTGGCGACCAAATCGGCGATATCCCATGGTCCAATCGGGAAGCTTCTAGAATAACTTCCTGTCGAGATATTTCTCGAAACGTGTGGAACTTAAAGAAAAGCTATATAAACCCTTGCGTTTCTGAGAGCAGTTAGTTGCGAGTAAGTAGTTGAGTAATTGTGAAGTAGTGTGATTAGTTGCGAGAAGTTGTGAGAATCGCTGCTTACTGTGAGCGCTAAGCTACGCGAGAGTTTTGTGAACGGAAAGCGATCGAGATAGTGCTTTGCCGTGAAGCTACCTTTACAGTATAGCTTGACAGTGTATTGGTGATTGTTCCACGGTGTTTATTATAAGTTTAGTGTTGCCGTGAAGTTACCTTTACAGTTACAGCCTGAAGCTGTGTTGCTGATTGTTTCAGCGTATTTATTGTAGATTTTCGACGCTTTTAAAGGTGATTTTGGAACTGTGCTGTAAATAGTGATTCCTGTAAATAAACTGTGCTTTTTATTGTTCTGCACCGTGTTTTCGTCGGATGCTCTCAAATCCACGAACCCGTAAAACTCAACAATATAAATCAAATACATGTCTTAAGTGGCGCTTTCGATACATGAAAAACGCAAGTTGAATTTACTCAGTCGGCCCAGCAGAACAGGAGATATAGAACTGCGCCTTTTTTTCCTCTTGCGCAGTGTACAAAATTCGTAACAGATAATACCAGTGCTGTACCAGTGCTACTCTTAATCGCAGTTACAGCTACCAGTAACACACCTTGTCAAACAGAAATCTGAAGTATCAACCTGTGCATAGGTCTGATTTTCACGGGGGAGTTAACAGAATTGAAAAACCATGCCAGACTTTCAAGTGATAGAGGAATCAGCAATATGCGTATAATTTTAATGACGTCTTCGAAATCAGTAACTGATATGTGTTCAGTTTACTTTCCTCTGTTTATGTATATGTTACCAGCAAAGTACGAAACACCGGCACTCTATAGAATGCCTAGGCATGGTATATAATGCCTAACTTTTTAAGCAAGTATGAAATATGAGAATTATTACACTTTCCCTGGGCATTGCATATAATACCTAGGCATTCTATACAATCACAAATGCTCTTTACGCAAAGTATGAAAAAACATTTATGATAAGTGTGATAAAGTTACTAAAAATACATTCTTCAAAAATACAAATGTTATTTTGAAATATTAATGAAAGCGTGTCATTAAAAACTGTTATTCGAAATATGTAAAAAAATAGATGATCTTGATCCAGCATAATAAATTTGTATTTTCTATCTGGCTGAGAATGGAAATTGGTAAGATCTACCTGACAACGGAAATAAATTCAGAAGTAATTATAACACACCGGTGTCCAAAAGTTAAGCATAAATTGTAAAATGCGAAAAACATGTAAATATTTGTAAAATTATTCCAAATTTCTTGCGGATATTAATTGGGTGAAGAAGAAACTTTGGGTTTATGCAAAACTTTTCAGTCGACTACGTCCTGCACGAAACACCTGCGCATGTCGAAACGCTGAGAAACCGATTCACGCAGCATAGGCAGTTCAGACAAGTTTCGGGCAACTGCTGTGCGAAAAAACATTGTTAACCATCAAACAAGGTGAATGATGGCACAAAGACGTCAATTGGAGATGTTTGTGAAAGAAAGAATCGTTGGAATGCTGAAATCCGGACGATCACAAACCGAAGTATCTCGAATTCTGAATGCGAACCAGTCTGATCTCAAGACTGTGGCAGAGGTTTCAAAGAACGGGAGATGTTACCCGACGACCAGTATCAGGTCGACCAAGAGTCACAACCCCTCGCCAAGACCGATATCTGGTAATAAGTGCGCGACGTCAGAGGGGCAGTACTGCCAGAGCACTGGTTTCGGCGCTCACAGTCGCCACAGGAATACGAATTTTCGAGACAAACTGTTTACAGGAGACTCAATCATGCTGGCCTGTATGCCAGAAGACCAGCAGTTTGCATTCCTATCACGTCTGAGCAGAAACGCGCTCGTTTGAACTGGAGTTTGAAACATCAACATTGGAGTGTGGGAGAGTGGGCCAGTGTAATGTTCAGTGACGAGCCCCGGTTTAGTCTGAGTATTGATTCTCGTCGGGTAACGATATGGAGAGAACGTGGAACACGTTTTGAATCAAGAAACAAATCGGAAAGACATCATTTTCCATCAAGGGGAGTAATGGTATGGGCAGACATCATGATGGACGGCCGCACAGACCTCCATTTCTTTGACATGGGTCTGTGACTGGTCAAAGATACAGAGATGAAGTTCTTGAGCCTTATGTTCGCTTGTTTCGAGATGCTGTCGGTCCTGACTTCATATTCATGGATGATAATGCGTCATGTCATAGAGCGTTGCTGGTTGATCACTTCCTTGAAACGGAAAACATCCAGCGCATGTCGTGACCTGCGAATTCCCCAGATTTAAATCCTATCGAGCATGTATGGGATATGCTCGGGAGACAAATTGCAGCCCTTTCGTACCCACTAAGCTTCGTTACAGAACTGAAGAGAACTCTTGAAGAAGCTTGGAACTGTTTGAGCCCACAATTCATTCATCATCTCATAGCAAGCATGGTAAATCGCTGTGCAGCGTACCTGGCTGTCAGAGGTGACCACACGCCTTATTAAACTGCAGCATCAGTAATTTATTTAATGTTTTCTTTCATTTTTTCTTAAAAGTGTAAACCCTTACTATTCTCAGTTTTCTTTCAAACTACTACTTTGGATAATAAAATTAATTATTATCGTTCTTTTGATTTGCTTCCTTATTTTATAACAATTCTACACTCGCATGTCATGTTTCCTGCCATTCTGATTTACAGTTCCTTCTTTATTCACATAATTATCAATTATGCTTAACTTTTGGACACCAGTGTACATATCCATGACATAATACTGTATAGTACTGACGCTTTCTTTGGGTTGGTTACAATCGAAAACATCGCGGAGAAAACAACGCAAGTCGAAAACGTCGTGGTACAAAATATCGTCGTCGAAAATAAACCGGTTCAAAAACTTCTCACTTTAAAAACATCGTCGTAGAGTATCAGATTAACAAAAGTGAAAAAAATAATATCACAATTAACTCAGCAATTTTTTTATGGATAAGTTCATGCAGTTACTTTTCTTCCTTTTTCTATTAGTTAACTATGACAGTTTAAAGTTAAGTGCTATAAGTTGTTAATTTTCTATGCTTAAGTTTTCATTTTACATTTTCAGCAAATATTCATTAGTTAATAAAAAATATGAAAGTGAAAATTATCCTTCTTTCCATCTTGCGCTCACAAATCATTATGCGAGTTTTTGCAATTATTAAACAATCATTAAATTTTAAAATTATTAAAGCCTGAAAAACGCATGTCTGCGATGATTTGTAGGTACTTTATTTTTTTACCACGATATTTTCGACGGCGATGTTTTTAAACTACGAAGTTTTTGAACCGCTTTATTTTTGACGACTATGTTTTGTATCACGATGTTTTGGAACTGCGATGTTTTCTCTTTTCTTTATTTTCTCCCACGATGTTTTGTACCACGACGTTTTCGCCTTGCCTTGTTTTCTCCGCGACGTTATCGGCAGACACCTTTCTTTGAGAGGATAAATGAATATACTTATGTTTTCCACAAACATCACATTCTAGAGATTCAGCAGCCAATACTCCCGTGGTTCCTTCTTTTATTTCTGCTTTTTTACATCATTTATTAACTTCTGGTAAGTAGTTTCGGTTCTTCGAAAGGAATCTGAAAATGTATTTAATACTCTGCCGGTTTGTCATCTGGCATTCTATAAAAAGCCTAGGAAATGTGTGAAATATGAATCGTTTCATACATTGCCGGCTAGTTTTAGGCATACACAATGCCTAGGCATTCTATAGAATGCCAAATTTCAAACTTTGCCGGTAACATACGTAAAAAGTGCGATTTTTGTTTCCCGTAGTTTTTTAAATTCTATGTAAACATCAATTTTATGGGTACCTTCTTATTTAAAATCTTGCTAATATATTTAGATTTTAAAACAGATTTTGTACTTGTGAAAAAAAAACATGCAATATAAATAAAGTTGGGGCTGTAATAAATCCTTCTATGCAATTAAGAAACGATTGAAAGAAGAAAATATTAATCTTAGTTAATTCTTATCTTAGTTTACGGTTTTATCATATTTCTCTTTAACAATTTAGAACAATTACGGCAAATATGAAACACATACCTGTACTAATTTATGACACAGTTACCCATTTTCAGTACCACGTTAATGGATTAATATCATTTCTCGAAGCATCTGCTGAAATGTGCAACGGAACTTAAAGGAAGATTGAATGATACGCAATATTCAAGATTATCAATTCTACAGGTATATTATTGAAGCAATAGAATATACGAAATCCTGTATTTAAAATGAATACTTTAAAGCCCCCCCCCCATAGATGGCGAAAGATAATGGAGTGGACTCTATGAATCGAAAATTTCTACTTAGCGTCCTGAGTGTTCTAAGAGAAAATAAATTACACATGTCAAAAGTAATCGCTATACAACAGAATTCTGTACTGCTCAAGAATTTCGAATTTTCTGCAGCAGATCATTAATATGAATTTTAATTATACTTTCTAGTAATTGAAGTTCTCTAGTGCTTCATAACGGCATTAGATACACTGCGAATAACTTCAAATTTTGTAACAGAAACCACAAAGGTTGCACAGAACATAGCTGGACTAGGGCCATTTATTCCAGAGTTCAGACAACATATAGATTTTCTACTTCGATTTTTTTGACTACGTTTCCTCATTAAGCTTTGCAATAGCCGTTAATAAAGCTTAAACTCGAATACTTAATACTATCGTCATGGATTTTATAGCAAATGAGTTGTTCTGTATTTGGCTTTTGTTATTGTTAAAAAAATAACTCACTTATGAAGCGCATCATGGAGATTAAGATATTACAGAGGCTGTTCGCCCATTTAGACGATTTTGATAAGCGGTAATAAAAAAATAGTTAGCTGCAAAAGAAGTAATTGCAATTGTGTTATGTTTTTAAAAGTCAAAATTATCGTCTGTGGCTTGAAAGTTTTGTTCTTATTCAAAATGGCGAATTTAATAAAGCAGTGGTTCGAAGGCTACATTTACGCGATTTCCGAAGAGAAATAGGCATACTCCGTTATCCAAAAACAATGTGAGAGTTATGGTTTTGTGGTATCTAAAGCGTCGATAGGTAATATCATGAGCAAGAAAGGGAAAAAACGTCAAATTGGAGCCTCGAGTGGGACATAAATTCCAAACAAGTATCCAAGAAAAAAACGGACATCTTCGACTATTGCAAAGGTACGTTGTTTAATGTTAAAACAAAATCCCCTAGTCAAAGGACAGTAGCAAAATCATTAAAGTGCTCGGTGTTCACTGTAAACAAAATGATAAACGTTGATTTAAATCTTAAGAAAGGGGGAAAAACGCAATGTGCATCGTCTTCTTCCGAAGCATATCGCTCGACGCACGACACGCTGCAGAATTCTGTATGAGAAACACTTATCCAAAGAAAAATGAAAAACAATTGTCACGATAGATGAAGCATGGGTGTATTTAAATGATTGTAACAAAAAAAGAGCCATTTATTATCATAAAAGGGGAGAAAAAAAATTAAGTGCATGGTTCAAAGAATCGAAAGAAAGTTTTTCTAAGGGATTCATGATTGTTGCTGGTTTTTCTTATAATGGCAAGTTAAAAATAAAGAGAGTGCAAAAAATGTCAAGATAAACTCCAAATACTATCAGAAACATATTTTATCGCCAATTTGTCTGAATGAAATAGCATCGCTTTACCCACAGTGCCATCCATCTGTGAGACTCCATCGGAACAAAGCTATCAGTCACGCATCAAAATCCACTGTAAATTTTCTAAATGAAATGGAACAAAAAACTGGTATCGAGGCCATACCCTTCACTGATATCCCTACTAAATCTCCCTATGTGTCACCTATGGATTTTTGTGCTTTCGGGCTTTTTAAACTGCATTATCCAAACGTTGTCCCAAAACTCTAACCGGACTCTGGAAAGCTGTTCGGTAGGAATAGGATAGAATACCTCTTCTGACACTTCAAAAGGCATTATTATCCTGGAAATTGCGATGTCGAAAGATAGTTCCGAATAAGGGATGTCGAATGGAACATTTAAAACACAAGAATTTTATGTAATTTAGTTTAGTGAATACAATATACATTGTCTAGAAAATGTGCGAACAGCCTCTGTATACGATCACATATTTACATTTTTAAGGCAATTGAAGTTAATTTTTCTCTATAAAAGCATATACCTACTATTGTTGTTGATCTAATAACTTGCTACTTATCACACATTCAAATTAATTCTGGGTATTAAAATTCAAGAATTTTTTAAAATGTTATCTAAATATTTTTAATTAATCATGTGTACAGAGATCTAGATTTTATTACTTTGAATACACTGATATATTGTTATAAATGTCTTAAAAATAATGGCTATTTTTTCCCTTGATTGTTACTTCATTTTGAAAACTTGAACAATTTTTAAATGGCTCATATGCATGTGTTGTATGTTTATTTTTTTATTTGCTTCTCAATAAAGCAATAGAAAAAATTTTATTTTAGAGAAAAGCGTTTCAGTTATTCCATAAAAATGTTAATAAGCCTGCAAATATTGAAGTTAAAGAGTTTGCTTGAATATTATTACGGATTTTGTATTTAATTTGCTATTTTTTAGCAGAATTATAATTAAAATTATTTTATTTTCTCGTATAATGCAGCGCGGGACGAGTTTTAAGAGAAAGCTACGCCGAAAAAGTAAAACTACAGGAGCACGTGCATTTAATAAATAGATATCTCTTAATTCTACTCATTTGCTTTCCAGAAACCTCGAGAAAACAGCAGAATGTTCTCGTGCATGATAGCTTATAAAAGCTGGATTAAACATCTCAGCTCAGTTGTTTTAAGTGAACTGTAGTTGCTTACTTAGTGCTGCTTTTGATTGCAGCGAATTCGCGGAGACATCGGATTAGCTTTCTCTGTGTTTTGAATTTGAGTTCTATTTAACGTTTTAGTTGTTTAAAATATAAATACTGTGAGATATTGCGATATTGTACGAATATCTGAGGACATTTCAGCATTTTGTTTTATTTCTTGGGATAAGAATAAATTTAATTAACTTTATTCTATTAACTAATTATCGACTTTTGCATTCAATCCATTACGAACTCATCGCACACAACAACATGTACTTTTTTTCGTATAATCTGCTATTTATTAAACATAAGAACAAAATTAATGCGTATTTAACTCGCTGTACGAATGATATACATGGAAAACTATTACTAATTTCCAGTCATCGGGATAAGTTGCCTTCTCTCTGTGTAGATATTGTTGCTTTGTACGGGTTCGTAGATTTGGAATAATTAACGACAATACTTGATGAAGAATGGAAACACTATTACTCAGGACAACTCAAAAAACCAGTTTAGAGTCGTCGAAAAACTACGACAAATACGCTGAAACAATCAGGGACATAGTCTTCAGGCTAGGATGTAACCGTGAAGACAGCTTCACGACAGAGCATTAGAGTACAGCTCACGACGCGGTTTGGTCGTTCTCGGTACTCAGCGTACTCTCGAGAATTTCCACGCTACAACTCGAGATGCAGTTGACAGCCTCAACGACGCAATACGATATACCCTATAGACTCCTTGCACTGATTCATGCGAAGCACTAACTCGCGATATACTCGACGACCAACCCGACACTAGACTAGACTGCTTCTCCGCTTACAGGCAGTGTTTATATAGCTTTTGCCTTTCTTTCGAGAACATTCTGGGCCAAACCGGTAAGAATTCGTTTCAGAATGTTCGCCATCTGTCTATGGCATATTGCCAATTGTGTTGCCAAATGAGCGATTTAACGTCGAATATGGCAACCCTGCCTTCCTTTGTCATTTTGTGCCAACCCTAAACATGCTTTGTGAGGATGCTATCTTACCGCGGCTTGGCATTTTGTAACAAAATATGTATGTTAAGATGCTCACTTTTCTTCATTTTAATTTGAGCACTTTCCCTTTCTGTACCCAAAGCAGTAACTATTTATATTATGTCAGTCTATATTTATATTATGTGGAGTTTCAAAATTAATCGCGAGTGGCAACACACATTTTCGCAGCGCAATGTGTATGCACGCTCGTCACAGAATGAGAACAAAAACTTGAACTTTTTCACCGAGGGACAGACTTTTCCCTTCGTAGTCGATATTTGGGATCGGCTCGTAATTATGTTCATTTTAAATATTCAGCAAGATGCATTTTTACCTTTTAGGCTACCGTAAATGCAACACCCTGAAGGAAGCATGCAAATAACATGAAATTTACAACATGCATTAGCGGAGGTGAGATATGCAAACAGAATTTCAACGCAGACGCACATCACGCGTGCCTGTGGCGCCACTTCAAAGCGCTATTTAAGGCTTGGAGTTTTCGAGGATTTCAAGTTAGGCAACTGTGTTTTTCTTGTGGTTTTTTTTTTTCAAAAAAGATCAATTATGCCTCGTAGTAAGCAGCGATCATCGTTTGATCAAGTATCCGAGTTCGACAGAAGAAGGATAGTCGCCTACCAAGAGTATGGATTATCTTTCAGGGAAATCGTAGTCGTGTTGGACGAAACCAAACGACTGTAATGCGGATATGTGACCGTTGGATGCAGGAGGGTACGACGTACCGACGTGTTCGATCGCATCCACCTCAGTAAACCACTTCATGTGATGACAGGAACATTGTGCGCATGGCAGTGAGGGATCGCTCAGTCACATCCCGAACCATAGCACAGCACATTGTCTGTAACGCATCATCCAGTGTCTGCGCGTTCCATTCGACGGCGTTTACAAGAGAGTGGTCTGTCCGCAAGACGTCCATTGCTTCGTCTACCCTTGACGCAGAACCACAGATGTCTCCGCTTCTGTTTGCAACACCACGATGGTCGGATTCGAGTCTGGAGACACCGTCGAGAGAGGATGTAGAACAGCTGCATTATGCACCGCCACACTGGTCCTGCACCGGGTATTATGGTATTGAGCGGCATTGGATTTCACTCTCGCACTCTTCTAGTACGCATTGCCGGTAATTTAAACAGCCAGCGCTACATCTCCGAGGAGTTGTTGGAGCCAGTTGTCCTTTCTTACCTTCAGGGCTGGTCCACAGCCATATTTCAACAGGATAATGCGCGACCGCACATGGCACGCATTGTCCAATGGTTCTTCGTCAACTGCCAGATTGAATTGCTTCCCTGGCTGGCTCGCTCTCCGAGTCTTTAGCCGATAGAAAACAGGAGGTGCATGGTTCCTGAACGATTAACCCAGATCACATCCCAAGCCGCCACTCCAGATCAACTTTGGCAACGTGTGGAAGCTGCTTGGTCTGCTGTACCCCAAGAACACATCAAAAGTGTCTTTGAATCAATGGCGAGGCGTGTGGCAACGATGATCTCTAACAATAGCGTCTACTCTGGCTACTGATTCTGGAAGGAACCACGCTTCATAGAAGTCTATAAATTTAATCATTTGATACTTGGTCAACATGTTATCTACTAAATAAATTTTGTTTTGACATCTCTTGTTTTTCTTGATGTTGCAATTTGGGTGGCCAGCAGTGTATTAAATAGAGTTGGTTTTGATTTGTTTTCTGAAGCTCTGATGTTCGTGAATAGTCTTCTGATTAAAGTATAATGGCGTTAAACCGTCACCATAAAGTATTAAGTGAAATAATTAAAGAAATAAAATAAAAAAAAAATCTGAAAGCTTCCCGATTTTACATTAGGCCCAAAGGGGCTTTAACCTTTTGTGTGTTACCTTTACTTATTAAACGCTCTTTGCACTTAAACTATTAAATTCAATTCAACAGCAATATCGCAATATAAATTTAAAATGAGCATTTCTTTGGAATTTCCGATGCACAGTCTCTCGCGCTGGAGATAAACGTTTCTTTTCCGGACAGTTCTGCCATTGCTCGCTTTGAAATCCTTGAGTTTGTTAATCAAAATTTCGTTGAAATATTACAAAGTATTAAATCGATAATAAAGCAAATTTTAAATTAGGCCTTCCAGATGCCCATATTCGGTGTTTATTATGTTATTGAAAATTTGATGGCTCTAGGTACCGTTGTTTTATTACAATGCGAGAAATATGCAGATTTACGCAGATTATTCATTATTTAATTTCTTTAAATATTACACAGGGCGATAATATTTGGTGGCAACAATTTGAAAAATGAACTGACATTTAAAGTTTTCAACGCAAAATGCCAAAGTGAAATTAATTGCCCTTTGGGCTAATGAAAGGTGAGTAATAAGATATGACATATGAGATAATAAGATATGACATAGATTATAAAAGGTAGATTTTCTTTGTCCTTTTTTTTCAAAATTGCCGGACACATACTTCTCACGGCATCTCCGAGAACGTTGTACAGGGTACACCACTAGGGATGGTCAGATATTAGGCTCGCGAGAAGACGTAAGAACGCATAACTGACTAAGGCTTGCATGGGATTCAAACCGTTACCTTATCACTTAGACTCCTCTAACCGTCTAGTGTGAGGGTAATTCAGAGTAAAACAAAAATGCACCTATATCTTAGTGGGAAGAAAAATATTTGTCTTTGTACTATGATATATGTTTATTTGTATTCTGGATTCTTATCAATTTCTGACCAAATTAACGTAGCCTATAAAAATTTCTTTTTGGGTTCACATTTTGACAAGGCGGACTTTATTCCCCAGCTGATAAATGTTTCCACATATTTTGGTCTTCCCATGAAAATTCAGTCGATTATTCAGTTCCAAGTACCAACATCAGTTTTACCAACTACTAAATAAAATATGGCATTAATAATTTCCGTTAACAGTATTCTCCGTTAAGTTTATAATTTAGGTGTACAACGGAGTTTGATTCGAAGCTCCAATGCGTTCTGGATAGAATTATAAATGACACTAAAAAATTTAGAAACACGAGATCCCAACATTGACTGATTTCAAATCTTGATATGAGCGAAATATTTCACTTTTACTTCCTTGCCCGAAGTAAAATGGAAGCATTGTAATCGCGAAAAATTTTGGGCATCATATTTCAACGAAAATATCCATTTTGACATGCATCGAATGTAATTTAACGATGTTTTTGCGTGACATCTGTACGTAAGGACAGAATAAAGGGCTCTTTTCCCCCAAAAATTATAAAACTGATTTAAAATTAATTCTGAAGAGATTTTTTCGTAGCGTCTGTACCTACTTTCGCATATATGCATCTCGCGTAACTCAAAAACGAGCAGCCTCAGAACGTTGAAATTTGTACATAGGACTACTACAGAGGCTGTTCGCACATTTTTTAGACGATGTATATTGTATTCACAAAACTAAATTACATACAATTTTTGTGTTTTAAACGTTCTATTTGACACCCCTTATTCTGAACTATCTTTCGACACCGCAATTACCAGGATAATAATGCCTTTTGAAGTGTCAGAAGAGGTATTCTATCCCATTCCTCCCGAACAGCTTTCCAGAGTCCCGTTAGGGTTTTGGGGCAACGTTTGGATAATGCAGTTTTTAAAAGTCCGAAAGCACAAAAATCCATAGGTGACACATCGGGAGATTTTGTAGGGATGTCAGAAAAGGATATGGCCTTGATAACCAGTTTTTTGTTCCATTTATTTTAGGAAATCCACAGTGGATTTTGATGTGTGACTGCTAGCTTCGTCCGGATAAAGTCTGACAGATGGATAGCACTGTGGGTAAAGCGATGGTATTTCATTCAGAAAAATGGGCGATAAAATATGTTCCTGACAGTATTTGGAGTTTATCTTGACAGTTGTTTTGCAGTCTCTTTATTTTTAACTTACTATTATAAGAAAAACCAGCAACTATCATGAATCCCTTAGAAAAACTTTCTTTCCATTCTTTGAACCATGTACTTAAATTTTTTTATCCCCTTTATGCTAATAAATCTCTTTTTTTGTTACAATCGTTTAAATACACCCATGCTTCATCTATTGTGACAATTGTTTTCCATTTTTCTTTGGATAAGTGTTTCTCATATATTCTGCAGCGTGTCCTGCGTTGAGCGATGTGCTGCTTTGGAAGAAGACGATGCACATTGCGTTTTTTCGCTTTCTTAAGATTTAAATCAACGTTTATCATTTTTGTTACAGTGGACACCGAGCATCTTAATGATTTTGCAACTGTCCTATGACTAGGGGGATTTTCATTGAACATTAAACAACGTACCTTTGCAATAGTCGAAGATGTCCGTTTTTTCCTGGGAGACTTCTTCGGAATTGTTGTCTTACTTGAGGCTCCAATTTGACGTGTTTTTCCTTTCTTGTCGATGATATTACCTATCGATGCTTTAGATATCACAAAACCATGATTCTCACATCGTTTTTGGATAACGGAGTATGCATATTTCTCTTCGGAAAGAGCGTCAATGTAGCCTTCGAACCACTGTTTTGTTAGATTGGCCATTTCGAATAAAAACAAAGCTTTCAAGCCACAGACGATAATTTTGACTTTTAAAAACACAGTATAGTTGCAATTACTTCTTTTGCAGCAAACGATTTTTTACTACCGCTTACCAAAATCGTCTAAAAATGTGCGAACAGCCTCTGTGTAACATGTAGATGTGCACCTCCCATTTTGATGCAATCGGCCTCACCGAAAGTATATAAGCATATACAGGGTGTATCAGTACAGCGGCGACAAACTTTCAAGAGAGAGTAGACCTAGCTGATGGGAAATCACATAGGAATGCATGGTCGGAAACGCTTTCCTGGTGCGATAATGAAGACACAAAAGTCAAAAAGAAAGGACAAAAATGGGGTGAGAAAACATGCCTATTATTCGGAGTGCAACGAAAACTAAGAAAAACAGCATATAGAAACACCGATCATTATCAAAGAAGTCTTTCGAAATTACGTCCCGCACTGTGATGAAGGCATCGTGCGTCATGCATCTTTCATGCGATTTCGTGATGCAGAAAATATTAACCTTAGTTAATTCTTATATTAGTTTACGATTTTATCCTATTCCTCTAACAATTTAGAACAATTACGGCAAATATGAAACACATACCTGTACTAATTGATGACACAGTTACCCATTTTCAGTACCACGTTGATAGATTAATTTTTCGAAGCATCTGCTGAAATGTGCAACAGAACTTAAAGGAAGTGGAATGATACGCAGCATTCAAAATTATCAATTCTACAGGTATATTATTGAAGCAATAGAATATACGAAATCCTCTATTTAAAAGGAATACGTTAAAGCACCCCCCCCCATACATGGCGAAAGATAATGGAGTGGACTCTATGAATCGAGAATTTCTACTTAGCGTCCTGAGTGTTCTAAAAGAAAATAAATTACACAGATCTTCCATGATCCGAAGAAGTGAGGACTGCATCACGGTCCAGAGACGTAATTTTAAACACCTTCTTTAATGACGATCGTTGCTAGTTTTTGTTCTCATTTATAGATTTCTCTTGCACTAAACATAATAAAACACGTTTCGTCTCCCTGTTTGTGTCCTTCCTTGTTTGGGTTTTGTGTCATCACTACGGCGCTAGAAATGAGTTTCCGGTTATGATTGCTATGTGATTTTCCATCGTCCATTGAAAATGCTTAAAATAACGTGCTGCATTTTTTTAAGATCCTTTATATATTGTCCTTTTTTTTTGCATTATTTTATGTAATCCAGATTCTGTAGATGAAAAATTTATTAAATAGTTTAGTTTGTACGCATTTGCGAGTAAGTAGTGCTTATTTCATTTATCTGATCAAGCGTTCCGTACTTTTTCATATGCAGTTTCAAAAATTAATTTTTAATGCATTCATTTTAGAGTTCTAAAAAAGATCTAAAAAGAGCGCGATCTGAGGAACCTTTCCTCTGTGTTTATGTAACAGAAAATGAACGTCTGTACTTAAGGGATAAAGTTGAGCTAAAATTCGATCATTTTGCAAACAAAATGTAATGCATTTATATAACTCTAATTGAGGGTTAAAATTAATTAGGTACCTGTTTCGCATCTAAACTATTAATATAGCATTTATGTAACTAAACTAAACACTTACAATTTTTCCCATAACGAAAGACAAATATTCAAATTAAAAGTTTTTCTTACACTTCTAATTTTCAGATTTTCTTAAATTTGACGCTTTGTCAAATTCCAGCACATGACATGCGTTGCTAGGAGAATGGCAAACTGCACTTCAATAGATTTAATTCTTGTGTATTCAATAACTTTCGTTAGGGAAGTCTCTTGAACTGAAGTGTTAGGCAAATATCGCCAAGAGTATTTTTTAAGAAATATTAATTCCCCGTTGAAGTAGATAGAAACACTTTAATTTGCTTGTAAGGTATTTCTTCCGCCTTCTTCGCATGCCTTCGTGGTGTAGTGGTCAACACGCTCGACGCGTAACCGAGAGAGAGAGAGAACGGGGGACGTGGGCACTATCCCTTTACCAAATGGTTAATCAGTACAGCACCACGTCCGCCAGTATCTATAACACCCCTTCAGAATACATAAAGGCCACCTAAAAGGTGTTCAACGTGCACGACAAGACATACGAAATA